>OY804599.1:41506017-42106017 GCA_963680895.1 Fragum sueziense
CATTAACAAGCAGAAAACACAGGTGATCTGCTACACACATATACATGTATTTACATATTAGTCCCCAATCATATAAATACATATATCGAGGGGCAAGAGCAAGAACAGTGCATCTGTCAATGCAATGACTAGGCAGATACCATGCCCCAGCTCCAACCTAATGACATGTGTGAGACAAAATATATAAGTGTGTAGCAGGAACAAAATGCATATGTACATAAAATCAATTACAATATGAGCCAGTCAATAAACCATCAACACATTTGCCCCAATATAGAGGCAACTCCTTTGCAAAGTAATTATTTAAGCATTTTCCACTCTGCCGATTTAGTTCAAAAACACCTTTAAAATAGCAGTTTCTTGAATTCCCTTATATTTGAACAGCAAAAATGCTAGTCCTAACAATTATTATCATTAGGTGTTTCCACGGTTGTTTCCACGTTATTTCCCGTCTTCTGCCTTTCTGGCGTCTCATACGGCCACCATCCCTGTCGCTAGCCATCCGAAACCACTCTCTGCAGTCTTGATCTACTTCTGATGCAGTAACCGATTTGCACTTCATGACCGATTCTACAAAAGAAATAAAAAGGTAAGAGTAAATTGTAAAACCTTTAGTTGTGACAAAAAAACAAGACGGAAGAAGCAAACTAAAACATCATACCACCATCAATCTGCATACCTCAATTTGTTTTAGTATAACTTGGTGCTGAAGTAAAGGAAAAAAACCCTACCAACCTGCCCTGGTTATTTAGAGATGTTACCTCGAATCACACATATTTTTTTTATTCGGCCTAATGAGGCTTTTCAAAAAAATGCTCACTTATGAATTTTCTGAAGGTACAAAGAAATTACAAATTTTATCAGTGAGGATACTTATTTTCAAATTGCAAGTATAACAGCTTGTTGTTCTGCCTCTAAAGATAAAAGTGTCTTAATCAAACAAATGTTTACTTACTAAGTATTGCCTGGGCCAGTTTCAGATCTTTGAATTTTCTCTCGCCTTTTTACCATACCAGTTGTATTGGATTGCTTACTGGTTGTTGAGGCAGGTTTTGAGGACCCTCTTGGACATGTCCGTCCTGGACACCCCACCTTGCACAGATAGGTATGTGACCTGCAATACATAAGATTCTGAAATAAGTTGGGTAAAAATCTAACAAAGAATGTTTGACATTCCTTACATTGCGATTCAAGAGTATTTCAAAAGTAGCACAACACATTTTTATTTTTGACCCAAAACAGTGACTGATCGAATGTCGCGAAAATGCATTACAATTTACGTTCACTTACATATAATCACATGTAATTGCAAAATCAACAGCACTTCTTCGTGTTGGAAGAAGGGTTTGATAAGATGAATAAATTGCTGCACGAAAATATTCTCGATAATTAAGAAGAAATCGAAAAAAGTAATGTAAATCTTTGTCGAACCTTTCGGAGCCGAGAAACCGGTGCAAAGGCGGTGCGTAGGTAGAAGTACAATGCTGTGAGAAACACTATATATAGGTGATATCGGCCCGATGTCGAACCGATATCGACTTAAATTTACAACCCGTATTATCAGATTACAAACTTGATTATTTGACAAAATAAGACAGTTTCACTCGTATTTATTGTACAAGCAAAATACTAATATCTGAATGTATATCTGCAATATATCTATATCGGCCCGACATCGGGCCGATATCAGAAAGCCGACACCGATATTCCGACATATAGCCGATATCGGTCCGATATAGCAATGTTTGCTGGGTTGTTGTTTCTATCCTTACATTTTTGTCCCGAACTTATCTCCTAAACCATTAGCCCTAGCAACTTCAATCTCCTGAGCCATCAGTGCTAGCAACTTCAAACTTGGTACACTTATAGATCTCATTGAGGACAAGTGGCATGTACAAGAATCATTCTTCTCCGCCCACTTTTGGAGTTATTGCCCTTGGTTGTTTTTACCCTCATATTTTTGTTTGGGACATTTTGTCCAAATCCTAATGTGCTAGCAACTTCAAATTTTGTATACAGTTAATTTATAGATCTAGTAAGTAGGAGATATATTATAAGAAAAGATTTTTTGTTATCCAGTGGGGGACTCCTGTATTGCATCGCAATCCGACATGCACTTGTTTTATAAGTATTGTCAACTTTGTCGTCTGCAGTAGCTTTGAAATAGGGAACAATTTTATCCAGTTAATTGTGACGTAAATTCGGACAAACAAAATAGTATTTCGTAGGTGTTGATATAAAATCTCGTAACTACGGCTTGATTTAAGCCGTAGTTACGAGATTTTATAACAACACTGACGGTTTATCAAAACATAACGGTAAACCTAGTCTATTGTTAGCACAAAATTCTTTGCCATTGGGCCACCCTAAAATTTTGTTTGTGAATGGGTTAATCATATCTCAAAACAAATTAAAGTTCAAGGTTGGGCCAAGACCTAGTTTTGACATCCCTAACAGAAAAGGCTTATGAAAACATTGAGAAAAAAGAACGAAATGCTAATAATCATATTTTCTCCTTTTGCCTCAATAGCTTCTGAGCTGTATTTTACACAAATGCTATCTTAACCCTTTCCCAAATGACAGAAAATTAAAAAGTTGATAAAGATAAAATTTCTGTGAAATATGACACAGAATTTAATATTGAGTCAAAAGGAAAGAATACTGATTATACGAATTTTCTTCTTTTGCCTCCATGTTTTTCCAGGCCATTTCTATTAGGAACATAAAAACCTGGTCTTGTTTGGGAAAGGGTTAAATGAGTCCATGCTAGATATTTCAGGCATCAGAACAAAATGAGATTTTGCATATAAGTGTGGTGTGTCACATAATTATCCCTTTCCCAAACAAGGCCTTGTTTTGATGTCCCTAATAGAAAAGGCTTGGAAAACATTGAGACAAAAGAAGAAACTGTTGATGACCAGCAGTTTCTCCTTTTGTCTCAATATTTTCTCTGCAATATTTTACACAAATTCTATCTTTAATAACATCCATTTTGTCATTTGTGGCAGTTCTTAAAGTGGATCACCCTAAAATTTTGTTGTTTGGGAAAGGGATAATCAAGTAGAGCTGGGACGAGTACTCAAGTATCGGGTAGGGTAACTCCAGTACCCGGGTACTAAATCATTATCCGGTACCCGGTTTCCTGCATTATCTATGATTAACCCATTACCAGACGACAAAATTTTGGACCGTTCAAATGTGAAAGCTGTTGCAGACGACAGTTTCAAGTTGATGAAATTTTAAAAATCTTTGCATTTTGCGTTGGAAAACACTGTGGCAAATGAAGAAATTGCTTGTGACAAGCAATTTCTTCATTTATCACAATGTTTTCCCTAGCCTTTTCTTATAAAGGAGTCAAAAGGCGTCACTGTGCAGTAATGGGTTTTAAAGTACGGTAAAAGTTTTTTTTCTAACAAGTTCATAATATCTACCGGTATGCCTTTTTGACAGCAGGTCAACATTTTACTCAATTATGAACCGAATGTAGACAATCAAAACAGTTTGAACTGGTTACACCCCTATCTATTTGGGACACTTTAGTGGGGAAAATGATTGCAAATTCAGACTGGAATAGCATTTTGTTCTGAAGTAACCCTAACATTTAGCAAGCGTCATGAACTTGAACTTTAAATTTAAATTAGGTGACCAAAACCTCTTAATTCCATCTTATTCAAGCTGTAGCTACAAGGTTTAAGTTGCCATACAATTGGAAAAGTGTTAACATTTCACTAATGCCTTTCTGTAAGATACATGTCTGTGAAAGGTTGACCGGTCTATTTTTGGTCCCAGAATAGTAAAAAAAGAGGACCATGATGGTCCTAAATCGCTCCCCTGAACCAAGATGGCAAGAGTGACAATGGTAATTTTGTCAAATTTAAAGGCCTAAAACTAAGGACTTTCCTTTCCAAAACAATTTTGTAACATTTTGTTCAAATCGATCCTGTAAAGTTGGGTATGAATTAGCACAATGGTTGATTTTTTTTAAGAATTGTTTCAAGATTTTGCCAAATCCAATATAAAGGCCCCATTCATGATGCCATGCTTTTTGACCCCCCTCCCCCCAAGAAAACACTGTGGAAAATGAAAAAATTGCTTGTGACAAGCAATTTATTAATTTCCCACAATGCTTTCTATTCAGAAAGTCGTAAAGTTTCAATTTTTCAATGTCTGCAACTTTTTTCAACTTGGACAAGCCCAAATTTTGAGAGAGGGTTAAAGAGAATATTTATTAAGAAATATCTCACGATTTCTCTTTTTCAAAGAAATGAAAGTCACTCTTCATCACATAAACTAATTAAGTTTGAGTAAATTTAACCCTTTCCCAAACAAGACCTGGTTTTGACGTCCCTAATAGAAAAGGCTTGGGAAAACATTGAAACAAAAGAAGAAACTGCTGATAATCAGCAGTTTCTCCTTTTGTCTCAATATTTTCTGTGCCATATTTTACACAAATCCTATCTTTAGTAACATCCATTTTGTCAATTTTTACAGTTTTTGAAGTGGATCACCCTAAAATTTTGTCGTTTGGGAAAGGGTTAATCAAACTAGAATCCCTCACCGTAGAGCTTTATATTTTGAGACAACATAACACACAGAAGTTCTATTCACTTTTTTTCTGTGCAAAATGCAAGAAGCTACAGCATAGGGATAATTTTTAGTCATTAAACTATGCAAAAAATATCTTAACCCTTTCCCACACAACAGAATTTTAGGGTGATCCACTTAAAAAACTGCCACAAATGACAAAAGGCTTAAGGGAAGTTATCTAAGATCGGATTTGTGTGAATTATGGCATAGAAAATATTGAGACAAAAGGAGAAACTGCTGGTAATCAGCAGTTTCTTCTTTTGTTTCAATGTTTTCCCAAGCCTGTTCTCTTAGGGACGTCAAAACCAGGTCTTGTTTGGGAAAGGGTTAAGGCCTTACAATTTGAGAAAAGATTGTCAAACATTGCCCTCTTTATCATTTTTATATGGAACCCAGTTAACCCACAACATAAGGAGAATATTCATTGAACAGTAACAATTAGATTTTGGTTAAATCTTTTCCAGGCAGCATAATTATTTATCAGAGCAGTAGATTTAAAAGCTGCTACAAATGATAAAACAAAATGTTTAGCGAGACAGCATTTATATACCAAAGAAGACAGAAAATGATAAGGCAAAAGGAGCAAATGCAGGCTATTAGCATTTTCTTCTTTTGCCATAACATCTTCACTGCTTTTTTTCTATAAGCGAGCCAAAACCTGTGTATTATATGGTTGGGAATGGGCTTAATCCTTCCCATACAGAAAAGGAATAGACTGTTCCAATTTAAAAGAAGTTGCAGAAGACAAAATTGATATGGATAAAAGGGTTCATGTACAATATAGCACATAAAATATTGAGGCAAACGGAGAAAATTGTTGATTATCAGCATTTTCTTTATTTGACTCCATATTTTCCTAAGCCTTTTCTAATTGTAAAAGGAAGTCAAAACCAGGCAATTTCAGGAAAGGGTTAAAGCATTAAGATAAGTATTCCTAATTTAAACAAGTGCATGTTGTATTGCGATGCAATACAGGAGTCCCCCACCAGATAACAAACAATCCTTTCTTATAATATATCTCCTACTTACTAGATCTATAACTGTGTACAAAATTTGAAGTTGCTAGCACATTAGGTTTTGGACAAAATGTCCCAAACAAAAATATAAGGGTAAAAACAACCAGGGGCAATAACTACAAAAGTGGGCGGAGAAGAATGATTCTTGTACATGACATTTGTCCTCAATGAGATCTATAAGTGTAGCAAGTTTGAAGTTGCTAGCACTGATGGCTCAGGAGATATGGTCCGGACAAAAATGTAAGGATAAAAAACAACAATGGACAATAACTAAAAAAGTGGATGTGGCAGAGTAACAGTTCTTGTGCATTACACTTCTTCTCAATGAGATCTACCAGTGTATAAAATTTGAAGTTGCTAGGACTTATGGTTTAGGAGATAAGTTCGGGACAAAAATGTAAGGATAGAAACAACAAAGGGCAATAACTCAAAAAGTGGGTGTGGCAGATTGACAGTTCATGTACATGACACTTGTCCTCAATGATATCTATAAGTGTAGCAAGTTTGAAGTTGCTAGCACTTATGGTTTAGAAGATATGTTCCGGACAAAAATGTAACGGTAAAAACAACAAAGGGCAATAACTCAAAAAGTGGGTGTGGCAGAGTAACAGTTCATGTACATGACACTTGTCCTCAATGAGATCTATAAGTGTACAAAGTTTAAAGTTGCTAGCACTTATAGTTTAGGAGATATGATCCGGACAAGAATGTAAGACTAAAACAACAAAGGGCAATAACTCAAAAAGTGGACATGGCAGAGTGACAGTTCTTGTACATGACACTTGTCCTCAATGATATCTATAAGTGTAGCAAGTTTGAAGTTGCTAGCACTTATGGTTTAGAAGATATGTTCCGGACAAAAATCTAACGGTAAAAACAACAAAGGGCAATAACTCAAAAAGTGGGTGTGGCAGAGTTATGGTTCTTGAACATGACACTTCTCCTCAATGAGATCTATAAGTGTACAAAGTTTGAAGTTGCTAGCACACATAGTTTAGGAGATATGTTCCGGACAAGAATGTAAGGGTAAAAACAACAAAGGGCAATTACTCAAAAAGTGGGCGTGGCAGAGTAACGGTTTTTAAACATGACACTTCTCCTCAATGAGATCTATAAGTGTACCAAGTTTGAAGTTGCTAGCACATATGGTTTAGAAGATATAGCCCGGACAAAAGTGTGACGGACAGACAGAATTGAGCAAACCTATAGTCCCCCAACCGGTAACCTATGGGGGACTAATAGACATTTAGATGGTAACAGAGTTTCAGATAACAGAATTTAATGGATTTCCAAACCACAATCTATATCAATCTTATAAGCCCCGCCCTGCCACACCCACATTTTGTGATGAATCTAAAAGTTTGCAAACAAACTTTGAAAAGAGTTACTAAAGGAACATTCCTGCCATGTTTGGTTCAAATTGGCCAATTATGGTTGATTTTTAAAGAATTTTCTTAGGATTTCTCTAAATGCAATAAGCTCCGCCCTGCCACACCCACATTTTTTGACAAATAAAAAATTCGCAAACAAATTTTGAAAAGGGTCACCGAGGAACATTCCTGCCAAGTTTGGTCGAAATTGGCCCAATGATTTTGGAGGAGAAGATGTTTGAAGAAATTGAGGACAGACGGACAGTCTTACGGACAGACAGACGACGGATGGTGAGCGACCACAATAGCTCAAGCTAAAAACATCTGCATAAACTGTATTTTGTATAAACTGTATTTATCTAGCTACAGGGTGTCCCAAAAGTAAGGTAACACTGAAAAAGTGTAATAGCTCTGCTATTTCTTACCCGATTTCTTTCGGAAAACTATCATTATCTGCGGAATTCATTAAAATTATGTTTGCCATATACTTCAACGTTATGCACAAATTAAAATGACATCATTTTTGCGTTATCTGTACCACTATCGAAATGACGTCACAACCTACCTTCTCAATCACTAATCTAAATCACCAATATGTTTTCAAAAACGTTTCAATTTTAATTCAAAACAGGAGCTCCATCAGGAAGAAAACTCATTTACTCAATTATATATAAATTTGAACGATCTCGGTCATATTTTGATGAAAATAGAAGCAAAAGAATGAAGACATCCTGCGGCGCAGAAATCATCTCAGGTTTGAATGAGGCTGCATATCGAAATCCAGAAAAGTCAACGAGAAGAATTTTGTCAAAACAAGATTCATTGAAATCTTTAGTTCACTGCATTTTGAAATTGTATTTGAAACTTTCCCATACCATATTCAAATTTTGAAATCACAGTCTTTGGGAGATCAAGTCAAACGCTTAGACTGTTGTGGGTAGACACATGCCAGATTTGGATTCACTGGACTATTTTCCGTGGAGAAACATGTGGTCTATAGGGTAATTCCTACAGTAAGAACATGTTTACTTGAACATGCACAATTTTACTATCAAACACTCAAAGAGAATGTAGAAAAAAATTCTATGGACACATGCGAGGCAGTTATTAAAGACTAATCAAGGAAAGCGACAGAAGGGAGGAAATCTAGAGAACGTCATTTACTATCAAAATGACGTCATTGATAAAATATGGTGTGTTTGATTTACCATAGATAAAATATGCAATTTTAATGATAATTTGGTGAAATTTCTTTTATTTATTTTTGCACATAGCCTTTTGTACTGTCAGCGACATTCGGAATGAGCAACTGATACATTAACCGAGATATATTGAATTTACAGTGTTACCTTACTTTTGGGACACCCTGTACAATCAAGAAGGTTGAATAAAATGGAGTGTAAATGAATCAAACGAACAAGTACATCTAATCTGCATCAGATTTAGATCAAAATTACTTGGTTTAAATGAAAGTCACCTTGTTTTTTAATCATCATCAGGTATTAGAGTACCTGCGGGTAATCAGACTGCGGGCACCCAGGTACAAAATTTCTACCCGTTCCATGCCATATCTTTAGAATAAGAACAGTCCAAATTCATGACGATTGAGAATCCCTTATTTCCGATTGCAACATATTGAGTCTTTATTGATCCTTTTTCACACTCAACAAGATAAGGGCTTTGGAAAACATAGTGGAAAAAGCCAATTCTGTATCTGTATATAAGTACATCATAGACACCAACTTTGGCTTTTACATGACAATAAAAAGCAATTTTTTCATTTCACACAATTATTTTCTACTGATAAAGACCACAAAATGTTAACATGTCATTCACCTGAAATTGTTGTCAGCAACGTTGTTGAATTTGGACCAGTCAGATTTTGACATCAGATTCTGGTAATTGTTTTACCCTTTACCAAACAAGACCTTGTTTTGACGTTCTTAATAGAATAGACTTGGGAAAACATTGAAACAAAAGAAGAAACTGTTGATAACCAACAGTTTCTCCCTTTGTCTCAATGTTTTCTGTGCCATATTGCACACAAATCCTAGCTTTAATAACATCCATTTGTCATTTGTCACAGTTTTTGAAGTGGGTCACCCTAAAATTTTGTCGTTTGGGAAAGGGTTAAAAGTGATACAGATAATTAGACTTCCAAGAGTTGGAATTTATGTATGTCATTGCATGGAAATATTGATAGAAAGTGGAAAATGGTAGTAATCAGCAATTTCTTTTCTCTCAATGCTTTGTTGATTAGAGACATTAATTATACCAAGTAATAATTGGGAAGGGGCTTTAACCCATTACCAGATGACATAGTGTTAGACTGATCTAAATTATTGAAAGATGTTGCATAGGTCAATCTCAGGTGAATTCCTTTTTGGTCAATCTGCACACAGAGTGGGAAATGAAGAAATTTTAAAAGCCTTTACCTTGTGGGGCATAAAAAGTGTCCATGGTAATGGATTAACCCTTTCCCAAAAGGCAAAATTTTAGGGTGATCCACTTCAAAAACTGCCACAAATGACAAAATGGATGTTACTAAAGATAAGATTTGTGTAAAATATGGCATAGAAAATATTGAGACAAAAGGAGAAACTGCTGGTTATCAGCAGTTTCTTCTTTTGTTTCAATGTTTTCCCAAGCCTATTCCACCAGGGACGTCAAAACCAGGTCTTGTTTGGGAAAGGGTTAAACCAACACAGACTTCAGACGGGATATAAATTCAGTAGTAAAATGCTGGTACACAAGTTATAAGTTTTCTGTACAGATAAGTACAAACCTTCTATCTTTATTCATATTCTATTTTGTCAACAACAACAAAATTCATTTCAGTTTTTTAACAATCTTGAATATGGCTTTACATACAATAAATTAATTTCACCCTTTCCCAAATGGTATAATTTTAGGGTGGTTCAAATTCAAAGATGTTGCAGAAAACATTTTCAAGTCTATTAAACAAATTATTATTTTTACGTTTCTTGGCAGAAAAAAAATGTGGGAAAAGAAGAAAATGCTGATTATCAGCATTTTCTTCTTTTGCTGCAATGTCTTCACAAGCATTTTTATATTTGGGACGTCAAAGCCATATCTTGTTTTGTACAAGTACAAATTGTGCACTTGTTTCAGCCCTAATTAACCCTTTCCCAAACAAGACCGGATTTTGATGTCCCTAATAGGAAAAGCTTAATTGGGAAAACATTGAGACAAAAGAAGAAACTCCTGATAACCAGCAGTTTCTCCTTTTGTCTCAATATTTTCTGGGCTATATTGTACGCAAATCCCTTCCTTTTTAACATCAATTTGTTGACCAAAGAAGCTTATAAATAGGACCACCCTAAACTTTTGTCGCTTGGGAAAGGGTTAACAAATATCTGATGAGTCACATAACAAATATCTGAAGATAAAATGACAATCCCAATGACTTAGACACAACCAGTTTCATTTTTTTTATGTCATCTGTAGATTTTTTCAATTCAGACTAGCAAAACATTTTGCTGTTTGGGAAAGAAGCAAACATTATCATTTTTCAGAACAATAAAGCTGTTCATGACGACTTTCAAAGTTGTGTACCTATTTAATTGTTAAACACTTTCCAAGAAAAGACATTGTTTTGACATGTCTATAACTCATTACCAGACAGAAAAAAAATTCGACTAGATCAAATTCAAATATGTTGCAGACGGCAATTTAAAGTGAATGAAATTTCAAATTTTTAAGTAAATGTATTTTGGGGTAGAGAAATTGTAAGAAATGAAGAAATTGCTTGTCACAAGAAATTCCTTCATTTACTATAACATATTTTACCCAGAAAGTCATAGAATTTTAAAATTTACTTGAAAATTTTTTCTGCAACTTTTTTCAAATTGGACAGTCCAAATTCTTGTTGTTTCAAAACAAGTTAAACCTTGTCATGCTTGTTTGAATGTACAGCAATATTGTGGTCACTTTAGCTTGCAGTCTGACCATACTCTTTTCTGCCAACTAAAATAAATCCAGCATGAAAAGGGTTAACCCTTTCCCAAACATTAAAATTGTAGGGTGTTCCTCTTTGATAGCTGCTATAGTCAACATAATGGATGTTGATAAAGATATGTGTACAAGATTAGCATAGAAAATAGTGAGGCAAAAGAAAAAAAAATGCTGATTATCAGAATTTTCTTCTTTAATTTTCTTCTTTGGTCTCAAAATTTTCTAGTAGGAATGTCAAAACCAGGTCTTGTTTGGATTTTTTTTCAAAAGATCTTTTCCTTGAAGACTTTCGAAGTTTTACACCTACTTAATTATCAGCATTTTCTTCTTTTTCCTCAATATATCGCTAAGCATTTTTCTAGTAGGGACGTCAAAACCAGTCTTGTTTAGAAAATTTTTAAAACATTTTTTTCAAAGACTATCATGGTTGTACACCCAATTGTTCCACACTTTCTGCTTGTATCTTTCTATAAATCATATTCACTTCATTCTTGGTAACATTCCAGTCTCTTTGTCTGGCAGAAAATGGTAAGATCAGCATGCACATACGTGCAGTCTGATCTTCCTCTATTCTGCCAGCTAATATAAATCCAGCATGAAATGGATTGCAGTAATTTAGAAGATATTTCCAGACTATCGAAGCTGTACACCTAACTGTTCCTCACTTTCAGCTTGTATCTTTTTATGAATCATATTCACTTCTTCCTTGGTTAGAGTCTTTTCCATGTGTCTATACACAATATGATAGGAGTGACTTGTACGATTCGTCTTCGGATGTTTAAATTCGTCAAAGTTCTCCACCTGTTCGATGAGATCGCCCCCTATGGCTCGCACTAGATCGTAGAAATCGTTTGGTTCGAATGAATCTGGAACCCAGAAGGAAATGTCCATGGTGCATTGTGGGTATTGACTGATAGCCTGAAACAAACAAAACAGAATAAACCCCCCTGCCGGCACGAGTCACAAAGTAATTCAAATTATCTCCCTTGGTTAAGCACAGAGAGTGAAGAATTTACTTCATGCAAATGTGAATGTCATGTTGATCACTCATGTAAATTTTGATCAAAGTCCTCCAAGTTATTTAGAAGGATTTATGCTTACCAGAAATTTGGACAGATAGAGTACTTGCTAAATACCCCCAAACTTTGTTTGCAGGGATTATAATTAGAGCTGCCACAGAATATTCCTTATTACCCTTATCTAGCAGAGGTGCATTCTTTTGAGCGAGATTTCTTGAGATTTCTTAAGATATTTTAGGATAAAGCGTTCTTTAGAGCAAGATTTTTAAGATGCTCAATGGGAGGCGCCATTACTCTATACTTCGTGCGGAACCCCTCGGTCAATTCTGTAGAAACAATATAAAAGAGACTTGACTGAGTTGTTCCGAACGCTCCATAATTTATAAACCGTGGTGTTCCGAATGCTCCATACTTTATACAAATGACGTCATGATGACGTCATTTGTATAAATATGGAACATTCGGAACAGCTCGGTCAAAGTCTCTGTCTTAAAAACACTTTATCCAAAACGTCTTAAGAAATCTTAAAAAATCTCGCTCTAAAGAACGCGGCTCAGAATTCACCAATTACCAAACTGTGACACCTTTTGACAACCCTGCTAGATATGGGTTTAAAAAATCTTGAAGAAAAAGAAGAAAATTCTGACCGATCAGCATTTTCTCCTCTTCTTTTGAGATTTCCTATGCTATAATGTTAATATTTCTATACCAGTTAGAATTTACTTTCTAACTTCTTACAAATTGGAACAAGATTCATTAGAGAAAAAGTGTTTGTCAAAAAATATAGTACTTAGCTTGAACTACAACATACGGATGTATAAGGTTATACTCAAAAAGGTGAAAATGTTCTTGGTCATCAAAAACTCTTTCATCAGCAGATTTTTAAAAGATCCAGCAAATCTCTGGCTTAGTTTCACCTTCTCTGATTCAAACAATTTTCAAAATGGTCATGTATTAACAGAACTATTAGCTGCGTGCGATTTAGGCCGGTAGAGCTCTTCTAGAAGTGGTAGCGCTAGTCTGGTTCCCGCCTCTGATACACTATGTTGTAAAAAAATACAACGTAGTGTATCAGAGGCGGGAACCAGACTAGCGCTACCATTTCTAGAAGAGCTCTACCGGCCTAAATTGCATGCGGCTATTGATGATTTTCTGAAACAGCTGTGTCATGTGATTTCCAGCTGTGGGAATAAGCTATGGGAATTTGGCTGAAAGAGTTGAGCTATTACCTTATATTGAATGGGAGTGCTAGGATCTTCTACTTTAAACTGACTCAGGAATCCCGAATCGTTGCTCCAGAACAGTCGTATATCGGGGATGTCGTACAACTTCATAGCTAGTCTCTCTAGCCCTAAACCAAATGCCCAGCCAATCTTTTCACCCGCACCAGCTGAAAAAAGTATCATGGTGTAAGCAGACTCCAGAAAAAGGTTCCGAATCTCATTACAGGGGTTTCAATAACTTTTTGGCTACACAGCATCAAAGGCAAAGTAGGCAGGTGTTTTCCTATATTTTCCCTATTAACCCTTTACAAAACTTTCAAAAGTAGCCAGCCATCATACACAAAAAGAAGGGTGAAATAGCCACCTACAGCCTCTTAATGAAACCCCTGCATTACCAGATTGCAAAATTTTTTACATGACCAACTTCAAAGATGTTGCCGAAGGCAATTCATATAGGATTTGAGACCCTCATGAATCTAGATCAGCCTGTACATGTGCAGTTTGAGCAATGCTCAACTCATTACCACTTAGTAAAATATCAGACTAGTCCAAATACAAAGATGTTACAGCCAATAATTTCAAGTGTAAAGTTTACAATATTTTACCTTTGGGAAGAAAACATTGTGAAAATTTCTTCTTTTTCACATTTTTTTTTTCTTTTCTACTTTTCTTGAGAAACGTCAAATATCTGTTTGGGAAAGGTTTATACTTACATGTTTGAAGAATTTCTTGCTCTATCACACCACAACCAAGCACCTCTAACCATTTATCTTGATATTTGATCTCTAGCTCCCAAGAGGGGTGTGTGAATGGAAAATACGCCTCAACCCATCTCGTCTCTGAGTCTGAAAAAAGAATTCAACTATTTCCCAAACTGCACAATGTTAGATTCCCAGTTTGAAAGCTGCTGCAAACTACAGAAACCATGTCGATGAAGAAAGTGTTTTATGTACAATATAGCAAAAACAATATTGAGGCTAAAGAAGAAAAATGCTGATTAACAGCATTTTCTTCTATTGCCTAAATATTTTCCTAAAGACTGTCATATAATCTGTTATATAATGGACATCAAAACCAGGACTTTTTTGGGAAGGATAATTAAGGTCAGATTTAATAACTTTAGTATGTCATGGTCAGAAAACGGGTAACTTGCCCTTTCTCTGATCCCTCTAGGTTTTGTTCCACACTAAGTCAATATTTCTTTTAACCCTTTCCCAAACAACAAAATTTTAGGGTGATCCACTTCAAAAACTGCCACAAATGACACAATGGATGTTATTAAAGATAGGATTTGTGTAAAATATGGCACAGAAAATATTGAGACAAAAGGAGAAACTGCTGGTTATCAGCAGTTTCTTCTTTTGTTTCAATGTTTTCCTAAGCCGTTTCTATTAGGGACGTCAAAACCAGGTCTTGTTTCGGAAAGGGTTAATACTGTAGACAATAAACTTGAAATTTAGTAATCATTGGTTAAAAGGGAAAGTTGGTAGAATATGAATTTATTTGTAGAATACAAACTTTGAACCAAACTTTAATCTTTTTACAAAAATCTTTTAGACTTTAGTAGAATGAATATTTCATTGCTTGATGCCAGCCCCGGCTGTTGCAATTTCTTTTAGTTTAGACTCTCCTGGGCTTTTTAACCCTTTCCCAAACGACAAAATTTGGGGGGTTCACTTCAAAAACTGTCACAAATGACAAAATGGAAGTTATTAAAGATAGAATTTGTGTAAAATATGGCATAGAAAATATTGAGACAAAAGGAGAAACTGCTGGTTATCAGCAGTTTCTTCTTTTGTTTCAATGTTTTCCCAAGCCTTTTCTAATAGGGACGTCAAAACCCGGTCTTGTTTGGGAAAGGGTTAAAGAGTTATAATTGTACCTTTCCCAAACAACGCAAGAGCTAGGCCTTCCAGAGTATTTTTCAAATCCATTGAGACAGAGATTGCTGCTTCCAGTGTATGGCCTGCTTGTTTCTGATCTGTCCTGTACTTCTCTTCAAATAAACTAATAAACTCCTTCTCTGGAAATAACTGAAAAATAATCATGTCTATGAATACAACATCATACAGCCTTTGGGCTTTCCAAAAGTTTTTTTGTATTTTTTTTTCCAGCGCGACTTTTCATAAGATAGAGGGGCTATTCTAGACACCTTGGCGTCGGTGTCAGCGTAACACTTTGGTTAAGTTTTCACGTGCAAGTTTGTCGAATCTCTGTTTCTACTAATGCTATTGCTCTGAAACTTTACACATGCTTTTGTTACCATAATATCAGCCTCTAGGCAAAAATTTGTTACTCTGGCATTTAATTTAGTGGAACTTTTACCCTTTTTGGACTTAATTTTTCAATATCCAGCACTTGATAGTCGCACTTTGCTGCCCTGACACCACTTTTATCTATTATAGAATACTTATTTTGGCATTAATAAGGGAGTAATAGTTTTTAAAAATACAAATTTGAAATGCCTTTACCCTCTATATATGTAACAGTTGCTCTGCCTATCATAATCCGAGTCTTCTCTGATGTAAATACGCTCTTTGATATCAAAATATCAAAGAGCGTATTTACATCAGAGAAGACTCGGATTATGCCTATCATTGAGGTGTTGACAAAAGTCAGAACTCATTGCTATTGAGTTAGACTTTTTTTTAGAAATGAGTCATTCTAGCTTACTTTACCTATCACAAGAGCTGTCATTAGGCCGGTTAGTAACTCTTGCCAATCCCTTGTCATTTATTTTCCCTGAATGACCTTTGAGAACACTTTATCCTAAACTTTTTTCAAAATATGATGATCTCTTATTCATGCACTTCTTTCCTTGAAAGGACCTGGGTCAGTTTCTATGGAAAATTGCCCCATGACAACACAAATGAAATTTGTATCAATGACTGCTACATACATGTATGTATGCTTAATGTCTTTATCCTCAAGAAATATTTACGAATTGAAATAGTCCAAAGAGGTGTATTAGAGCTCTAAAAGGATTAAATACAGCCGATTCTTCTTACCTCATGCTTGCTAAACAGTCGCACCCCATCCAGCTGGTGAAATACTGGATAATGACTCGCATCAATTTCATCCCTTCTATAAACATCCCCAACAAACAGAAAACTGTTCAATCCCATCTTAATCAGATCTTTTTGGTGCGCTGTCATGTGTGCACGTAACATGTGCGCCGAGTTCACATAATAGCTGTCTGATGCTTTCCTACTGACATGATCTTTAGGGACAAGCAAATTATCAAAGTTTTGTTCTAATGTAACAACTGGTGATAAATTGTCATAGACAGAGAAAATTGGGTTTCCCCGTTTGGTGAATGTTTTGTAGAAATAGTTCTGGATTTGAAGACGTATAAGACCCAAAGGATGGTATTTCTGTGTGTGAAGGTTTATTCCCAGTTTGTCTATGATGGAAGCTTTCACATTTGTCATGTGATCCACAGGATATGACTGACCAAGAATTGTTACATGGTCTTGTTTTGTCCTGTCTGAAACTGTACACAAACTCCTCTTCAATGTTTTATAACTGTGTCTGTGACATAAAAATCTGGAACAAAACAATAGAAAAGAAAGTTAGCATCAAATAGGGAAAAGACCCTTCAGTACATGTACATGTATAAATATTGAAATGTACAAATGATAATCAAATAATGTAATATGATAATTAAACTGATATTGACTCTTTCCTCAAACAAGACCTGGTTTTGACGACCCTCTTACTGAAAGCACAGGAAAACAAAGGAGGCAAAAGAATAAAATGCTGATAAACATCAATTTTTTGTATGTGGCAGCTATTCAGTTGGACCATGACACCCAAAAGTAAAACCTTTACCTTGAAGGATTAATTGGTTGGAAATTATGTGACAGAGCTTTGGCCAGTTAATTTTGGGAAATTTTAGTGTGCTCTTCTGAACAATTGAGAAACACTTTTAAGCAATAGAGTAAGATTTAAATATAACCTATATGCATGAATTACTTGCTTTGTTAACAACTAACTATTTGAATGTTACAACTTACAGTGAAAAAATAGAGATCTATAAATTATACGGGATGGTACCATTCAAATTTTCAAGAAGAAACTTTAGAGAAAATACATATGAAAGGCACTTGTTTTGAGAATTTGTTCTGCCACCACTGGGAAAAAATAAGCTCTTTTTTCAATTGGGAGTGGGCTGTTAACAGGCCTCTTTTAATCCATTACCAAAAGGCAAAATTTCAACTTGTCCAAATTAAAGGTGATGCAGACGACAATTTCAAGTGAATGAAATAGTATATTTTAGGTCTTCATGTAAGGAAAATATTGTGGGAAATGAAGCAATTTCTTTATTTGCCACAATGTTTGCCATAGCCATTTTCTTGTGGGGAGTCAAAAAGAGTCTCTGTATCTATCTATCTATCTTCTGATACTGCCTACGCCCTCGCGAGCATTTTTGGCAGGCACTGCGCGTCAGGGTTAAGAAAAAGTAAAAGTACTAAAGTAGAAAGAAAAGATAAGATGGTTAAAAAGATCGAGTTTGAAGGAGAGATAAAAACAACTGTCTAGGTTTGATCTGTACATAGGTGCATAAAAATTTCTAAAAAAGTTAAAAAGGTTAAAAGAATGCAGTGCTCTGCTTATGGTTTAAGGTGTTGCAGTCCCCCAACTGCTACCCTGAAGCTTTCAATGCTTGGAGAGGCTGCTACATTTGCAGGGAGGGCATTCCATTGGACAATAGCTAGGGGGTAAAAAGAATATTTATAGTAGTCCTTGCCAGTATGGATTTGGCTGAATGTCATGAAGTGGCAGTATCTAGAGACTCTTCGAGTGGGTTGGATATACTCTGGAAGGGGAACGGCTACAATGCAGTGTAGGATCTTGTAAAATAGACAGAGACGTGCAATTGACCTTCTGTGCTCGAGGGTCTGCCAGGACAATTTGGACATTATTGATGTGACACTAGTGGTCCTAGAGTGATCGTTTAAAGTCCAGCGTGCAGCACGTCTCTGGACCCTTTCGAGTTTATGTATATTGTCTTTGGTATGAGGGTCCCATGCCGCGGAGGCATATTCAAGTTGGGGTCTGACAAGTGTTTGGTATGCTGCTTCTCTTATTTTGGGTGACTTCGTTTTGACGTTCCTTTTAATGAATCCCAGGGTCTTGCTAGCATTGGTAGTAATACGATCTATGTGAGCATTCCAACTGAGGTTGCTGGAGATATCAACCCCCAAGTACCTGGCGCTGGTGACCGTCTCCAGGACCTGTCCGTGCAGTATGTACTGTGTTTGGAGAGGAGTTCTGGAGGCAGTCACCCGAATCACCTGGCACTTGGACGGGTTGAACTCCATATCCCACTTAGTCTCCCATGTCTGTAGTTTGTCCAGGTCACTTTGCAGCTTGTCATTGTCCTGTATGCTGTCTAAAGTCATGTAAATGGCAGTGTCGTCTGCAAAGAGGCGCACCTGTGAGACGATGTCCTGGGGTAGATCATTTATATAGGCCAGGAACAGGATTGGTCCCAGAACAGATCCCTGGGGAACCCCGGATGTGACTGGGACCGAATCCGATTCCTCGCCGTCGATAACTACACTCTGACTGCCGTTACTAAGAAAGGCTTGGATCCAGCGTAGTGTGGTACTTCTAATTCCATATGAGTGCAACTTCTGGAGTAGTTTTGAATGATTGACCTTATCGAAAGCTTTTGAGAAATCCAGAAGTATTAGATCAGTCTGTTTGCCTTGACTAGTTTTACGAGCAAGATCCTCAATGAGTGCAGTTAGTTGGGTCTCACAGGAGCGTCTCTCTCTAAATCCATGTTGCAGGTCGTACATTAGTCCATTGGAGTCTAGGTGTTTGACAATGTTGGAGGCTATTACATGTTCCATTACCTTACATAGGATACATGTTAGTGAGGTGGGTCTGTAATTAGCAGCAACTGATTTATCTCCTTTTTTGAAAATTGGGGAGACGTTTGCTGAGTTCCAAATGGAGGGAATAGCCATTTTCTTGTGGGGAGTCAAAAAGAGTCTCTGTATATAAGGAATGAAGTTTCATCGCTGTGTGAGTTTATAATATTAATATTTCTGGTCAGCATTTCCAGAAACTAGGAAATTTAATTCCAAATAATTCACTGAAAAATATAAACTAAAATCTTTAAAGATCTAATGCTTGGGTCCGATTACCAGAGGGTCCGAATATTCTACTTTCGGTTTCGACTTTTTAAATCCTGACACGTTATGAACATTGCAAGTGAATGAGCAAACGAAAGTTATGCCTCAGTATGGTATAAAATGGAGTGTTAAAGCGATTACCTATGACACAGCCGAACTACAGTCATATTTCTACTTTGAAGCAAACTTTTCGTTTATTGACCTTTCAAGATACCGGGTTATGTCATTACATCAATGGTTGTTGTTGTTGCTACTTCATTTTTCCTTTCAAATTCGTTCTTCGTTCGTATAAGTATCAGATTTTAAGAATATCGTATTCTTCAGTTGTTTTTATTCCGAATTACACACGAAACTGTCTCAGAAAGTGAAATAAATTCATGTTGGACGAGTTACCGGGTTATAGTATTCCCCATTAGAAACGACATGACGTAAAATATATTAGGCGGTGTCTAGTCAATTTATTACCTCAACAGAAGGTCAATCTTTGTAACCGGCATGAAATGACTTCATCAAGGATGAAAGTGTTGTCCATGTATAGAAATTTGTTACGGGAGAGTCACAGACTGAATAATTACAACTTTAGGTAAAGCTTTCCGATCAATTAAAGGGATGACAGCCACAGATTTCACTGATAATGTCCAGTTACCTAACATCTCCATTAGGCTACTTAGCATTTATTTATCTGAGTCAGTGACAGCTAGCAATTCAAGCTTGATAGAATGACAGCAGTTAGTATTGGTAGCCGTTTATGAAAAAGTAGACTGAGTTTCCATGATGTAGAATCCTACTTTTCCCAATTACTGGCCACAATCAATGTTCAGAGTGATCATTTTGCCAAGGGTTGTGTAAAGTTAAGTTAAAAGTTCTTTTCAGATGAAGGGCTTGGTATCATCGAGTACTCTATTTCGACGCATCACTATTATGACGCCATTTTTGTTTTGACCTCGCTTTCAATTTAATAACACCGTGTGACGTCATTCTCGCGCACTTCTGTCTACTGAAGACACGAAGCATCCAAGAGGACCAAAATGTGAAAAATCGCCGATTACCAAATATTATTTTATTCATATTTTATTTAAAACACTAAAATATTCCATTTTTTCTTATTACCTAATTTCCATGTTCTAAAAAATGTTATTTTCGGAGAATTTTTGAAAATGAAAAGCAAACCAGCCGACACCGGATACCTCGCTATTTTTAGAAAGTCATGTGACAGGCATGTGGCATGTAGCGTGATTTCCTTATGAAAAATTCACTGTTTTGGATGATGTACTCGTTATCTTCATATTGTGTGGTTAACAGGAAAGTTTTCAACAGCCATGATGTTTTGAAATGATGTTTTATGCAATATTTTTATTTCTTTTTTCTTGAAACCTAACGCCAAATGTAGGAGTTATTCTCCCACACAGATAAAAACCGCATGCCACCCATACAGAGTTACTGAAGCCCTAATTGGGTCCCTGAAACCACACTGTGGCTGAATTGTCGGTGAAAATCAATCTAGAGGCTGTCCGCAGTGGACCACGAGTCTATCATTGCATTCTTACAAGCACATATTAGTTCATGGTTATTTTTCCAGCCCCAGTTTACTAATGTATGGCGTACAGGTTTCTCAGAGTGAAAATAGAACTGTACTTCCGTTTTTGTCAGAGCAAATATAGAAACCAATGAAATGCGTCGTTTCTCTGTACTCTCACTGCCGCCATATCGGAAACCCATACCCGATATTTTTCTGTATGTTATGGTGAAAAATAAGTTTCAGCGATATCAAAAGTTTCAAAAAGGGCGATGAATGAATGAACTTTATGTTCCAAAGGTAGAAAAATGTTTGGTATTTCTTTTAGTTTGCATAATCGCTGGTTGTTTCTTAGGCGCGTTGGAACTACGTAGGCGAGGATAGTGTCAGAACTAAGGTTTTATTGCTATGGGTACTTATTGCAGTTGTCTCCTCAAGACGATTCCAGGGAGTACCCACAACACGGGTTCACCGTTTGAAATTGTCTTACAGGGGTCTTGCTACCAATTTTTGTTTGGGGCCAGGGGCCAGTGAAATTGGGAAAAATAGCGATGTTTTTACCTAAATTGGGAAAAACTAAAACAAGTTTGTATTCATACTGTCACTCAGTTTCAGCTGCAAATTAGACAGTAGTAATGTAAAATGCATTTGTACATACTCTTGTTTAAGAATCTACTCTTAAACTGTCTTCAAAATGTTTGTAAATGAAGACGAGGTCTTAATATGGGGCATTCTGGGTCCTCATTGGGAATTTTCACCAGAGAATTGGGAAAAAAAGATACTTTTTGCCATTGGGAATGGGGCCCAATAACGGCACCAAAGGGGTAGGTTCACTAACCATCAAAAACGGCCCAAACTCAAATTTTGCTAAAATACTATTATTTGAACACTTTCATCACCATATTTGAAGAAACCTAGTTACAAAATGCATTCGACATTCATGGTTGCCATGGTAACCAAATTTACAATTTCTCCAAAAAATCACCAATATTAGACATGGGTGGTTTCAAAAAAAAAAGAGGATAAAGTGTGACATTGGGTGTCAGAAATTAAAATTATTATTTGCTGATGTTTTCTCTAGAAATGTTTTGCTAATATGTCAAAATTTCAGAAAATATACATTGGACAGTGAAGAACAAAGACAATTTCCTTTTTAATTTTGAATTTGTTCAAATCCATTGACTCATTTTTTAAGGATATCTGATTTTTTCTAGACATCTTAAGGCTTGGAAAAGTTACATAATTGCATGGAAAAGTTACATAATTGCAGGGGTCTCGCTACCAATTCTTGTTTGGGACCAGGGGCCAGTGAAATTGGGAAAAATAGCGACGTTTTTACCTAAGTTGGGAAAAACAAAAACAAGTTTGTATTCATACTGACACTCAGTTTTAGCTGCAAATAAGACTGTAGTGATGTAAAATGCATTTGTACATACTCTTGTTTAAGAATCTACTCTAAAACTGTCTTCAAAATGTTTGTAAATGAAGTTGGGGTCTTAACCTGGGGCATTCAGGGTCCTCATTGGCAATTTTCACCAGAGAATTGGGAAAAAAGATACTTTTTACCATTGGGAATGGGGCCAAATAACGGCCCCAAATTTTGGCAAACGAGACCCCTGAATTGAGATATTATTTGTCTTTTAAGTTTAAAGCATATGTAAAGCTACAATCTGATACAAAAATTTGCTACTTCTGTGAGATGTATCAAATTTTATGACAATTTGAAGTAGAATTTTGCTCTGGTTTTTCATTTATCACTTATAAAAGTTTCTGTAAAAGACGCAATATGTAAGGAAAATAGCTGTAGTTCTATCTAATGTGACAATGAACACATAGCTATAGATAAGCCAAAAGCCGTTTTTCTACAAGAAGCCACAAGTAGTTTACATGGCATCAAAGAAACTGGAAAGTCTGTTTCACTGGGGACAGAAATATGAACAAAATTGTCTTAAGCTTTCTTCTATTTAGAAGCTGATATAATGTACATGAATTTTGTATGTATCATTGAAAAGGCCTTGTAGATTAATAAAGTCTGGTATATTCTGATTTTTTTCGGGAGAAAGGGCGGAGCCTAGTAAACGGTTATTACATTGAAGATTGAGGAGAAACAGCGTTTTCAATTAGCGGTAAATCGTCGGTGTTATTGCAAATTATTGTAACTGCAGCTTGAATCAAGCTGTATTTACGAGGTTTTTTAATAACACGTTTTACAATCGCACAGTCTTTCAATTTCGAAATGTTTTCATGCTCGTGCCGCACGTTTTTCCCTTATGTTAACCAAATTATCGAGAAGTAAACTCGTCGAATAACCTTTTGGCTTAGCCACACCCTTTCAGGTGAATAAAAACGCAATATATGTTTCCATGGTCTGAAACAACCAACTGGCACATATTTCTAAGCTACACCTACATTATAAAAGTAAGATGCCGAAATGAATGGTAGAACAATTCAATTTGATTCTTATTCAGTTTGAATGTAAAGAATATGGTCCAAAGACTCAATTAAAGGTGCATAAAAATTGAAATAGGAAAAGATTCTGAAAAAAAAGTCACCAGATACAAATGCAGCTGAAACCGTTTCACTGGGGACATAAAATTGTTAGGCTCAAGATAAATAAGACTAATTTGTTATTGTTCATAAACTGACACGATTTAAAAACGCAAAATAGTACTTTTACAAATGGTATCTCCTGCATCTTACAAAACCGATGTATAGCCATGTAAAATTGTAAATGTTACAATTGTTAACATAACAGGACAGAAAATGACCTTTAAAGCCACGAATAATGCCTGAATGGACGTCAGATTATGCCAAAATGCACGTTGTGTCAAGAGCCTGGCATTGAACATCGACGACAGCGAACCCAGTGTTTTCACAGGCAATTTATCACCATGTCGCGATGTATAGGCCGCCCGCGATTACCAACCAAAGAATTTGCTGTAGACTGAGCCGTCACAAATCTGTTGCGTTAGTGACGTTGACGTATACCATTGTGTTGACGTACAGTTGTTACACGCAGCTGACCGGGACGTGGGTGGTCTGTAAATCTTCCTGTGTTGTTTACACTCTCATAACCCTTGGAACCGTCGATTCGGCTACATGAAAGCGTCTAACTACCTTCATTTGCGAAACACGGCACATCAAAAGCCAAAAAACTCGGTTCCTTTTTCGCAAAGTAAGCCTCATCATTTTATACACAATTTTCTTTCGTTGTTCTCGTATGTTTTCAATAAGTAAATCAAAGTGGCAATTTGTACACAAAAAATCTTAGTGATTTAACACGTGGTCTGAATGCGCGAGACGCACGAGCATTTAGTGACGGGCGGTTCAGATGTCCGGATAGTTTACAGAAAACACGACAAAATCGCTGGGGCGTGAAGCGTATACATTGTCTCATACATGTTCCCAAATATGGTGCCGATCGAGGCAATAGGAAAGGAATGGTTAATGAAAACGTGTTTTGCGTTTTTAAATCGTGTCAGTTTAGTTCATTTTTTCTATAATTTCAAACATGGCAATTGCATTTTGGATTTAATATCAATATATAAGTACAATTTTGCTGTCATAAATTTAGAAAATGATGTCTTTGATATTTTACCTACACCATAGGGATATCAAGAAAAATTTCTTGTGAAATATTAGAAAATAACCTATCTTCACAACAAGTAATCAGAAGTAACCAGGCAACATCCTAAACTTAAGATATTTTAACAGTTAGACTGATATAGTGTCATGCAGCAAAATTGCGTTTCACTGGGGACATTTGTTTTCAGATGACAGATACCAAATGCACATCCTCCTCTCATTTATTCTATAGCTGGTGATCTTTTTGGCACAAACTCTCTTGGAAAATATAAGAGAATGCACACTTGAAAAAGACGGGGAACAATTATAAGCACCCAAACACAAAATGTTTCACTGGGGACAATTTGGGGTACCTACAGATATAGCTCTAGCAGATCAAAGTGGAAAGACATGCAACAATAGTTTTATGCTTATTTTAATCTTATAATATCAAAATCATCAAATTAAATTAATAAACAGGTTGCAATTCTACAGAAATCAAATAAGACCAGAATACATTGAGAATCAAGTAAATTTTGGCTAAATTTTCGTCAGCATGTTGTATGTTATAAACCCAGAATGTATAGTCTAAAAAAGGTAAAATGCATCTGAAACCTTTATGAAGATAAAGATTATAAATCAAAGTTTCATTTAAATACTAAGTTTCCATCACTGAATACCTACACTTTATGTAATAACAGTCCTAATAATGATGTTATTAGAAAATGTCACACAAAAATCGTTTCACTAGGGACAATTTTAGCATCATTTTTTGTCATAAAATTTTCATTTATCAAGATATGTTCATGAAATTTTGTAGATATCTTAACACTAAGGCAACCCTTATTTAAGGACAAAAAGCTCATCAAAATCTTAAAAAATGTTTTCTGTAGCTCACTTTGAAAAAAAATCCTCTTTTTTTTTGAAACCACCCACATATTTATTAACAAATCTTATTTATATAAGTTTGTTGTTTATGTAAAATTATGCTCCATGAAAATAATAGAGATAAAGGAAAATGTTAAGGTAGATCTAGCATGCTGTCAATGTTCAGGGTTTTTTCTCCTTCTTTGCACGGGTCCGTAAAACGGACCCGTTCCCAATGCCAAAAAGGGTATTTTTTTCCCAAAATGTTGAAAGCAAACTCCCAATTCAAAAGTTCAACATTGTTTTTTAAAGAAAATTTGCTAAAACCCTTTCATATGTCGATCTAAACTATCCCAGAATGACTGGATGTCCTTTCAGTTCATTTTAACCCATTACCAAACGACAAAATTTTGGACTGTTCCAAATTGAAAGGTGTTGCAGACGAAAATTTCAAGTGCTTGGAATTTTGCATTTTTAGGTGTTTTTGTTTAGAAAACATCGTGGGAAATGAAGAAATTGCTTGTCACAAGCAATTTCTTCATTTTCCACAATGTTTTTCAAAGCATTTTTCTTAGGGGCGTCAAAGGGTGTCAATGTTTGGTAATGGGTTAATGTACTAATTTATACAGAGGACCTTATTTCTCTTGTATTCTGTGATGATGTTTTTTTCCCCAATTCTTGAGAAAACTACGCATTTTTCCCAATTAGGCTGGTTCCGTACCCGTTCCCAAAACCACGAGAAAAAACACTGATGTTATATGAGCGTTGTCATGGAAAGTATTATATTTCTATGGTAACTGTTTTGCAGAAAAGGCAAAATGTCTAAAGCTTGCTCATAACTTGAAATTTTGTAAATATATCATTCATATTTTAAAAAAAAATTGATAAAGAGAATAAGACATACCTTTATAGTTTTCTTACAGTGTCCTAATAAGGTCAGTCATTTGTCAAGGTCAAATTCTCACTTTTCCTTTAAATATACAATAATTTGCCAACTGAATGTAGATTAAAAGTTCTGCTTTCGTATTTCAAGTGTGTGTAACTATAAGAAATAATTTCTGAAAATAAAGCCAGGTTATCAATAGAAATCCATTTATGTTGCCATGGCAACCATCAACGGTTTCTTAGAATGAAATACAAAAATACTGTTATGAATTAAAATTGGTAGAAATGGGCAGGACAGTATTTTATGGAAGAATGGGTGTACACATTTACAATCTTTGCGCTCTAAGATATTTATTAACCTTTTACTCGTAACTATACATGATATACATAGCCAATACTTGATCTGGCTCATTAGCAGGGTGCTTGCAGCCAGAATTCAAAACGTTTCTTGGGTACACTGACTTGATATGTGATGAGGACACATCGCAAAACATATTTCAGTAAAACTGTTACACTTGGGACAAAACTTATGACATGAATTGCTCTAAGAAAATCTATTTTGTAGTCACAATTCATGTTTGCTTTATATAATATAGATAAGAACACACAAACATGGGGTCATAAGTGTAGTTGTATACATACTGAAGGGTGCCATTGTCAAAAATTAGTTTTATAAATCAGATGATTTTGTTAACTAACTCCTAGAAGTATGTTGTTTGTTGAAATCATTTATCTTTTTTTTTTCAACATGTTGTGTTTTGTATTTCCAAGATATATGAGAGTAGCAAAATTAGAAAGGTTAAAGGTGTAATATAATCGCTTTTGAGTGGATTAGTTTTAGTTTCGAAGAGAAAGAAAAATGTAACACTTGGGACAAAAATATGAATTTCATTTGAAAGAGACTTAGCTGTTTCGAAAAAGGTGTATTTGTGAAAGAAATGCGTATATTTGTGAATCAAACTTTAAACATAATGAACTTTTGCTATTCTTGTTTTCCTTAAAAAGAGACTGAGTCTCTTTACCTATATTCACCACATTTTATATGTGAAATACTATGCTTCAAGTTCAAATATTTCCTAAGACATACCAAATAAATGCAGTTTCTGTTCTAGAAAGAGGAATTGTGCATTTAGACGGGTCAATATACTGATTTACCCCCAAAAAATTGCAACAAAAGGTTTTAAAACTGTTTTGGTTAGTGTAAAGGTTACTTAATAACATATTAAAAATCTACCAAAATCTGGGGCACGGAAAAGGGTTATTTTCAAGATGGCGTCCAAGATGGCCGCCAAAACACTAAAATCGCCATAGCTCCATTAATATTTGTGCTAGGTTGGTAAATTTGGTGTCTATCCATAGGTTTAAGGGGTCAAGGAATTCATTTAAAGTATCAAAACTGCTACAAATTAATTACATAATGAGTAAATGGTATGTAGCACCCATGCTGGTCACCAAGACATTGCTATAACTGGGATTTATTTACGGCTGGTCCTGCATTAATTGAATCAAGAATCAATATATATCTTAAATGAGCCATTAGCTGGAAAGGGGTCTGATATGAAATTTAAGACAAGCATGGACCCAGACTAGCCTGATCAAGATCAATGTTGTTCTGCAATAGCTTTATCACGATCGATAGCAACTGTAAAATACCAGCATGGATTGTAATCAAACTAGATATGGCTTTATACATTTTGAGGTCTTGTGGGTCAGTTTTACATTTTAATTGTTATTAAGGAGCATCTAGTAATTATGTTTTGAGAATACAATATAAATTTTATTGTCCTTTTCGAATTTGAAAATGTACGAAAGCAATTGAAATATTTGTCCGAACTGCACACAAGCTTTTGTGACACGGCAGAACATCGGAAACGTTCTTGAAAAAGTTATTGATGTCATCAGTCCGTACCAAGAAAGGCACACTATTAGCTTGTTTCGAATGGAGATAAATTGCATTCAGAAAGCCATAAAATGTTAAAAACACGGACAACGTCAAGTTTTGATTTGGAAAATTAACCGAATATTGCAAACATGTTGACGAAAACTACAAGACATGATAATGGTCCATTAAAAGGCCAAAGTGAATGTTCATTTAGCGGGAATTAATTCCACACATGTGCTTATCCATTTTTTTTGCTTTTCGAAAAAAAAAAAACGGCTTTTAAAGCTGAAATTACGAGGTTCTGGAATAAATACAGCAATGCGAACAGTGGGTAACGTACAAACTATAGAGAGTACTGACAGAAAGGCTGATGTTGAAAAACGACAATTTCTCTTTTTCGCCATTGCTTCCTTCATGTTATAACACGCACAATACATTCATTAAGTCTTTAAGTAATGGGAATTGAAATTAAATAATTTTCTTAGAAACAATAAAACATATGGAAAAATACCGACACGCAAAGTAATGTGTGCATATGATTGCAGGGAAACATTTTCCACATATTTAAGCAAAATCAGTAACATGTGGTATCAGAGTTTACAAAAGGGTATTAGCAGGGTCATTTACATGTGACTAAAAATTTGACCACTAATAGACGTTTGGTATACATGTTAATAACAGGAGGTGAAAAGCAAAAGTTTTAGACATGTGGCATTTTGTTCATGTGGGTCTTTCATTCCCGCTGACTTCATGAGACATTCTGACATATATATACGGTCTAGAACACTTGACTTGACAAGTAGCTTTCACTGCACCGTCTTCTTCTAAAATTGGTAAAAACAAAAGCTATAATACAGTTCAAAATTCGGATCTTAAAGACAACATACCACTACCATGCAATACATTTTCCACCTTCCGTGGAGATATGCCTTCCGTTATTGGTTACTTGAAATTTAAAAAGCTGACTTGAATCTTAAGGAATGAATTAGCTTAAGATATTCCACCAATTACTAGATACCCAAAACTTTGTGTAACTTCAGCGACATCAGCTCTGTGGTTACCAAATCTGGATATCCTTGTAAATTTCCATTGTCACGAAAAACGGCAATGTTGGAAGCAAAATTGCATGAAGTGTTGGTATCTAATAATGGGTGGGATACTTTAATGCCAATTTTCACTGCGTAGAAACTATATGCCCTTATAAGTTTACAGATTAATTTTTTGTGTTTATTTCAAATGTTTATGCTACATTTTAACAAACTAGCAGGGGTCCCTTCTAGAAATTGATTTAGCGAAATAGAAGGAAGTTTTACTCATGGACTAACAGTTACATAGAGCAAGTGTCAATTAAAATTTGATTAATAATTATATCAAATATGAAAGATTTGAATTCTGTCTTAAAAGGTAAACTAATGTGAAGGAATCTTCATCGTTCATGCCCATTTGTTAAACTTTTGTTAAAATTTTATAAATCAATTTGATGTCAATTTCCACTGGACAGACAATTACTCGTATTTCATTTCTTGCGTATATATGTTTAATCTGTTTGCATTGGTCCTTTTCAGTAAATTTGAAATTTTACCATCTGCTAAGAATTAGTTTCTAGTATAAATTAAATTCCGATGAATAAATACGTTAGAATATATGCGTTCAAAGAGGAAAAAGGTCATTTAGCAAATCTAACACACTGTTTATGATTTTGTACCCGTTTTTGTTAATTCATCTTTAAATCTTATTTGTTTGGAAACTGTCCAGAAAGGAAATTGCAGTGTACTAACTAGTACTAATAAATGGCATTGGACATTTTACTTCTTATATATTTTGAACTCGTGTAATATATGAACAGGCCCGTGGGAAGCAATTTCATATTTGAGGGGCTAAAGCCCTAGTGTCTGAATATTGGGGGGGGGGGGCTAAATTGGATTTTCCCTAAATCTTTAGTGTGAAATAAAGAAAAATCTGCATTTTTTGCCATAGCCCCCCTGTTCCTACGGGCCTTTATGAAGGTCATATCGATGGCTCGGCGCGAAACGGTTATAACTGCATATAAACATAAGGGCAGTAACAAGTGTTTCGCGCTGAGCCCTCGATATGCGAATTTATCATATGTTTATTCCGTCAAAGATAATGAATGGCTATATCTATATTCTGTAAATATAAAGTCGTTACTGGTCTATGGTTACTTAATTATGCCGCTTTCTCAAAAAAGGAAATGTGCGTTTTTTTCTCAGAGTTCGTTTTTCTTTTAGATTTGTATAGCATAACGATGCATGGACAATACAACATGTATACATCTCAATGTCTATTTGCAACAAAATACAAAAAAAGTCATCGTTATCCTATGTTATTTTACATGTATTGGAATTATTTTATTTCTGCTCCAATTTCATATATAATGAGGCTAAATGCAAACAATCAAATTGCAAACATGATGCTAGTTTTGTAATGTTGGTCTACTGTACATTGTCCACTGTCAATATATACCAGAGTGGCTGACACTAAGTTCAAGCTTATTGGAGTTGTTGATCATTTCTATGGTCTCTGAATACACTTCATCTCCGGCAAACTAATAGTATATAGTTACCTTTCATAAAACTAACTGAATCATGACATCTATGTCTTATTCAAGAGCCTTTCAGACATCAATGTTACTCCTTTTTGTTACTCTAAATGTGTTAGTGACCACAAATACCTCTATAATATATCGAGGGCTCCGTGCAAAACTATTGTAACTACATATTCTCAAGAAATTCACTTTTTTGCTTTTTCTAGATCTTAAGGAAGCAATACATCATGTGTTCTAATATTAGGTTTCAAATTCGTATACCTAAAAAGATATTTGAATTTTAAAAACATTTTTTCCTCTTTAACTTTGAGAAAGTCAATAAGTTTTCTCCCTCTCCTGTAAAATTTTACGAAATGTAGTTACAATAGTTTTGCACCAAGCCCTCGATATGTATTGATATCTATAATTAAAATCCTGCTATGGCACTCTTTTTGGTGATCGCCTGATCAGATATGGTCCTACACACCATTTTCTCTTCTGTCGTTGCATTTGTAGCAGTTTTGATGCTTTAAATGAATTCCTTGACCCCTTAAACCTATGGATAGACACCAAATTTACCAACCTAGCACAAATAGTTATGGAGCTATGGCGGTTTTAGTGTTTCGGCGGCCATCTTGGACGCCATCTTGAAAATAACCCTTTTCCGTGACCCAGATTTTGGTAGATTTTTAGTATGTTATCAAGTACCCTTAATACTAACCAAAACACTTTAAAAACCTTTTGTTGCAATTTTTTGGGGGTAAGGGCCTTATTTTCATAAATTGACCCGTCTAATTATAGCACATACTTTTGAAATTTCCCCCCTATTTTTAGCTCACCTGAGCACAAGGTGCTCAAGTGAGCTATTGTGATCACCTTTTGTCCGGCGTCCGTGCGTCGTCCGTCGTGCGTCGTGCGTCGTCCGTCAACAATTTCTTTAAATGACATCTCCTCCTAAACTACTTGGCCAATTTCATCCAAACTTGGCAGAAATGTTCCTCAGGTGACCCCCTTTCAGAATTGCTAAAAGAATTGAAATCCATAAAAAACTCTGGTTGCCATGGCATCAGAAAAGGGGAAATTTGACTGAATCTCAATACTATCTTTGAACGACATTTCCTCCAAAACTACCTGGCCAATTTCAACCAAACTTGGCTGGAATGTTCCTTAGGTGACCCCCTTTAAGAATTGCTAAAAAAATTGAAATCCATAAAAAAACTCTGGTTGCCATGGCATCAGAAAAGGGGAAATTTGACTGAATCTCAATACTATCTTTGAAAGACATCTCCTCCAAAACTACTTGGCCAATTTCAACCAAACTTGGCTGGATTGTTCCTTAGGTGACCCCCTTTCAGAATTGCTAAATGAATTGAAATCCATAAAAAACTCTGGTTGCCATGGCAACAGAAAAGGAGAAATTTGAATGAATCTCAATACTATCTTTGAAAGACATCTCCTCCTAAACTACTAGGCCAATTTCAACCAAACTTGACACGAATGTTCCTTAGGTGACCCCCTTTAAGAATTGCTAAAAGAATTGAAATCCATAAAAATCTCTGGTTGCCATGGCATCAGAAAAGGGGAAATTTGAATGAATCTTAATACTATCTTTGAATGACATCTCCTTCAAAACTACTGGGCCAATTTCAACCAAATTTGGCAGGAATGTTCCTTAGGTGACCCCCTTTAAGAATTGCTAAAAGAATTGAAATCCATAAATACTCTGGTTGCCATGGCATCAGAAAAGGGGAAATTTGACTGACTCTCAATACTATCTTTGAAAGACATCTCCTCCTAAACTACTTGGCCAATTTCAACCAAATTTGGCAGGAATGTTCCTTAGGTGACCCCCTTTAAGAATTGCTAAAAGAATTGAAATCCATAAAAAACTCTGGTTGCCATGGCATCAGAAAAAGGGAAATTTGACTGAATCTCAATACTATCTTTGAATGACATCTCCTCCAAAACTACTTGGCCAATTTCAACCAAACTTGGCTGAAATGTTCCTTAGGTAACCCCCTTTAAGAATTGCTAAAAGAATTGAAATCCATAAAAAACTCTGGTTGCCATGGCAACAGAAAAGGAAATATTTGAATGAATCTCAATACTATCTTTGAACAACATCTCCTCCTAAACTACTAGGCCAATTTCAACCAAACTTGGCTGGAATGTTCCTTAGGTGACCCCCTTTAAGAATTGGAAAAAGAATTGAAATCCATAAAAAACTCTGGTTGCCATGGCATCAGAAAAGGAGAAATTTGAATGAATCTTAATACTATCTTTGAATGACATCTGCTCCAAAACTACTTGGCCAATTTCAACCAAATTTGGCAGGAATGTTCCTTAGGTGACCCCCTTTAAGAATTGCTTAAAGAATTGAAATCCATAAAAAACTCTGGTTGCCATGGCAACAGAAAAGGAGAAATTTGACTGAATCTCAATACTATCTTTGAACGACATCTTCTCCTAAACTACTGGGCCAATTTCAACCAAACTTGGCAGGATCGTTCCTTAGGTGACCCCCTTTCAGAATTGCTAAAAGAATTGAAATCCATAAAAAACTCTTGTTGCCATGGCATCAGAAAAGGGGAAATTTGACTGAATCTCAATACTATCTTTGAAAGACATCTCCTCCTAAACTACTTGGCCAATTTCAACCAAACTTGGCAGGAATGTTCCTTAGGTGACCCCCTTTAAGAATTGCTAAACGAATTGAAATCCATAAAAAAAACTCTGGTTGCCATGGCATCAGAAAATGGGAAATTTGACTGAATCTCAATACTATCTTTGAATGACATCTCCTCCAAAACTACTTGGCCAATTTCAACCAAACTTGGCAGGAATGTTCCTTAGGTGACCCCCTTTCATAATTGCTAAAAGAATTGAAATCCATAAAAAAACTCTGGTTGCCATGGCAACAGAAAAGGAGAAATTTGACTGAATCACAATACTATCTTTGAACGACATCTTCTCCTAAACTATCAGGCCAATTTCAACCAAACTTGGCAGAAATATTTTTTAGGAGGTTCCTTTTAAAATTTGCTTAAAGAATTGAAATCCTTTTAAAGCTCTGGTAGCCATGGCAACAGAAAAGGAGATTTTCCTCCAAATCTCAATGACATCGTTGAATGATATCTCCTCCTAAACTAACAGGCCAATTTCCACCAAACTAGGCAGAAATATTCCTTAGGAGGTCACATTTAAAAAATTTCTAGCAGAATTGCAATTTATAAAAAAAACACTTCTGGTTGCCATGGCAACAGAAAAAGAGAAATTACACGAAATCTGTCAGAAGCAATTTCTCAATAAACGCAGAGCCAAATTTGACAAAACTAAATATTTGCATTGCTTATGATATTGCTAAGAGGTACTTTTCTTGGCTTTTCAATATGAAACCTTGTCACAGAAAAAGGGGACTTCTTGTGAAAATCTGTTTATCAGGGGCATAGCATCTACATTTATGCATGGATTTAAAAAAATGTATGGGTAAATGTGTTCTTTATCATGAGTAGATGTTCTATTTGAAATATATATTAAGGTAGGTTCAAGGTCATAGATCTAGGTCAATTTGTAGATTTCTGTTTGTTTGACAGTCTGTATGTTTGTCAGTCTGATCTGTTATAAAACCCAATCTCAGGTGAGCGACCTAGGGCCAATGGCCCTCTTGTTGAAGATGATGGGGAACTTTTTTTACATAGAGAAAATGAAAAAAATAATCCCATCATTGTTGTAATTTTGTCTTTTTCAACTAATCCCCCCTCTACTTTCTAAATCCTAGAGTATGCATTGAAAATGTCTCATTCAGTAAATCTGTTATTACTTTACTTGGTTTCTATGAAACAAAAATAAAGAAAACTTTCATATGATACGATTTTGTTGATTCTATCACAGTTCTACACTGTTACGCTTGAGATAAAACTTTGAATAACATTAATAATTACTACACATGTTGACTTAAGATATTCAAATAGATCTTATACGAGCCGTAGATCCATAATAGTCAATGATAATTATGTCAATAATTACATATCTCTGCTAGATAATTGATATGAGTCTGACTAAGTATTAAATTGACATATTATTCAATTATTTCTAAATGTAATTGCTTTCTGAACAAAGTTCAGACAGAATCCTACATGTTTCTCAATATTTTGATTCATGTTTTTGTGAAACTTAATATTTCAGCATTTATAATCGATCATTATAAATCCCATAATTAGCGTTACACTTGGGACATTGAATTTTGGTTAATTTGATTTCATAATAGCTGTTCTTTTCAGATCTAAACACTGCAGATATTTCATGTGGCAGATTCTCTCCTGTAAAACAGAAATCAGAACAAGTTTCAATATCAGTGATTCATACGACAAAAATACAGGCTTTCTAACACAAAATGTTACACTTGGGACATTTGTTGGTGTGCATAGACATGACATAAGGGTGTCTTGATTATATAAAAGTAATTTCATAAAATCATACTAATATTGCACAGATGATATTGAGACTAAAACATACATAGTTTGAGATAGAAAGATGTCCCGTAGCAAAGTCCTTGATTTTCCAAGGTATTGTAATCTTATGCCTTTATGTTTTTTGAGTGTGTGTCATTTTCTAAACAGGGTTCAGGGACTATTTATATGTTATTCAACAAATGACTATCGGAAAAATGTTGTATTGTTGCAACAGCTTGTATAATTGTATATTGTGGAGTCTTTCGAAGGCAGTATATTTTTATGCTCCCCGAAGGGAGAGCATATAGTCGCCGCCTCGTCTGTCCGTCCGTCCGTCCGTCCGTCATTCCGTCCGTCCGAAGCGATTTCTCTATAACCCTTGGGCCAAATCAAATGAAACTTACCATGTGAACTCCCTATGACATAATGCCGATGTACTTTTCCCAGTTTTTGGATTTGAGACCTCGTCATGGGAAAAGGGGACTTAAGGTCAAATACACTTTTTCTCTAATTTCTCATAGTCTAATGGTCAGAATTTGATGAAATTTCATATTTGAGTAGCAAATCAGATGCCCTTGACAATAAACTACTTGAAATTTGCGTATAAAAAGTATGTCATGGAAAAAGGGGGCTTATTCGGGGAGCATTGTCCGTCTCTGACGGCTCTTGTTTAAGATTAGCACTTATAAATTGAATTTTGATACAAATGTCATGCTAAAAAGCGTTACACTTGGGACAATTTTGGGTACTAAAAATGCTATAAAATTGAAATGAAAATAGATATTCTCCTAAAATTTTGTACACATTTTAACAATAACAGGACACATTTCATGGTGTAAAACAATCATTTAAAAACCTTTAAACATGTACGGTAGATCAGTATTTTTTAAAAAAAGATGCATTATTTTGAAATCATCAAATTCTGTTAATAAAAGTTCAAAATTGAATGTGGCCGCACACAAGTACCAACATGATATTTAAATAGTGTATCAGGAATAAGTCAAACTTTGTCCGAAAAAAATATTTTTGTGGTACTCGAATGCGGCCACATTCAATTTTTAACAATAATGCGGAAAAAATGGCTAAAATTGAGCAAAACGGCCAAATACTACATTTTTGTCGCCATTTTGCGGTACTACTAGACAGAGGAAAGAATCAGTAAATGTCAGTTTCTGACAGTTAAAGGTCCACTGCAATCATATATCGCATCAAAACAATAAAATTATCTAGTTCATTTTTTCTCAAAATTTTAGGCCGATTTCATGGGTTAGTGAACCTACCCCTTTTGGCAAACGAGACCCCTGTCTTAGCTGGTTGCGATTTTTCTGTGTAGCAAATGTAAAATCATTCAAAGTCCCTATTTAAGGTAAAGTGTGGCATAAACAATTTGAAATAACTACATATTGTTAAAAATTACCTATGTATTACTAAAAGATTGATTTGTCTACTAAATTATGCCTTTGAAACATGTTTTCAATTCAATTGGCAAGCGAGTCAACCATTCTGCTTTTGTTTTCGGTTGTTAGAAATTTGGTTTGATTTAAATAAGACAAGGTAAAAGTTAATTTTAGAAATACACTGAAGTCAAAAACAATTGATCTATTAGCTCACCTGAGCACGAAGTGCTCGAGGTGAGTTATTGTGGTCACTTTTTGTCCGGCGTCCGTCTGTCAATATTTGGGGTGTTTACACTCTAGCATCCACAAAAGTTAGGCAATCTTGATCAAACTTGGCCAAAACAAGTAGGATCATAAGTTCTCGGACAAGTTCGATTATGGGCCTGATCGGACCAGAAAGTGCGGAGATATCTGCCCTTGAATGTCAAAAAATGCTGTTTTTAAGTTTGTTTACACTCTACCATCTACAATTATAGATCAATCAAGACAAAACTTGGACATAATGTTGGAGACAATAAGATCTCGTACGAGTTCGATTTTCAGTCTGATCTGACCAGAAAGATGAGAGTTATGCGCCCTTGAATTGGGCAAAATTGCCATTTTTGGCTGTTTTCGACCTTGTTTACTCTCTAGAATCTACAATTACTAATCAATCAAGACAAAACTTGGACACAATGTTGGGAGCCATAAGATCTTGGATGAGTATGATTTTCAGTCTGATGTGACCAGAAATATGAGAGTTATGTGCCCTTCAATTGGGCAAAATTGCCATTTTTGGCTGTTTTCGACCTTATTTACACTCTAGAATCTACAATTATTAATCAATCAAGACAAGACTTGGACACAATGTTGGGGAGCATAAGATCTAGGATGAGTCTGATTTTCAGTTTGATCTGATCAGAAAGTCGAGAGTTATGTGCCCTTGAATTTGAAAAAAAATGCCGTTTTCGGCTGTTTTCAACTTTGTTTACTCTCTAGAATCTACAATTATTAATCAATCAAGACAAGACTTGGACACAATGTTGGGGACCATAAGATCTTGGATGAGTATGATTTTCAGTCTGATGTAATCAGAAAGTCAAGAGTTAAGTGCCCTTGAATTTGATGAAATTGCCGTTTTTGACTGTTTTCGACTTTGTTTACACTCTAGAATCTACAATTATTGACCAATCAAGACAAATCTGGGACACATTGTTGGAGACCATAAGAGCTTGGACGAGTTTGATTTTCAGTCTGATTTTATCAGAAAGACGAGAGTTATGTGCCCTTGAATTTGATAAAATTGCCATTTTCGTTTGTTTTCGACCTTTACACTCTAGAATCTACAATTATTAATCAATCAAGACAAAACTCGAACACAATGTTGGAGACCATAAGATCTTGGATGAGTTTGATTTTCAGTCTGATCTGACCGGAAAGATGAGAGTTATATGCCCTTGAATTTGATAAAATTGCCGTTTTTGGCTGTTTTCAAGCTTGTTTAAACTCTAGAATCTACAATTATTTAAAATAAAACAAAAAAAAAACAATGTTGGGCACCACAAAAGCTTGGATGAGTTTGATTTTCACAACATTATTGACCATAAGTTCATATTAAGTCTTAAAGTCATAAATATCAATTATATTGAACATAAGTGTTGCTCATATTTTGGTTCAGATGAGCGGTATAGGACCATCATGGTCCTCTTGTCTTTCTATCCATACCATTTTTAGATCGAAATTTCGACCGCAGCAAATACCCAAAATTGTCTCCCACCAATGGGTTTGAAATCGTTAACCTAAGTGGGTGAGCAGCTGGAGGCTCGGTAAGGGTGCTGTGGTAGTACTGGTTTGAAAAACAACAGGAATCCATGGTTAGGTGCTTCAGCTGCCGAAATATGACCCTGGCAGTTGAAAACGGCGTAAAACCTCAATAAACTCAAAATCAACTCAAAATTTCTATTTCAGAGATAGTAATTTGAGGGCTAAATGAACCTCCGCTGTTTTCCGCTGGCGGAAGTGCTTTATACAAAATGGCGGATCTGATAAGACCTGACATTATGACAAAGAATAAAATAATTATGTCTGGGTTTATGAATTGGACTGTGTTTGGAAGTGATACCAGTTCCAAATTTGGAATGCCTTATCTTGAGATAGATCAAATTCATGCCTTGTTTTGGAAATTGCTCAATGGTCCATCTATAAGTCTGAATTAAATTGCCTTTTAACCCATTGAATTCCACATAATGACTCTTTTTTAACTCCCTACAAGAAATTGGCTTCAGAAACATTGTTGAAAATGATAAAATTGCTTGTGACAAGCAATTTGTTCATTTTTAGCGTGACTATTGGTAGAATGGGGAATGCTATTCTAATCACCCAGGTATCAGCGTGACACTTTGGTTAAGTTTTCACATGCAAGTTTGTTTCTACTTATGCTATTGCTCTGAAACTTTGCACATGCCTCTGTGACCATATTAGCAATCTCAAGGCAAAGATTTGTTACTCTAACATGTACTTTAGTGGAATTTTCACCCTTTTGGACATAGAAGTTAAGTTTTTACATGCAACTTCCATACATCTGTGATAACGGTTTAATCAGCTACTGCTAACTTTGCATATTATATGCTTCTTTGACCATAAAATCGGCCTCTAGACAAAGATTCATTAATCTGACATTTTATTTAATGTAATTTTTACCCTTTTCAGACTTGGAATTTTCCACTATCCAGCACTTTATGTTTGCGCTATGCTGTCCTGAGACAGCTTTTGTCCACAATGTTTTCCCAAAATTGGCAAAAGACAAAAAAGGATAAAATTTCATTCACCACACAGTGACACATTTTGATGCACTACTAGATAAAGGTTCTGGGAAACATTGTGGAAAATGTGACAAGCAATTTCATTTCCTACGACGTTTTCAACCAAGAAAGCAAAAAAATATATTACATTCACTTGAAAATGTTGCCTGCAACATCTTTGAATTTGAACAGAACCAGTCTAGAATTTCGCCGTCCTTAATGGGTTTAATGATTGTAATACATGTATTTTGAGTTTTTTTTTAAAAAATTTTCAGAGAGTATGCTATAGAGAAGATAAGGTATGAATTCCGAGCTAACAGAGAAGTTACAGATCCTGCCATCCTCACAACATTGTTACAAAAGGCACAAGAAAATTTAGATATACTGAAAAGACAGGTTAGTACTAAATGTAAATCCTTCAATCTTCAAATTTAACCCTTTCCCAAACGACAAAATTTTAGGTGATCCACTTCAAAAACTACCACAAATGACAAAATGGCTGTTATTAAAGATCAGGTTTGTTTAAAATATGGCACAGAAAATATTGAGACAAAAGGAGAAACTGCTGGTCATCAGCAGTTTCTTCTTTTGTTTCAATGTTTTCCCAAGCCTTTTCTATGAGGGACGTCAAAACCAGGTCTTGTTTGGGAAAGGGTTAATCTTCAAATTTAATCTCATTACATGAAATGATGATGTATTTCTATGAGAAAGCTCTATTCTGTGCATGTCACACAATTGTGAGTGGAATCTTTTTACCTGATGAAAATCTGAGCTGTTTTAGTTGCATTTACAATTTTAGCTCGACTTTTCAAAGAAAATGAGAGCTTATACTGTCACCAGGGCGTTGGCGTTGCAACAAAGGTTAAAGTTTTTACAAACATCAATAACTTCCATATCAGGGGTTTTCCTAGCCATTTGGGAAAAGGAGTCTGGCCTGAATTGGGAAATTTTAAAGCGCGAAATAGCTGATTTTGGGCTGAAAAAGTAAGCAAAACACTCATTTTTCAATACTAAATTAAACATTTTAAATAGATTGGGAAAAATGGAAGAAAATTTGCTTTGGGAACACAGCCTTTTGCATTGGGAACACCTCCGTTTTCAGGAGGCATAGAAAGCTTAGGAAAACCCCTGCATACTATCAAAGGGATTCAACCCAAACTTGGAATACTTATTTACCATCATACCCTCTACCTTACTATCAGGGCCCATGACCCTGGCTCCACTATATTTGGAGTTATGCCCCCTTTATACTAAGCAACTTAGAAAGTTGAGCGCGCTGTCTTCGGACAGCTCTTGTGTCGCTTATACTGTACTGTTTTCAATGACTTTCCTTGAACATGATATACATTGTATTTCTAAATTCACATGTAAATAAAGTAAAAACTATGATTGATTTGGGGTCTGGAAAAGGGCTCCAATAGCAACTTTGATCTAGATCAGGTTGTACATGTGCAAAGTTGGATCAAGATTTATCCCATTACTGCACGGTGATGCCTTTTGACTCCCTCACAAGGACAGGCTTGGGAAAACATTGTGGAAAATGAAGAAATTGCTTGTGACAAGCAATTTCTTCATTTCCCACAATGTTTTCTTCCCAACACTACAATAAAAAGTCAAATTATATTGACTTGAAATTGTCGTCTGCAACATATTTGAATTTGTATCACCCAAATATTTTGCCGTTTGGTTAAGAGTTATGCTGCCCTCTAATACCTTCTTCATTACACAAAGCAACTTGAAGATCATAATAAAATAGATACTGATCATAAACTTAACCCATTCCAATACATGGACACTTTTGGATGTCCCTGAAGAGAAAAGTAGGAGAAAACATTGTGGAAAAGGAGGAAATTGCTTTTGACAAGCAATTTCTTCATTTCCCAAAATGTTTTCTACTCCAAAATACAAAAGTTTGGTGTATAAACTTATTTCAATGATATCTATCTGCTCCATATAGTATGACCTTCCTCAAAGTCATATTTTAACCCTTATCACCCCTTAACATGCAACTTAACATTGAAACTTAACATGAAAACTTAACATAAGCCTTTTCTCCAAAATCCACATACAGAGCTCAACTTTGGTATGTAAACTTCTTTCAATGATATCTATCTGCTCCATGCAGTATGACCTCCTTTAAGGTCATATTTGAACCCTTATCAACCCTTAACATGCAACTTAACATTAAACTTATCATGAAAACTTAACATTGGCCTTTTCTCCAAAAATAGTCCACATACAAAGCTCAAATTTGGTATGTAAACTTATTTCAGTGATATATATCTGCTCCATGCAATATGACCTACCCCAAGGTTATATTTCAACATTTATCAACCCTTAACATGCAACTGAACATGAAAACTTAACATTGGCCTTTTCTCCAAAAGTATTCCAGACAAATTTTGTATGTAATCTTCTTTCAATGATATTTAGTTTGAAGGTCAAGGTCATCCATGTTGGTCAAAGTCAAGTATCAATCTTGTTTCTTTGAATTTCAGGTTTTAGTTGGTCATATGTATGATGAGGGACATCTAGTGATAGAAAAACCAGCAGACACAGAAAAGACTACCTAGTGACTAGTGTTGTAGTGATGACCTAAACAATTATACTCTCAAGTCCCAAGCATGATATTCAAGACCTTTGTTAGAAAGTCTGTCATATTTGTGATAAAGTGACTGAACAATCACTAGAGTAAAAGTTCAGCCTAAAGCATTAGAGCTAAACTAATGTAAGTGAATTTTCACTTACAGTTACGTAGTATTGCACTTAATCCGAGTCTTCTCTGATGAAAATTTGCTCTTTGATATTTGGATATCACTATTTGTCGTTTATAGTGAATCCAAATATCAAAAATCAAATTTTCATCAGAGAAGGCTCCGATTGTGTTGCACTAAGCTCTCAAGATGCTTGCTGACTGTGGCTGTCATTAAGATGGCCCAAACTATTATTGTAGTTCTCCAAACAGGAGTGACGGCTGTTTACATATAGTAAAGTCATGTAAACAGCCATCACTCCTTTTTGTCAAACTACCGGTATATGATATATAGCTGCTTTTCAACGAAAACCTTGTAACTGCAGCTTAAAACAAGCTGCAGTTACGAGGTTTTTGTTGAAAAGCAGCGATATGTACAATTATTCTCTACATTAATAATCCTGTAAAAGACAAGTCTAACCCTGATCATCATCAGATAGAATTCATCTACTAGTGGCCGGATTTTGATTAAATTTTCAGTGTTCCTAGTCATCTGAACTTGTGAAAATTGTCAGGGTTTTTTACCATATATACCATACTATGTCATAAACAAAAATAGACTGAAGAAAAGAAAACAGCTGATATTGTGACTGAGGCACTCTTGTTGCACAGTGTTGTGTTACCTATCTTTATATTTTTCAAACAGAGTCATCTTAATTTGATGCCTTCAACGGCTTCTATTTTAGAGCAGTTTGGAATTCTGTCCTGTAATAATGGAATACATGATTAACCCTTTCCCAAACGACAAAATTTTAGAGTGACCCACTTTAAAAACTGTAAAAAATGACAAAATAGATGTTATTATTGATAAAATTTGTGTAAAATATGGCATAGAAAATATTGAGACAAAAGGAGAAACTGCTGGTTAACAGCAGTTTCTTCTTTTGTTTCAATGTTTTCCCAAGCCTTTTCTATAGGGGCGTCAAAAGGTGTCAGTGTTTGGTAATGGGTTAAAAAAGTGGTTGTAAATGTGTACTATGACTTTAGTGCAAGACTATCATAAGAGCATATGCGATCTGTCACGTTAAAAGGGACAGACTAGAACTTTAATTTTGCACTGTAATAATATAGTTTTATGAATCTATAATGTTTAATCCATATAAAGAAATGTTCATTTCCAAATACAACATATGCTAAGCCCGATCTGTTTATGAAAATTTGGATGTTTAGATTTCTGACAAGGCCCCTTTTAGGGTGACAGGTCACATACGCATGTTTACAATATAGCTGTGCACTAAGCTCAGTCCTTTACCAGAAAAGCAGGTTATTGTAGAGTTATTTTTTTAATTCATAGAAGTACCAGCTGAAATGCCTTGTTATTATCATCAGTCTTTAACCCTTTCCCAACACATATAATTTTGGACTGTTCCAATTTGAAAAGTGTTGCAGAAGACAATTTTGAAGTGAATAAGGAAAGGATTGATGTACAATATAGCACAGAAAACATTGAGACAAAAGGAGAAACTGCTGGTTATCAGCAGTTTCTTCTTTTGTCTCAATGGTTTCCCAAGCCTTTTCTAATAGGGACGTCAAAAACAGGTCTTGTTTGGGAAAGTTTTAAGTCTTTTTGACAGAGTTTCGCACAGCAGTACAGATAAGGTTTGGTAATCAATTATGCGAACAAAAATTACCATTTATTGTTCATACTCATTGCTAACATGAAAACTATTACCCACAACAAAGGGTTTGAATTGAAACAAAGTTAGAATGCCTCTCCTCTTATTTGCTGCCCTGCAGTAGCGTAATTAATCCTTTTTATCCCCCGCCGAAAAAATTTTTCGGGGGGGATATTGTTTTTGCCATGTCCGTCCGTCCTTCCGTCCGTCCGTCCGTCCGTCCGTCCGTCCGTCCGTCCGTCCGTCCGTCCGTCCGACATTCGTTTCCGCGCTATTTCTTGGAAACTATAGACCGGATTTCGATGAAACTTGGCACACAGCTTCACTACAAAGAGGACATGCGCATATCGTCGGGGTTACCCGGTTCGACCATTGAATTTAGAGTTACTGCCCCTGACTGTTTAAGCCATATACATACAGAGTGATATTCGTTTCCGCGCTATTTCTTGAAAACTGTAGACCGGATTTCGATGAAACTTGGCACACAGCTTCGCTACAAAGTGGACATGCGCATATCGTCGGGGTTACCCGGTTCGACCGCCGAATTTAGAGTTACTGCCCCTGACTGTTTTAGCCATATACATACAGAGTGATATTCGTTTCCGCGCTATTTCTTGAAAACTGTTGACCGGATTTCGATGAAACTTGGCACACAGCTTCGCTACAAAGTGGACATGCGCATATCGTCGGGGTTATCCGGTTCGACCGCCAAATTTAGAGTTACTGCCCCTGACTGTTTTAGCCATATACATACAGTGATATTCGTTTCCGCGCTATTTCTTGGAAACTATAGACCGGATTTCGATGAAACTTGGCACACAGCTTTACTACAATGAGGACATGCGCATATCGTCGGGGTTACCCGGTTCGGCCGTCGAATTCAGAGTTACTGCTCCTGACTGTTTAAGCCATATACATACAGAGTGATATTCGTTTCCGCGCTATTTCTTGAAAACTGTAGACCGGATTTCGATGAAATTTGGCACACAGCTTTACTACAAAGTGGACATGCGCATATCGTCGGGGTTACTCGGTTCCACCGCCGAATTTAGAGTTACTGCCCCTGACTGTTTTAGCCATATACATACAGAGTGATATTCGTTTCCGCGCTATTTCTTGAAAACTATAAACCGGATTTCAATGAAACTTGGCACACAGCTTTACTACAATGAGGACATGCGCATATCGTCGGGGTTACCCGGTTCGACCGCCGAATTTAGAGTTACTGCCCCTGACTGTTTAAGCCATATACATACAGAGTGATATTCGTTTCCGCGCTATTTCTTGAAAACTATAGATCGGATTTCAATGAAACTTGGCTCACAGCTTCACTACAAAGTGGACATGAGCATATCGTCGGGGTTACCCGGTTCGACCGTCGAATTTAGAGTTACTGCCCCTGACTGTTTTAGCCATATACATACAGAGTGATATTCGTTTCCGCGCTATTTCTTGAAAACTATAGACCGGATTTCAATGAAACTTGGCACACAGCTTAACTACAATGAGGACATGCGCATATCGTCGGGGTTACCCGGTTCGACCGCCGAATTTAGAGTTACTGCCCCTGACTGTTTAAGCCATATACATACAGTGATATTCGATTCCGCGCTATTTCTTGAAAATTATACACCGGATTTCAATGAAACTTGGCACACAGCTTTACTACAATGAGGACATGCGCATATCGTCGGGGTTACCCGGTTCGGCCGTTGTATTTAGTGTTACTGCCCCTGACTATTTTAGCCATATACATACAGAGTGATATTCGTTCTGTTGAAGCCATATACATACAGAGTGATATTCGTTCTGTTGAAGCCATATACATACAGATTTATATTCGTTTCCGCGCTACTTTATTGACAATGAAAATATATTCGGCGGGGGATATCAATTCAACGAATTTGCTTGTTCAATCAATTTATGCTAAGAAACTCATAAATAAAAAGCTTCGGAAAAATTATGAAAGATAGAAATTGATGATGAAAAGATTTATTCTTTTCCTTCGGTTTTATCTTGCCCATTGTATCAAACTTCAATGATTTTGACAACATTCCTTTTGTCATCAATTTAAATTGGTTCAAGTCCAAACTTTTTGTCATATTGGTCAAGCCTTTTTGGCGTACTTCTATGAATTTCAAAAACATTTATTTTCATTTCTTATGATTTTATATCAATTTTTGCCATTTGCATGAAATAAAAACATATAAACACATAAACAGACTTTGCTTGTTAAAACCCTTTCCCAAACAAGACCTGGTTTTGACGTCCCAAATAAAGAAGGCTTGTGAAAACATGGAGGCAAAAGGAGAAAATGTTTTTCTCCTTTTGCCTCAATATTTTCTTAGCTATATTGTACACAAATCATTTCTGAATCCGCATCCCATTTGTTGTACGCAGTAGCTTTTGATTTGGACCAACCAAAATTGTGTCGTTTAGTAATGGGTTAAGAAACATAATCATTGATTATTCCAAGACCTTTACCCCTCTCCTAACCTTGAATTTTGAAGTCGCTGTACAAGACAAAATGGATTTTGGTATTGATAGAATTTACGTACAATATAGCACAAAATATGCCGCAATGTTTTCGCAAGAAATTACTATTAGGGACATCAAAACCTGGGCTTATTGATGTTTTTTGACGACCCAAAAGATAAAGGCATTGAAAAACATCGTGGAAAATGAAGAAAAATGTGGAAAATGAAGGAATTGCTTTTGACAATATACTTTTTAAACTGACACGATTTAAAAATGCAGAACACATTTTCATCAACCATTTATTTTCTGCAGCTTCGATCGGCACCATTTTCAGGGACATGTATGTGACAATATGTTCCCTTCACGCTCCAGCGATTTTGTCGTGCCCTCTGTAAACTACACGGACATCTGAATCACCCATCACCAAATGCTTATGTGTCACACGCATTCAGACCACATGTTAAATCACCAAGATTTTTTTGTGTACAAACTGCAACATTGATTTACTCATTGAAAACACATGGTAACTTCGAATATATTTCATATGCAAAATGACGAGGCTTACTTTGGCGGAAAGGAACCATGTTTGGTTTGCCGTGTTTTGCAAACGGAGGTAGCTAGATGCTTTGATGTATCTGACTCGACGTTTTCAAGGTTAGTGAGACGTGTAAACAACACGGGAACACCCACAGACCACCCATGTCCCGGTGTAACAGTTTATCTTGGCCCCCTTGGGCAGCTTGGCCCCCGGGGGCTAAGCTACTCGCGGGTAGCTTGGCCCCCACCCTGGGTAGCTTGGCCCCCACCTGAAATCTTTTTCCAGAGTCCTCCAAAATACTAAACAATGTCTGTAAATGTTACGCCTACTGTTAAATGAAAAGAAAAACCAAAGTTGAATGTGTTTTGGTCAAATTAATTTTTCGCCTTTTTTGGCTTTGAATAGGGGCGGGGGCCAAGCTACCCAGGCCTGGATAGCTTGGCCCCCACCTGAAATCTTTTTCCAGAGTCCCCCAAAATACAAAACAATGTCTGTAAATGTTACGCCTACTGTTAAATGAAAAGAAAAACCAAAGTTGAATGTGTTTTGGTCAAATTAATTTTTCGCCTTTTTTGGCGTAGAATAGGGGCGGGGGCCAAGCTACCCATGCCTGGGTAGCTTAATGGCCCCCGCCCCTATTCTAAGCCAAAAAAAGGCAAAAAAAATTTGACCAAAACACATTAAACTTTGGTTTTTCTTTTCATTTAACGTTAGGCGTAACATTTACAGACATTGTTTTGTATTTTAGGGAACTCTGGAAAAAGATTTCAGGTGGGGATCAAGCTACCCAGGCCTGGGTAGCTTGGCCCCTGCCCCTATTCTACACCAAAAAAGGCGAAAAATTAATTTGACCAAAACACATTAAACTTTGATTTTTCTCATCATTAAACAGTAGGCGTAACATTTACAAACATTGTTTTGTAATTTGAGGGAGTTTGGAAAAAGATTTTAGGTGGGGGGCCAAGCTACCCAGGCCTGGGTAGCTTGGCCCCCGCCCCTATTCTACGCCAAAAAAGGCGAAAAATTAAGTTGACCAAAACACATTAAACTTTGGTTGTTCTTTTCATTTAACAGTAGGCGTAACATTTACAGACATTGTTTTGTATTTTGGGGGACTGTGGAAAAAGATTTAAGGTGGGGATCAAGCTACCCAGGCCTGGGTAGCTTGGCCCCCGCCCCTATTCTACGCCAAAAAAGGCGAAAAAATTAATTTGACCAAAACACATTAAACTTTGTTTTTTCTTTTCATTAAACAGTAAGCGTAACATTTACAGACATTGTTTTGTAATTTTAGGGAGACTGGAAAAAGATTTTAGGTGGGGGCCAAGCTACCCAGGCCTGGGTAGCTTGGCCCCTGCCCCTATTCTACACCAAAAAAGACGAAAAATTAATTTGACCAAAACACATTAAACTTTGATTTTTCTCATCATTAAACAGTAGGCGTAACATTTACAAACATTGTTTTGTAATTTGAGGGAGTTTGGAAAAAGATTTTAGGTGGGGGCCAAGCTACCCAGGCCTGGGTAGCTTGGCCCCCGCCCCTATTCTACGCCAAAAAAGGCGAAAAATTAATTTGACCAAAACACATTAAACTTTGGTTGTTCTTTTCATTTAACAGTAGGCGTAACATTTACAGACATTGTTTTGTATTTTTGGGGACTGTGGAAAAAGATTTAAGGTGGGGATCAAGCTACCCAGGCCTGGGTAGCTTGGCCCCCGCCCCTATTCTACGCCAAAAAAGGCGAAAAATTAATTTGACCAAAACACATTAAACTTTGTTTTTTCTTTTCATTAAACAGTAGGCGTAACATTTACAGACATTGTTTTGTAATTTTAGGGAGACTGGAAAAAGATTTAAGGTGGGGGGCCAAGCTACCCAGGCCTGGGTAGCTTGGCCCCCGCCCCTATTCTACACCAAAAAAAGGCAAAAAATTAATTTGACTAAAACACATTAAACTTTGTTTTTTCTTTTCATTTAACAGTAGGCGTAACATTTACAGACATTGTTTTGTAATTTGAGGGAGTCTGGAAAAAGATTTTAGGTGGGGGCCAAGCTACCCAGGCCTGGGTAGCTTAGCCCCCGCCCCTATTCTACGTCAAAAAAGGCGAAAAATTAGTTTGACCAAAACACATTAAACTTTGGTTTTTCTTTTCATTTAACAATAGGCGTAACATTTACAGACATTGATTTTCATTTAGGGGGACTGTGGAAAAAGATTTAAGGTGGGGGCCAAGCTACCCAGGCCTGGGTAGCTTGGCCCCCGCCCCTATTCTACGCCAAAAAAGGAGAAAAATTAATTTGACCAAAACACATTAAACTTTGGTTTTTCTTTTCATTAAACAGTAGGCGTAACATTTACAGACATTGTTTTGTAATTTGAGGGAGACTAGAAAAAGATTTTAGGTGGGGGCCAAGCTACCCAGGCCTGGGTAGCTTGGCCCCCGCCCCTATTCTACACCAAAAAAGGCAAAAAATTAATTTGACCAAAACACATTAAACTTTGTTTTTTCTTTTCATTTAACAGTAGGCGTAACATTTACAGACATTGTTTTGTAATTTGAGGGAGTCTGGAAAAAGATTTTAGGTGGGGGCCAAGCTACCCAGGCATGTGTAGCTTTAATGGCCCCCGCCCCTGTTCTAAGCCAAAAAAAGAAAAAAAAAATGACCAAAACACATTAAACTTTGGTTTTTCTTTTCATTTAACAGTAGGCGTAACATTTACAGACATTGTTTTGTATTTTAGGGAACTCTGGAAAAAGATTTCAGGTGGGGGCCAAGCTACCCAGGCCTGGGTAGCTTGGCCCCCGCCCCTATTCTACGCCAAAAAAGGCGAAAAATTAATTTGACCAAAACACATTAAACTTTGTTTTTTCTCATCATTAAACAGTAGGCGTAACATTTACAAACATTGTTTTGTAATTTGAGGGAGTCTGGAAAAAGATTTTAGGTGGGGGCCAAGCTACCCAGGCCTGGGTAGCTTGGCCCCCGCCCCTATTCTACACCAAAAAAGGCGAAAAATTAATTTGACTAAAACACATTAAACTTTGGTTTTTCTTTTCATTTAACAGTAGGCGTAACATTTACAGACATTGTTTTGTAATTTGAGGGAGTCTGGAAAAAGATTTTAGGTGGGGGCCAAGCTACCCAGGCCTGGGTAGCTTGGCCCCCGCCCCTATTCTACGCCAAAAAAGGCGAAAAATTAATTTGACCAAAACACATTAAACTTTGGTTGTTCTTTTCAGTTAACAGTAGGCGTAACATTTACAGACATTGTTTTGTATTTTGGGGGACTGTGGAAAAAGATTTAAGGTGGGGATCAAGCTACCCAGGCCTGGGTAGCTTGGCCCCTGCCCCTATTCTACGCCAAAAAAGGCGAAAAATTAATTTGACCAAAACACATTAAACTTTGTTTTTTCTTTTCATTAAACAGTAGGCGTAACATTTACAGACATTGTTTTGTAATTTTAGGGAGACTGGAAAAAGATTTTAGGTGGGGGCCAAGCTACCCAGGCCTGGGTAGCTTAGCCCCCGCCCCTATTCTACGTCAAAAAGGCGAAAAATTAATTTGACCAAAACACATTTAACTTTGGTTTTTCTTTTCATTTAACAGTAGGCGTAACATTTACAGACATTGTTTTGTAATTTGAGGGAGACTGGAAAAAGATTTTAGGTGGGGGCCAAGCTACCCAGGCCTGGGTAGCTTTGCCTCCGCCCCCATTCTACACCAAAAAAGGCAAAAAATTAATTTGACCAAAACACATTAAACTTTGGTTTTTCTTTTCATTTAACAGTAGGCGTAACATTTACAGACATTGTTTTGTAATTTGAGGGAGTCTGGAAAAAGATTTTAGGTGGGGGCCAAGCTACCCAGGCCTGGGTAGCTTGGCCCCCGCCCCTATTCTAAGCCAAAACAAGAGGGCCAAGATGGCCCTGCATCGCTCACCTGAGAGGACTTTGAGACAAACATCTTCAAACTCACACTTTTTACATGACCCAGATATCATCAAGATAAACATTCTGAACAATTTTCACAATGATGAGTAAATATTTAGGTTCTTATAGCAAAAATAAGATTTGACCTTTTGACCTAGTTTTTGACCTAACATTAGCCACTTTCTACATTACCCATTTATCATCAAGATAAGCAATTCTGAACTATTTTCACAATGATGAATAAATAATTTGACTTTTAGAGCAAAACAAAATTTTACCTAGGTTTTGACCTCCCATGACCTACTTTATACATGCCCCAGATATGGTCAAAATAAACATTCTGAACAATTTTCACAATCATTCAGATATCATTATGGTTCTAAATGCAGAAACAAGATTTGACCCTGTGACCTAGTCTTTGACCTCACATGGCCCCCTTTTCACATTGACCAGATATCATCAAGATAAATATTCTGAGCAATTTTCACAACGATAAAGTAAATATTTTGGTTCCTAGAGCAGAAACAAGATTTGACCTAGTGACCTAGTTTTAGACCTCGCAAGACCCACTTTTTACATGACCAAGATATCATCAAGATAAACATTCAGAACAATTTTTGCAATGATAAAGTAAATATTTTGGTTCTCAGGGCAAAACAAAATTTGACCGAGTGACCTAGTTTTGAACCTCAAATGACCTCTTATTCAATTCACAAAGATATCATCAAGATAAACATTCTGAACTTTCACAAAGATTGAGTATATATTTTGGTTCTTAGCGGAAAAACAAGATTTGACCTATTGACCTAGTTTCTGACCTCACATGACCCACATTCAAAATGACCCAGATATCATCAAGATAAATATTCTGAACAATTTTCACAACAATAAAGTAAATATTTTGGTTCCTAGAGCAAAAACAAGATTTGACCTAGTTTTAGACCTTGCATGACCAACTTTTCACATCACCAAGATATCATCAAGATAAACATTCTGATCAATTTTCGCAATGATAAAGTAAATATTTTGGTTCTTAGGGCAAAAACAAAATTTGACCTAGTGACCTAGTTTTTAACCTCGAATGACCCGCTATTCATATTACCAAGGTATCATCAAGATAAACATTCTGAATTCTCACAATGATTGAGTAAATATTTTGGTTCTTAAAGGAAAAACAAGATTTGACCTAGTGACCTAGTTTCTGACCTCACATGACCCACTTTTAAAATGACCCAGATTTCGTCAAGATAAACATTCTGAACAATTTTCAAAATGTTTTAGTATGTATTTCTGTTGTTAAAGCAAAACCAAGATTTGACCCAATGACCTTGTTTTTGACCTTACATGACCTACACTTTGTACATAAGCTAGATATAAAGATAAGTATTTAGGATAGTTTTGACAAAGTTTTGGGACTAAATTGGCATCTCAAGAGCAAAAGGAAGGATTTTGTAATATTTGACCTTCTGACCTAGTTTTTGACCTTGCATGACCCACCTTTGATCATGACCAAGATTTCATCAAGATAAAGATTTAGGACAATTTTGACAGTTTGGACCAAAATTGGCACTTCCAGAGCAAAAGGGAGGATTTTACAAGATTTGGCCTCATGACCTAGTTTTTGACCTGGCATGATCCACTTCTTGACATGAGCTAAATATCATCAAGATAAACATTCAGGACAATTTTGAGAAAGTTTGGGCCAAAACTAGCATGTCCAGAACAAACTGAAGGATTTTAAAAGATTTGACCCTGTGACCTAGTTTTTGACCTCCCATGACCCACTTTTTGTCGTTTCATAGATACCATCAAGATAAATATTGCGGACAATTTTGACAAGGTTTGGACTAAAATCGGCACTTCCAGAGCAAAAGAAAGGATTTTGTAAGATTTGACCTCTTGACCTAGTTAATGACCTAGCATGACCCACTTCTTGACTTGACCTTGATATCATCAAGATAAACATTCATAACAATTTCTACAAAGTTTGGACCAAAATTGGCACTTCCAGTGAAAAAAGATGGATTTTACAATATTTGACCTGGTGACCTAGTTTTTGACCTGACTTGACCTATTTTTCATCATGCCCTAATTATTATCAAGACAAATATTCTGATCAATTTTCACAATGATTGAGCAAAAAATGTGGCCCCTAGAGCAGAAATAAGATTTGACCTAGTGACCTATTTTTTGACCCCATTGTGGCCCCGATTCCAATTCTTTGAAGTATTTTGAAAAAGCATGACCCATAGATCATATGTGTGAAATATTATTGAATTCTGCCAAGTACTTTAGGAGGAGAAGATTTTTTAGTGAAAAGTTGACGGATGGACAGATAGACAGGTGGACAGACGGACGCCGGACAACAGACCGATCACAATACCTCACCTCGAGCACTTCGTGCTCAGGTGAGCTAAAAAGGCGAAAAAAAATTTGACCAAAACACATTAAACTTTGGTTTTTCTTTTCATTTAACAGTAGGCGTAACATTTACAGACATTGTTTTGTATTTTAGGGAACTCTGGAAAAAGATCTTAGGTGGGGGTCAAGCTACCCAGGCCTGGGTAGCTTGGCCCCCGCCCCTATTCTACGCCAAAAAAAAGGCGAAAAATTAATTTGACCAAAACACATTAAACTTTGTTTTTTCTCATCATTAAACAGTAGGCGTAACATTTATAAACATTGTTTTGTAATTTGAGGGAGTCTGGAAAAAGATTTTAGGTGGGGGGCCAAGCTACCCAGGCCTGGGTAGCTTGGCCCCCGCCCCTATTCTACACCAAAAAAGGCGAAAAATTAATTTGACTAAAACACATTAAACTTTGGTTTTTCTTTTCATTTATCAGTAGGTGTAACATTTACAGACATTGTTTTGTAATTTGAGGGAGTCTGGAAAAAGATTTTAGGTGGGGGCCAAGCTACCCAGGCCTGGGTAGCTTAGCCCCCGCCCCTATTCTACGCCAAAAAAGGCGAAAAATTAATTTGACCAAAACACATTCAACTTTGGTTTTTCTTTTCATTTAACAGTAGGCGTAACATTTACAGTCATTGTTTTGTAATTTGAGGGAGTCTGGAAAAAGATTTTAGGTGGGGGCCAAGCTACCCAGGCCTGGGTAGCTTGGCCCCCACCCCTATTCTAAGCCAAAAAAGGCAAAAAATTAATTTGACCAAAACACATTAAACTTTGTTTTTTCTTTTCATTTAACAGTAGGCGTAACATTTACAGACATTGTTTTGTATTTAGGGGGACTGTGGAAAAAGATTAAAGGTGGGGGCCAAGCTACCCAGGCCTGGGTAGCTTGGCCCCCGCCCCTATTCTATGCCAAAAAAGGCGAAAAATCAATTTGACCAAAACACATTAAACTTTGTTTTTTCTTTTCATTAAACAGTAGGCGTAACATTTACAGACATTGTTTTGTAATTTGAGGGAGACTGGAAAAAGATTTTAGGTGGGGGCCAAGCTACCCAGGCCTGGGTAGCTTGGCCCCGCCCCCATTCTACACCAAAAAAGGCAAAAAATTAATTTGACCAAAACACATTAAACTTTGGTTTTTCTTTTCATTTAACAGTAGGCGTAACATTTACAGACATTGTTTTGTAATTTGAGGGAGTTTGGAAAAAGATTTTAGGTGGGGGCCAAGCTACCCAGGCTTGGGTAGCTTGGCCCCCGCCCCTATTCTAAGCCAAAGAAAGGCGAAAAAAAAAATTGACCAAAACACATTAAACTTTGGTTTTTTTTTTCATTTAACAGTAGGCGTAATATTTACAGACATTGTTTTGTATTTTAGGGAACTCTGGAAAAAGATTTCAGGTGGGGGCCAAGCTACCCAGGCCTGGGTAGCTTAGCCCCCGCCCCTATTCTACGCCAAAAAGGCGAAAAATTAATTTTACTAAAACACATTAAACTTTGGTTTTTCTTTTCATTTAACAGTAGGCGTAGTATTTACAGACATTGTTTTGTATTTTAGGGGACTCTGGAAAAAGATTTTAGGTGGGGGCCTAGCTACCCAGGGTGGGGGCTAAGATACCCCGGGGTAGCTTGGCCCCCGGGGGCCAAGCTGCCCGCGGGTAGCTTAGCCCCCGGGGGCCAAGCTGCCCAGGGGCCAAGATAAACTGATACACCTGTCAGCCGCGTGTAACAACTAACGTCAACACTATTATATACATCAACGTCATTAACGCAACAGCTTATGACGTCTGAGTCTAAAACAAATTTAATGGTTGGTTATCGCGGGTGGCCTATACATTGTGACACGGTGATAAATCCCCTGCGAGGACACTAGATTGATTTCTTTGTCCTCTTCGAAGCTAGGCTTTTGACGCGCTATTCATTCAACATGCATTTGGGCATAAACTGACGTCGATTCAGACATTATTCATGTCTTTAAAGCTTATTTTGCTGTCCTGTTATGTTAACATAAAGATATTTTACATATACAATAGCAAAGATTTGTGTTATAAATAGACTCAGTTTACCGTTATGTTTTGATAAACCGTCGCTGTTGTTATAAAATCGTGTAACTATGGCTTGAATCAAGCCGTGGTTACAAGATTTTATAACAACACCAACGAAATACTAGTGTTTGTCCGAAATTACGTCACGGTTAGCTAGATAAAATCGTTCCCTATTACACATGGTTATACAATGATTATGTAGAAGGTAATAGATATCATCAGTATCAGTACTTTTTGCGTTTTTAAATTGTGTCAGTTTACTTCAATCATTACCACATATTGATGCCTTTTGACTCCCTTCAAGATAAAAGTCTTGAGAAAACATTGTGGAAAATGAAGAAATTGCTTTATTTCCCACAATGTTTTTCTGCCTAAAAAGACCAAAAAAATGTATTATTCTAAGCACTTGAAATTGTGGTCTGCATCATCTTAGAATTTATAGAAGTTTAAAATTCCATGATGATTGAGTTTCAAGTCGGCTATTAGCCCCGCTGGCAGTCACAGCACTTTAAACTTTCATATTGCTGCTTTTCAACAAAAACCTCCTAACTGCAGCTTGTTTAAAGCTGCATTTACGGGGTTTTCATTGAAAAACGAAGATATGTATCCGTTTACATGTATAAACTTGTGTGTAGAGGTGCAATATGGGCAACCTTTTTACTCTGAAATATTCCAATGGCAGTAGCGAAATTTAACCCTTTCCCAAACAACAAAATTTAAGGGTGTTCCTCTTCAAAAACTACCACAAATGACAAAATAGAAGTTATTAAAGATAGAATTTGTGTAATATATGGCATAGAAAATATTGAGACAAAAGGAGAAACTGCTGGTTATCAGCAGTTTCTTCTTTTGTTTCAATGTTTTCCCAAGCCTTTTCTATTAGGGAGTCAAAACCAGGTCTTGTTTGTGAAAGGGTTGAACCCAGAACCCTTCTATTCCATAGCCTTCATCCCACCGCTAGGTCATATTGCCCCATGCAAAAAGGGTCTATAACCAGGGTCACCTCTACATATTATTGCTGTGGCAATAGCGCACTTGATAGAACACAAAACTCACTCATGAGGTTCCATGTTTGATCCGTTGCCATGGAAAACATCCTTTAACCCTTTCACAAACAAGACCTGGTTTTGACGTCCCTAATTGAACAGACTTGGGAAAACATTGAAACAAAAGAAGAAACTGCTGTCAACTAGCAGTTTCTCCTTTTGTCTCAATATTTTCTGTGCCATATTTTACACAAGTTCTATCTTTAATAACATCCATTTAGTCATTTGTGGCAGTTTTTTAAGTGGATCACCCTAAATTTTGTCGTTTGGGAAATGGTTAAGAAATTTGTTGCCAGCCAATGGTTGGATAATTGTTAACCCTTTCCCAAACAGCAAAAATAGGGGGTGTTCCAATTTGAAAGCTGCTGCAGACGACAATTTAAAGTGAATGAAATTTAGAATTTTTTGGTCTTTTTGAGTAGAAAACATTGTGGGAAATGAAGAAATTGCTTCTCACAAGCAATTTCTTCATTTTCCACAATGTTTTCCAAAGCCATGGTCTTGTAGGGAGTCAAAAAGAGACAATGTGTGGTAGTGGGTTAACCTGTCTAGATAGGCAGTTGGAGGCTTGGTAAGGATGCTATGGTAGTGCTGGTGAGAGAAATGACGCAACTCCATAGTTAGATGCTCCAGCCACCAAGATATGACCCTTTCCCAAATAAGACATGTTTTTGATGTCACTAATAGAAAGGGCTTACACTTGTGGGACAAAAAGAAATTGCTGATAATTTGCAATTTCTCTCTATTTCCAGAATATTTTTTCTGTGCAATAAAGAAAACAATTCCCCTTTCAAATAATACGAATTTCGTTGAAACAGACCATTTTTTAGCTCACCTGAGCACAAGCTCAAGTGAGCTATTGTGATCACCTTTTGTCCGGCGTCCGTCCGTCGTGCGTCGTCCGTCGTCCGTCAACAATTTCTTTAAATGACATCTCCTCCTAAACTACATGGCCAATTTCAACCAAACTTGGCAGGAATGTTCCTTAGTCGACCCCCTTTCAGAATTGCTAAAAGAATTGAAATCCATGAAAAACTCTGGTTGCCATGGCAACAGAAAAGGAGAAATTTGACTGAATCTCAATACTATCTTTGAACGACATCTTCTCCTAAACTACTGGGCCAATTTCAATCAAACTTGGCAGGAATGTTCCTTAGGTGACCTCCTTTTAGAATTGCTAAAAGAATTGAAATCCATAAAAAACTCTGGTTGCCATGGCAACAGAAAAGGAGAAATTTGACTGAATCTCAATACTATCTTTGAACAACATCTCCTCCTAAACTACTGGGCCAATTTCAACCAAACTTGGCAGGAATGTTCCTTAGGTGACCCCCTTTCAGAATTGCTAAAAGAATTGAAATCCATAAAAAAACTCTGGTTGCCATGGCAACAGAAAAGGAGAAATTTGACTGAATCTCAATACTATCTTTGAACAACATCTCCTCCTAAACTACCAGGCCAATTTCAACTAAACTTGGCAAAAATATTCCTTAGGAGGTCCTCTTTAAGAATTGCTAAAAGAATTGAAATTGACTGAAAACTCTGGTTGCCATGGCACCAGAAAAGGAGAAATTTGACTTATTCTCAATAATTTCTTTGAACAACATCTCCTCCTAAACTACTTGGCCAATTTCAACCAAACTTGGCAGAAATATTTCTGAGGAGGTTCCTTTTAAAAATTGCTAAAAGAATTGAAATCTTTTAAAAGCTCTGGTGGCCATGGCAACAGAAAAGGAGATTTTCCACCAAATCTCAATGACATCGTTGAATGATATCTCCTCCTAAACTATCAGGCTAATTTCCACCAAACTAGGCAGAAATATTCCTTAGGAGGTCACATTTCAAAAATTGCTAACAGAATTGCAATTTATAAAAAAAAACCAACTCTGGTTGCCATGGTAACAGAAAAAGAGAAATTACATGAAATCTGTCAGAAGCAATTTCTCAATAACCGCAGAGCCAAATTTGACAAAACTTAATATTTGAATTGCTTATGATATTGCTAAGAGGTACTTTTTTTTTGCTTTTCAATATAAAACCTTGTCACAGAAAAAGGGGACTTCTAGTAAAAATCTGCTTATCAGGCGCATAGCATCTACATTTATGCATGGATTTAAAAAGATGTATGGGTAAATGTGTTCTTTATCATGAGTAGATGTTCTATTTGATATATATTCAGGTAGGTTCAAGGTCATAGATCTAGGTCAATTTGTAAATTTCTGTTTGTTTGTCAGTCTATATGTTTTATTTTAATTCCATCTGTCCAAAGCAATTTCTCCATAACCAAATAGCCGAATTGGATGAAACACCATATTTGAGTTACATATGATATTGCACTAAGGTAGTTTTCTGGGTTTTCTATGGTTTGAAATCGCATAGCGGCGTTCATATGATCTTTGACCCTTTATTGCATTACCTGTAAGAAATCTGATCTGTTATAAAACCCCATCTCAGGTGAGCGACCTAGGGCCAACGGCCCTCTTGTTTCTCGCCTTTGAGAGGTTCATTTCGTTTGAAATAAAACGGAAAAAACACCAATGTACATCAAAATAAATCTTTATTGCACAATTCCTTATCATAACAAATTAAAATACTGGTGATATAGAGATACAAAATAATCAAATGAACTACAATCATTTATCACGCAAGAACATTTTTTGTTGTGTTCTTTAACCCTTTCCCAAACAGCAAAATTTTAGGGTGAACCTCTTCAAAAACAGCCACAAATGTTATTAAAGATAGGATTTGTGTAAAATAAGGCCTAGAAAATATTGAGACAAAAGGAGAAACTGCTGGTTATCAGCAGTTTCTTCTTTTGTTTCAATGTTTTCCCAAGCCTTTTCTATTAGGGACGTCAAAACCAGGTCTTGTTTGGGAAAGGGTTAAAAAAGTTTGAGCAATTCTGGTACATGTATATTAAAGCAACAATGAAGATATGAAATGGAATGTTTTGATCGTATATTTTAAATCAAAATGTATCCTTTTCACATTAGTGAACATTTTCAAGGTTTTAAGAACCTGTCTTACAATGAACACAATGAAAGTGAAGCATAATGAGTATTGCACTGTAAAATGCTGGATTTATTTGACCTGGCTCTAACTTTTATGAAATACATGTTCATATTTGGCAAATAGTCCAACAAACATTCAAGAGACTTGAATCTTAGGACGTGGATTATAACAATTGCAAGAAACTATTATTAAACTATGATTACACAGTTTGACACAGTCAAAGCTTCTTAGTTTTAATAACTAGTCTAAAGTTAATCTGCGCTATTTCTATTCACTTAAATTGCATTAATTGAAATCTTTGAGTCATTTCCTAAAGTAATTCCTTTAAAAAAATAAGAGCCGTCAGAGATGGACAATGCTCCCCGAATAAGGCATTGTCACAATAAATGTATGCCATGGAGAGCAGTTTATTGTCAAAGGCATCTGATTTGCTACTCAAATATGAAATTTCATCAAATTCTGACCATTAGACTATGAGAAATTAGAGAAAAAGTGTATTTGACCTTAAGTCCCCCTTTCCCATGACAAGGCCTCAAATCCAAAAACCGTGAAAAGTACATCAGCATTATGTCATAGGTAGTTCACATGGTAAGTTTCATTTGATTTGGCCCAAGGGTTATGGAGAAATCGCTTCGGACGGACGGACGGAATGACGGACGGACAGACAAAGCGGCGACTATATGCTCTCCCTTCGGGGAGCATAAAAACAAACTACTTTTGATGGCTTTAATGTGATATTGGTTCAGAAATACATGAGGAAAAAGAAGAAAATGCTGATAAACAGCTTCTCCTTTCCCTCATGGTTTTCTAAGCAACAATTTGCATATTGTTTTAATTTAACCCTTTCCCACACATTGATGCTTTTGGACGCCCCACAAAATAAAGGTTTTGGAAAACATTGTGGAAAATTAAGAAATTGCCAAGAAAGACCAAAAAAATGTTAAATTTTGTTCAATGGAAATTGTCGTCCAACACCTATGAGTTTGGATTAGGCTAAAATTTTGTCGTTAGGAAAAGGGTTAAGGTATTCCATCGATCATTACATACCAAACAATTTGTGCAACTTCGGATGTCATCCATTGCAAACCCTCGTCAATTTTCGTTTCCATGGATGATGCCTGAATTTGCACAAAGTGTTTGGTATCTAATGATGGATGTAATACCGGTACCTTAAGCATCATTTATGGTTATCATCTGCATCAGGTTTTTTAATCCATTACCAAACGACAACATTGGACTTGTCCAAATTCAAAGATGCTGCAGACGACAATATGAATTGAATGAAATTTCGCAATCTTTGATCTTTCTACAGGTAGAAAAATTTGTGGGAAATTGCTTATAACAAGCAATTTCTTCATTTTCTACAATGTTTTTCAAATCTTGTAGGGAGTCAAAAAGAGTCATTGTGTGGTAATGGGCTAAATTTGACAAGTATAAAATGTCATTTGGGAATAAGGGCAGGACTGTTCATCTGTTGCCTCCCTTGTCAACAAAAAGGGACTGTATTTTGGTGTTATTCTTTTTCCCTCAATGTTTTCTATGCTACAATTTTCATATCTTTTAATTCAAGTTATCATTTATTTTTTCGTCGGCAGCGACTTTAATCCATTACCAGACGACAAAATTTGGACTGTTCCAATTTGAGTACTGTTGCAGACAACATTTTCAAGTTGATGAAAATTTAGAAATCTGTACATTTTGGGTTAGAAAACATTGTGGAAAATGAAGAAATTGCTTGTCAAAAGCAATTTCTTCATTTTTCACAATGTTTCCCAAGCATTTTCTTGTAAGGGAGTCAGAAGGTGTCACTGTGCAGTAATGGGTTAAAAAATTTGACAGGTCAAAACAGCTCATCGGTAGCCTCCTTGGTCACCAAAAATGGTCTGTATTTTGGCGTTGTTTGGATTGACTTTACCGAGGACCTGCGGCCATTTTTGTTCCAGCTCCTCCCACACGACACGAGCGGTCTGTGCATTAGCAATCTGTAAAACATGGAACATGGAAAAATACTTCACGGTATTCCGTCAATCATTAGATATTAAACACTGCTTGAATCCTTGTGTGTCACTCTTGGCAATGGAAATCGATGATTGTATTTGAGCCGGGATCTGGAAAAACGTCCCTTAAGGCTTTTGAGCCCAACATAGATCCAGATCAGCCTGTGCATACGCACAGTCTGATCAGGATCCATGCTGTTCTCTAATAGCTTCTTCGTGACCTGTAGTATCTTAAAGAGAGCAGCTTTGATGCATATTGGACTCTATCTGACAACAGGCCGATCTTGAAGCTCAATTTTTAAAAATGCTATAAGGGATGTTTTTCCAGATCCCGGCTCATTTGGATTTCAAAATCCAGATACCCTCATCAATTTCTAGGTGTCGTCCGTGACAACAGAAATTGATTAGGAATACTCCAGTCGAGGGCTCAGTGCAAAACTATTGTAACTACACATTTTTCAGAAATTCACTTTTTTGCATTTACTGAATCTTTAGGGTGATCAACTTCAAAAACTGCCACAAAAGACAAAATGGACGTTATTTAAGATAGAATTTGTGTAAAATATGGCATAGAAAATATTGAGACAAAAGAAGAAACTGCTGGTCATAAGCAGTTTCTTCTTTTGTTTCAATGTTTTCCCAAACCTTTTCTATAAGGGACGCCAAAACCAGGTATTGTTTGGGAAAGGGTTAACCCATCACCAGACCGCAAAATTTTAGACATGTCCTAGTTCAAAGGTGCTGCAGACGGCAATCTCAGGACTCGGAGAATGAAATTTTTTATTTGTTGGTGTTTCTTCGTAGAAAATATTGTGGGAAATGAAATTGCCTGTTGCAAGCAAAATATTCATTTTCCACTGTTTTCCAAAGCTTTGTCTTGTAGGGAGTCAAAAGGTGTCACTGTGTAGTAATGGGTTAAGGACTTTTTATGTAAGGGATTCCAATATTCTACAAATAATACATTTCAAATACACAAAAATGGACAGGCACACTGCATATAACGCTCAACAACTAAGGTGTGATGTGCAAGCTCAATAAACTTGACGTTTGTCTGGAGAACATAAGTAGCCTGCCATGAATTCACGATCTTATGAACCAAAATTCAAAGATGAAAATATAGCACTAGAGCAACGTCGGGTTATTTCGACCATCTGGAATTATCAACCATTTACTGTTTTGATTACCATTTCCTTCATATGATCACATTAGATTTCACTATAACTTAAAAATCCGACACAATGGATCTTTACCAAGTATTATGTCTACATTTCTACCCAAAATCAGGCGTTCTTCAAGAATTTTAACCATTCATTGCAAGAGGCACATGAACGTTTTTTACAAAATGGCCGTCTTATTGGGTGAGTTAAGAGCTATGGTCATTGAAAAAATGGATTTTTATGATACATGTATAGTGCTTTGTATTTTTCCATTTGATTGATCAAAACAAGTGCCAAATTGAATTTCTAACCTCTCTAACTTTGTCTGATGACTATATAAGCTGTCTGACCTTAGATACATGTGTGGTAGATAACTGACTCTAACATTTACGGAGTGCGGGTGTTACCGACCAAAGATGTCTCCTTCTTCCTGTAACTATGTTCAGAGTTCGGTAACACACACAACTGAAAGGCATTTTTTGGACATGGCTGACAGTCTACTATGTTAGAACAAAAGTCAACCCATTTCATCTGCCACCTGGTTTGAACCTCCAATGGTCGATAATACCCCACACTCCTCCGATCAGTCATTGTTGTTCAGTTTATTACTAAACGACCTCCCTAGAAGTAATCAATCGTTTGTAAAAGCGATGACCTCTGCATAGAGATGACGGATCTTACATCCTTACATCAACTTTTTAACTATAAATAACATTTTGGGTAAGTGGTCGATAACTGTCACAATGGTCGATAACAGACTGCTCAAGGTCATCTTATAAAAACGTTGGTACTTTATTACATGTCAAAGTTATATGGTCGGTATCACATGTAATCAAAAGCCAATATTTGAATCTCAGTGACAGTCAACGATGTTAGGAGGACAGTCAGCCTGTTTCACCCGTAACATGATTTGAATCTTAAGTGGACGATAATACCCGTTGTTGCTCTACTTACCTGATTTGCATGGAAGCCGTCAACAGGTTCCAACAGCTCATATGTGTCTTTGCCAGCTTCATTCCATTCTTGTATCACTTTCAAAGAGAGTAAAAAAGAATGCAGAAGTTATAAATAAATGTGACCCGTCGCGCTAAAAGGGACCTTATCGGATTTGTGAAAAATATCGACCCTAGTCAGCCTGCGCAGTCCGCGCAGCCAGACTAGGGCCGATACTTTTCCCTTTTATGTAATTTTCTAAATACGGAATGTTTTCCCTATCTTACTATATGTTCGTTTTTCGCATATTGGATCTGGTTGACCTGTGCTGAGTTTGACAAGTTTGTCAAAATTTGGATTTTTTGAGTTTGGATAAGGTCCCTTTTAGCGTGACGGGTCACAAATGAATCTAGATTTGGAAAAAGGGCCCTTATTACACTTGAGAACAGCATGAATCTAGATCAGCTTGTGCATACGCAGGATGATCGGATTCCATCATCATCATCATTGGTGTTTTGTTTATCGTGCAGGTGTAGGGACTGTTCCGCCTTCAGGGGGATCCCGTCCAGTTGTCTGGCTGGCTGCACGCATAGCAGATTTAACTTCTGTTCTCCATTTCTTTCTGTCGCTGGTTTCAGAAACGGGTAGGTTCCATTCTCTGGCATCTCTCTCCAATAATTCTTTCCAGGAGGTTTTAGGACATCCAGCGCTATTCTTTCCAGAGACTTCGAGCTGGTATGCTGTCTTGATTGCATTGTCTGATCTCTGTACATGGCCATACCAGCAGAGCCCTCTCTCTCGCAGTACAAGGGCGAGGTCTTCGAGGCCAAGACACACCAGAAGCTCATGTAACCTTACAGTGGCTGTGTCTTTTGGTTTTATTCCACAGATTTGGCGGGTCATGGCCCTGTCATTGTGTTGTAGTCGCTGGAGGTTTTTCTTTGTCAAGGCCCAGGTCTCACTGGCATAAAGCATCGCACTCCTCACGCATGTGCTGTACACGCAGCCTCTTGTCCATGTTGTTTTCAAATGCCATAAGGGCCCCTTTTACAGATCCTGGCTCAAATATGTTTTGGTTAATGTTTGCACAATGAGTTGCGGAAAACAAAAGATAAATGTACCCAAACACTGAAAATGTATGTGCTATAGCATAGAAAATGTTAAGGGAAAAGGAGAAAATGCTATTAAATCGGCTTTTACTTCTTTTTCCCCAATGTTTCTCAAGGTTCCTCTGTTAATGTTATCAAAATTAAGTCTTATTGAAGTAAAGTCAGTATTGACCAATATCCTCTCCAGCATCATGTCTTCAACCAATCGCTGGATAGTTGTAAACCTAAGTGGGATGAGCAGCCACACTGGTGGTGAACTCCGACAAAGTGAGGGACATTTTTTCGCAAACAATGTATTCCGTCGGTGTTGTTATACAATATCGTAACTACGGCTTTATCGAAGCCGTAGTTACGAGATTTTATAACAACACCGACAGTTTGTCAATACAAAACGGTAAACCCGGTCTGTTTTTAGAGCAAGTTCATTGTCATTAGAAAAAAATTTATAAACTCACATTTAAATGCAAAATATCTATACCTTGTTGTAGCGAACATTTTTTTAGTTCACCACCAGTGAGCCAGAGGCACAAAAAGGATGTGACAGTACTTGTGACCATGAGACACAACTGGATTTATGGTTAGGTGCTCCAGCTTCCACAACAAGAGCCGTCATAGACGGATTATGCTCCCCGAATAAGTGTTTGTCACAAAATAAAAACTATCATATATTAAGCACCCTTTTCCCATGACAGCTTTTTTGTACACACATTATTCATAGAGTATGATCTAGAACATCCTATATATTACATCAGTACAAAATTTCATTAAATTCTGCCCATTAGATGAAGAGAAATTAGAGAAAAACTTATTTTTAAACTAAGGCCCCTTTTTCCATGACGCAGCCTAAAATTAAGAAACGGAGAAAAATATCTCTAGGAATTATCCCAGGGTGTTCACATGTGAAGTTTCATTGAATTTGGTCCAAGGGTAGCTGAGATCTGGCTAAGGATGGACGGACACATGGACAGACGGACAGACGGACAGCGTGGCGACTATATGCTCCCCCGAAACTTTTTCGGGGAGCATAATAATATTGACAGAAATACTGTTTTAAACCTTCGCTAAACAAGACCTAGTTTTGAGATCCTTAATATTAAAGGCTTGCAAAACATTGAGGTAAAAGGAGACAATGTCAATAACCAGCATTTTCTCCTTTTGCTTCAAAGTTTTCTCTGCTATATTGTACACAAATCCTGTCTGTATCAACACCAAATTTGCTGTCTGCAACATGCAGCTTTAAAAGTGGAACAATCCATATTTTGCTATTTGCAGCAGGGTTAAACTCTACCCATTACAACACAGTGACTCTTTTTGACTCTTCACATGAAATTGACTTTGGAAAACATTTCCGACAATGTTTTCTACCCAAAACGACATCAAAATTTGAAATTTCATTCACTTGAAATTGTCGTCTGCAACACCTTTGAATTAAGACTGGTCAAAATTTCGTCGTTTGGTAATGGGTTAAAATTTACCTTTTATAACTGGATTATCATTGAAGTATACTTTGATGTTCTTGAATGATTGTCCACTCTCATCTGCCAGGTCCTTCAAGGCACCACTCAGTTCATTGGCTCTCTGTGAAAATAAAAATAGAGATTTTCGTGAATTAAAATCAAATGACCAGTATAGGTCCCAATAAATGACCCAGCAGAGAATAAAGCTTATAGCTAGAGATGCTCTGCCATGTCATTTATCCTTACAGTTCAATTATTTTTCAAAATAACAAGAGCTGTCAGAAGACAGCGCGCTCGACTTTCTAAGTTGCTTAGTATAAAGGGGGCATAACTCCAAATATAGTGGAGCCAGGGTCATGGGCCCTGGTAGTTAGGTAGAGGGTGTGATGGTGAATAAGTATCGCAAGTTTGGGTTGAATCCCTTTAATAGTATGGAAGTTATTGATGTTTGAAAAAACTTTAACCTTCGTTACAACGCCGACGCCAACGCCGACGCCCGGGTGACAGTATAAGCTCTAATTTTCTTCGAAAAGTCGAGCTAAAAATGGCTATTTTATACCTACGAATTAAAGATAAGTCAGTGTTGTCTAGGATAAAGAGAAAGCTGTACAAAAATAATCAACGATAAAAGCTAGTGGCTTGGTTTTAAAGATTACAACCCATTAACCCATTACCACAAAGTGACTTTTTTTGACTCCCCAAGAGATAAAGGCTTCGGAAAACATTGTGGAAAATGAAGAAATTGCTTGTCACAAGCAATTTCTTCATTTCCCACAATGTTTTCTATGTAAAAAGACCGAAAGATGTGAAATTTCATTCACTTGAAACTGTCGTCTGCAGGATCTTTCAATTTAGATCACGCTACAATTTTATCGCTTGGTAATGGTACCAAACACTTTGTGCATCTTCAGGCATCATCTGTGTCAACAAGAATTAACAAGTGATACCCTCATCAATATTTGCTGCTACAGATGATGCCCAAAATGTTTTGTCGTTAATGATAGGACGTAATTCTTAAATTATAGATTGATTTTATCTTGAACTGTACATACTGATAAATAAAAAAATGCTCTTGTCCCTTTCCCAAACTGCAAAATTTCACGCTAGTCAATATTGAAAGTTGCTGAAAAGAAAATACAGAAAATTCTTTTTAGGACCTCAAAACCAGGTCATGTGCGGAAAAGGATAGAATATACCAAAAGTTAGTAAACCAATTATACCTTGGTTGTGAGATCCCTAATTGTCTCATTGGTGTTCATCCAGCCCAAACATGGAGAAATCTGAAAATGTAATGGAATAGCAGCGTAACCCAATTATCAGGGTCCCATTTTACTTATGACCTTACAAACATTTTTTTGTTTCGTAAGTTCGAAGATAACTGAAATTTTTCCAATGTTTAAGCACAACTATTACTTGCATTAAAGGTTTTTTACAACAAGAAAGTTCATAAGTCTTCAGCAAAATGAGCCTCAGGGCTTTTTCCTTACTAAAGCACTTCCAGACTTGATTTTTGTAAATGTGAACTTGGTAAGACAATATTGAAAATGAACTTCCATACAAAGTGACAAAAATAAAGTTTGTCTGGCTTCAGTTAAGCAGGACTCTTGGCGTATAAACTTTAATCTTTATTCAAGATAAAAGGCTTAACATACATGATTTGATTTCAATTTGATTGAATTCTTGAGAATAAGTTAGTAATTTTGAATATAAAATAAGTTGTTCACAATTATACACATACCGATACTTATCTTTCTGTGGAAAAAGCTACGTATAGACCGTTTCATGCTATGTTTTTTACTGTACCAATTTCCCCCAGAAGCCTTATAGCCCATGTTCGAGCTTAGACTGGTTACTGTCCCTGATACATGTACCACTTTGTGTATTAGTAAACACAATGTAGTATCAGGGTTGGTAACAAGTCTAAGGTTGGGCATGAGCTAAAAGGCTTTCTGCGGGGAAATGGTATGGTAAAAATCCTAGCATGAATTTGCTGTGAAAGAATGTATTGGTCTTTGTCAAGAACACAAACGGAATAATTGAAAGTACCTCAAGACAGTTGAAATAATCATAAAAGTTGGAGTATGTAACATCTTTCCTTAAAGATCCTATAGGGTGAATTCTGTTACTCAAACTGTTATACAAAATACGCCCATCGGCTAAACCAGTCAAAAATACAGAACTTCCAAATGGTAGTGTCGCGTCCTGCAATGGAAAAATTAATTAACCTGTTACCACACAGTGACATTACCACATTACCATGTCTTTTGACACCCATCAAGATAAATGCTTGAGAAAACATTGTGGAAAATGAAGAAATTGCTTGTGACAAGCAACAATTTGTTCATTTGCCCCAATGTTTTCTAACCCAAAATGAAGAGATTTTTCAAATGTAATCAACTTGAAAATGTTGTGTGCAATACCTTTCAAATTGGAACAGTCCAAAAATTTGTCGTCTGCTAATGGGTTTAGACTATGTAACATGCATCCTTACAGATCCTATAGGGTGAATTCTGTTACTCAAACTACGCCCATCGGCTAAACCAGTTAAAAACACAGAACTTCCAAATGGTAGTGCTGCATCCTGCAATGAAAACATAAACCAAGTTTCAACAATTAATGAAAACAGAGCAACAGTTAAGGAGGAGATAAGGTAGCGGAGGTAGTTCTTGGACCTTTTGGCCTAGACATTTGACACAAGCACTGGTGTAGTTTCAAGGAAGCAGAATTGAGAGGGATTAAAATAAGTTGTAAAAACTTTCTTCCTAACCTATGTTAGAAAGATACATTCAAAATAAGTGTCTGAAAAAGTAGAGCACAAAAATATTGAGGCCAAAGAAATAATGCTGGTTTTCAGCATTTTCTTCTTTAGCCTCAATGTTTTTCTCTGACCATATTTGTTTAAGAAATCCAAATCAAGCCTTGTTTGGAAAAGGGTTGATAAAGTGAGTCAATACTGACCAAAAACTTGAGGGAAGCCATTGCATTCTGTTTCATCTCAGCTGCTGTAGTCATGTGGGCAAATGTGTCTGGATGTCTGTGTTATAGAAACAGAAAATACAGATCTAGTGACATTTTGTCAAATGTCAAATACAATTATTATTATAAGAATATGGATTGTAATAAATGGTCTCTAAATTTCATAAGCGGTGCTTGAAACTAGACACCTTAGAGATTCATTATGGCAAGTTTGATACAGTTCCAGTTAAAACTTAAGGAAGAGTATCTGTTGTACACACAAGAAATTTTTGACGGACAAACAGATGGACTGACAGACCTGGGCAATAACATAATACAACCCTGCAGGCATATGGAAAAGGTTCAAAGAGAACCATGTTTCATATTTTTGATATCGTCTGTGTAAATGCAAAAACTTGTAGATCTATATCATTTTTTAGAAGTTTTGAAGAGGAAGACAAAAGAATTAATAACTTTTGAGACTGAAAAGTTTTATTTGAAATTTGATCATATTGTTCACAAACAATGTTTAATTAATACTGATATGTTAAAACATTCAAAAGTCGCATGAATTGTATAACCATGACATACAATGTTGTACATTGAAAATTACAAAATCGACATACGAAGTTTTGCATTTACACCAACGATATGCTTTAATTTGTACTCAAGAGAAAGTAAATCATGCATGTCAAAAGCAAAAACAATACTTTCTCTATAATAATTTGTTTAACAAGAAATTGGTTCCTATATTCATGAAATATATAGATGACTCACCCATTACAGACATCATTACCAACTAAAGCATAGACAACAATTACAGGGAAGTCACCTGTCTGGTTTCTGTATAAACTGAAAGTATTTGTAATAGAACCTTTCACAATATGAGACCATACAATTGTTCCTGTGGAAGCCTATTAGAGCATGTGCCAGTTCAGAATGGTTACCAACTGTGATATTGCTTTGTGTTACCCCATTCCCACACAGTAACACCTTTTGACACCCTGCAAGAAATAGGCTTGGGAAAAATTGTGGAAAATAAAGAAATTGCTCGTGACAAGCAATTTCTTCATTTCCCACAATGTTTTCTACCCATAAAGACCAAAAATTGTAAAATTTCATTCATTTGAAATAGTTGTCTGCAATGTCTTTCAATTTGGACAAGTCTAAAATTTTGCCATCTGGCAATGGGTTTAACTTATACACAAAGTAGTACCAGGGGAGGTAAACAGTCTGAGCTTGCACATGTGCTACAAGACTTCCAGTGGGAAAAATGGTATACTAAACAACATATCATGAAAGGGTCTGTTCATCATGAAACTGTGGTATATCATTACACATACTCTCTTAAGAACAGAGCACATTCTCTCTTCATTCCATTATGATATAATGATGCTCTGTTCCCGCGGGGTCATTTCAGGTCTAATCTCGGGGCCTTGGCGGGATTTCAGTATCCAATCATTGGCTTTACACAACAAAACAATTTAAAAATCTGATAAAAACTTTCATTGGCTGACGCTTCAAATTACCGGCTTCAGCCAAAAATAGAAGCGACGTAATGTATACGTAATCAAACAAGATATAACTGAATGATTTTGATTTGATAATTTAAATGTTCCCGGCTTCAGCCAAAAAAAGAAGCGACGTAATGTATACGTAATGATCATGCAAGATAAAACTGAATGATTTTGATTGGATAATTCAAATGATGTGCTATAATTAGATTATGACGACCAAATAGGCTGTTTGTGTACCAAAAACAGCAGTGGTCATATTTGATGGTTAATCAATAGACCTCGGCTTTAGAGAGTACATTACACATGACACAATCATTTATTTTTATCCAGTGACTGTCTATTTACTTAATTTTGACAAGTTAAAGTCAGACCAGCTTATTGCTCATTGTAACATTTGTATTGATTTAAAGATCTTATAGGGTCCATCATGCAAAGTATCCATAGCTCTTTATTAGAAAATTAAAATGGATTCAACAAAGCATTGTCAAATCTAGAGACAGCTACAGCTTCATATTTACTTACCTTTTTTCTATATCATCCTTCATTGACTTAGAAGCAGCACCTGAAAGTCAATAGGCCCTTTCAGACGATGTTTTTTATTCAATCAATTTACCATTTTCTACCCAGAAGCTAAGAAGCGCAAGTGTGCGCTTAGACTGGTTATTAACCCTGATAGAGCTTTGTATTTACTAATACACAAAGCACTACACTTAAAGACACTTCCAATGCAACACTTACCTTTTTGATAATAACTTGAAATTCAATGAACCATTTTTCTTTAAATTTTTTACAAATATAATTCATTTACAATTGCATAATATCTGTAATTTTCATAAAGAAATATTGAGTAGAAATGATTAAATTTGCAGTTCATATAATATGACTAGAAAACAAAAAGTCGCAAAAAAGCTGTGCAAGCTGATAACGTAAATTCATGTTATTCATGTAACAGCAGTTAAGTTTGTGACATTCTGCTAATATTCTGTGTGTCCGTCATGGACATAAATGACACGAAGACATCCCCTTCTCATTGATAAAGCATGATTGATGATGAATCTTTGTGGGATCATTCTTAACTCGTCCCTTTTAAGTTCTTGATTCATTTGTTGAAAATTTCTTGGAGCAAAAGGGCGAAAAACTAATGTCTGGTAACAAATTCGATGGTTTTTTGCAATGCTGACACTTACAAAACATTATTTCTTAAACAAAATAGGTGCAACTGAATTCTAGTATTGCTTCGCACGTGAAAGCATGTTATCAAATCTTATGAAGCAGTGGTATGAGATATGAGCATGATTTGGTGACGCTGCTTTGGTGCTATTGAATCCTGCAATTGTCTGGGATTTTGTGAATTTTCATATTTGAGTCTTAGTGAAAAACCTAAATATTTTTTATGTTCGGATCTGTCGATTGTAATGAAATTTACAGAAAACATATAAACGTAGTTGATTTATGTTTGCTGAAAATTTCATGATATATACTGCATTATTTATTTAATTATGATGAAAAATGTAAGTGTTGCGTTGGAAGAGTCTTTAAGTGTATAAGGGCTGAAAACCACTCTAAGCTTGCGCATAGGCTAAACCAATTCCCACATATTGTTACCTTTTGATGCCCGCTAAATAAGGACTTTGGAAACAATGTGAAAAATGAAGAAATTGCTTGTGACAAGCAATTCCTTCATTTCCAACAATGTTTTCTACCCAACAACACCAAATGATATAAAAAATATTCACTAGAAATTGTTGTCTGCAGCAACTTTGAATTTGGAACAGTCAAAAATTGTGCCATCTGGTAATGGGTTTTTAAAACGCTTCAGGATAGACAATGGTACCGTCGTAAAATTAATGTACAAAAGTAATAAAAAGCATATTCAAACAAGAACAACATAATAGCTATGACAAACTGTTGATCATTCAGGGGTGTAGCTTTGCAGCCCTAAAATCTATTCACTTATGGAAAGGGTGAATTATGTATGCACTTACAATTTACAGTAATGTTCTGATAATCCCTAAAATTGCATCTGTTTCTCTGCCAGAGTCTCACTGGTGGTGAACTAAAACAATTTTCGCTACAACAAGGTATAGATATTTAGCGTTTAAATGTGGGTTTATAGATTTTTTTTCTAATGACAATGAACTTGTTCTAAAAACAGACCAGGTTTACCGTTTTGTATTGACAAACTGTCGGTGTTGTTATAAAATCTCGTAACTACGGCTTCGATGAAGCCGTAGTTACGATATTTTATAACAACACCGACGGAATACATTGATCACGCAAAAAACGTCCCTCGCTTTGGCCGAGTTCACCACCAGTGAGTCTATAGTATAAATAATCAGTTGACACTATTGCCGATGCCGGAGTGTCCTGAATAGCCCCACTATTATGTGAATAGTCACGCTAAAAATATTGACTGCTCACCAATTACATCTGTTTTACACCTGTTGCATTTGTTTTTCTGTTACAGTCAAATAGTATAAAGAATCTGTTGACACTGATGCACATGCCATTGTGTCTTGAATAGCCCCCTCTATTCTATGAATAGTCGCCCTAAAAATGTTGACGACTCACCATTTACAGCAATATTTTGATAATCCCTGAAATTGCACCTGTTTCTCTGCCACAGTCTATAGTATAAAGAGTCTGTTGTGCCGTGTAGGACTCTCTTTAATGTGTCCGTAGAATTCATGAAACCTAGAATTGAATAGGAGACAAACAAATTCAATACAATTTGATACAAGACAAACTAGATCTACTAGATCTATTTGTAATATTATTCACTTAAAACTTTCCCACACAGCACAATTTTTGGTTGGTCCAATTAGGAAGCTGCTGCTCACAATGAAATGGCTGTTAATAAAGATAAGATAAACTATTCGCAATATAGCTGAGAAAATATTTTGGCACAAGGAGAAAATGCTGATTATCAGCATTTTTTTCTTTTGCCTAAATTTTTTTCCAAAACCTTTTCTGTGACAAAGGAAATCAAAACCAGTTTAATTGATTCATAATATTGTACATTCTATCGAATATCCAACTCAGCTGAATTCATAAAGCTGAATAAGATTCTTTAACTCATGTGTATTCTTACACTCGTACATGCACAGAATAGCAAGAATACAAGTAAACGAAAACATGCAAAAAATGCTTCTCCAAACTTTTCTGGAGTTTCGGGTTTTTTTTGCGCAAAATTGCCTTAAATATTTCATTTATTAAGTATATGTTAGCGGCAATAAGTAAAATCAGGCAATAAGCTTAATGCCTAGGCAATAAGCTATTGCCTAGTCAATTAGTTATTGCCTAAAAATTTCAGGCATTAAGCTTATTGCCTGAAATATTTCATCCAAAATTGAGTCTATTGCCTAACATATGTTAGCGGCAATAAGTAAAATCAGGCAATAAGCTAAATGCCTAGGCAATAAGCTATTTCCTAGTAAATTAATTGCCTAAAGATTTTAAGCATTAAGTTAATTGAATGATATTTATCATCCTAAATTGAGTCTACTTTACAAACCCTTTTAATGGTCATGTTTAGGCATTGACTGACTGTGTTCATGGGTATTTCTGTGAATTTAAAGATGAAATTTAAATATTAATTTGTTAGACACGAATCAATGTAAATGATCCAGTACAAAGGTTGCTCAATGACCTGAGATAGTTGCGCTGCCTTGTTTTAAAGTGGGAAATAGTATCAGACCTGTAAGAATCAATGTCAGATGGATGGACCTGATTTTTCACCGAGGTTGGGGGGATATCATTTGCAGATTTCTGTACAATTGATTGAATGGTGTTCGGCACTACATCAACAATTTTCTAGTCATGTATTCCTGACATTACTAGCACCATAACAAGCACAATATCCACTCCGAGCCACCAGCTGATACTCCCACTTAGATAGTAAAAAAGAATTCATCTTTTTATTTCATTTAACTAAAATGCAATTCCAAGGGTTTCCAGATAATGGAATTATTTCTATTTGATTCAATGCAGGAGCCAAATGCAACAAGTGTGTTTTCAAGCTCTAAATAATGGTGAATATTTGTAAAATATGTTTAATTTCGAATAAGATTTCAAACAATATAGTCATATTTTATTGTTAGGCAATAAGACTAATGCCTGGCCATTTTTGCCAGGCAATAGGCTTAAAACATAGGCATTAAGCTTAATGCCTAGAGTGATTTAGGCAATAAGCTTACTGCCTAGGCAATAGCTTATTGCCTAGGTATTAAGCTTATTGCCTAATTTTACTTATTGCCACTAACATATATTTCCTTAGATAAATATACATACCTGTGCCATATGAAAAGGCTGGCCAATCAAATTCATTCTCCAAAATGTAAGGTAGGGATTCAAAGTTAGCCTAAAAAAGAAAATATAATAAAAGTTAGAGAAACAAGAGTTCTCCCCGTAAGTTTTCGTAAAAAAAAGGTAAACTCCAAGTTTAAGGTCATAAGGTCAATGGTAATGGTCCCAAATGAAAGACATTAGCAGGAAGTATCCATGTGGGGAATATCGAGGCTCTATCTCCTAATTGGGCATGAATATAGGCTTTGTGCATAAGGACCCAGGTTAAATTTTTTGTCTAGGTAATCGAACCCAAAAACACTATCAGGCTGTAACAATAGCTTCAGAGACTTGAAGGCCTGTCCTGCAAAAAAAGTGTAGATTCTAATCTACAAATCTGCCAATTCTGGAAATCAGTTCAAATTTGAAAACAATCAGCTAATTACAACTAAATATCAATATACCGCAAACAGTTTTTTTACCATTAAATAGTTCTTTAGAGAGATGTTTAGAATCAGTAAAGAAAAAGAGTAAAAAAAAGACACTACTCAAGAACTTATCCCTACAAAGTACCTGAAAAAAATCCCATAAATTCTATACAAGATTGAAAATATTGTGAGAAAAGGAGAAACTCCTTACCCCAGCCAGTTCAGAAGCAGTTAGCCATTCCTTGGGTATATGGAAATGTGCACTGATGGAGTCCCCCAGAATGACAATTCCTCTCTGATCTGTGTTATCACATAGTTCAGTCTCGTAGGGGTTCTGACTTATTGGATTCACACCCTAGAACAAAACAAGAGCTATCAAAGACAGGGTTATAGTTATTCTCCCCGCATAAGTGTCTCTCACAAAAACATTAAGCTCCTTTTCCAATAGAAACAGAGATAAATGACATGACATGATGTAACAAGAGCTTCGCAGAGCGGCGCATATACGCCCGAGACGGGCTTGTCAGTAAAATGGGCATTTTTTAAAATTCAAGGGCAGATTATTCAAGAATGAAAAGAGTTATCTGAATTCTGTAAGTGGTGTGCACAACTAGACACCATGGAGATTCATTGTGGCAAGTTTGATCAAATTCTGATCAAAACTGTAGGAGGAGTTGCGCACACAAGAAATTGCTAACAGACGGACAGACGGACGGACGACCTGGGCCATAACATAATATGACCCTTCGGGCGTATAAAAACCACAGAATTATGTTGACGCTGACACTAACACCTGGGTGACTGGAATAGCCCCCTTCCCCCATTTTACGAATAGATCCACTAAAAATCAATCAAAATCAACAAAAACACTTACAGAAATGCCATTGCAGTTTGAATCCACCTGTCTGTCATCATTCTGTGGCCTGTAGACAGATTAATATATAGTTCTATTAACTTCCAAAACAATTCCCAATTATGATGTCTCAAGTAGGGAAAGCTTTAAAAATCATCATGAGAAAAGAAGGAAACATTCATGATCAGTATTTTCTAATCTTAACTTTTTCAGCTCAAAGTAATTCTAAAGATCTATCATTTAAAATTTATGCTTATTTTGTCATTTCTAGCTCCTTTCAATTTTGGCCAATTTAGAATTTTGACACATTGGAAAGGGTAAAATACAAACATATCATCAGCCACATTAAAAAATGTCGTAACTACAGCTTTTATAAGCTGTAGTTACCACATTTTTTAATGTGACCGACGATATGAGATATGGAAAGATTTGGAAAGATGTTATTGATGACTTAGCACTTTCACAAACAAAACCTGTTTTGATATACCTCATTAAAAAAGCTTGGCAAATTATTAAGTCAAAAGAAGAAAATGCTAATAACCAACATTTTCTCATTTTGCCTGAATGTGTGCTGTATTGTATCTATCTGTATCAATACCCATTTTGTCTTCTGCAGCAGCTTTTAAATTGGCTTAGTCTAAAATTTTGCTGTTTGGGAAAGGGTTAAACATTTTTGAATATATATAATTATGACAATAACAATAGTTCATTCAATTAAAATTATTATATCTAACCTTTTTTTAAAAAAAATCCTTGCTTTTGGCATCTAAACTAAGAAAAGATTGGGAAAACATTTAGGCAAAATATTAATTTAATAAGCCATTGCAGGATAATCAAATTTTCTCTTTTTCCTTCACAAAATTTTTTGGTTGTTTTCATCCAATGTACAAATATTCTGGTTTTATTGACATTTTGTATCTTGCAAATTGGTACAGTCTGGCAGTTTCATCACAGGGTAAAAGGTTTCACATGACATTTTGTCCTATCTTAGTATCTTGTGATACCCTATCAATTTCATATAATGTTGTTGATAGGGTAACATAAGTCAACATATCTTCTACTGTAAACAAATTGTTTTATAAAAGTAGTAAAATTTTAAGTGATGAAGTCTTATCCTATTACCAGATGGCAAAAATTTATACTGGTTCAAATTCAAAGATCAGACCACAATTTCAAGTTAATGCAATTCTACATTTGTGGGACTTTCTGGGCAGAGAACATTGTGGGAAACAAAGAAATTGCTTGTCACAAGCAATTTCATCATTTTCCACAATGTTTTGCAAAGCCTTTATCCTGTGGGGCATCAAAAGGCGTCATTATGATGGAATGGGTTAAAGAATAATGTATCCCATCACACTTAAAGGGACCTTCTGGGAAGTGTGAAAAATATCGACCCTAGTCAGTCTGCACAGTCCGCACAGGGTTGATACTTCTCATCTGATATAATTTTCTAAATAGAATGATGTATTTAGGTTACTATATATTCATTTTCGAAATAGGACCTCTGATTGACTTCTGATGTTTCTGATCCAGTTATCAAACTTTGGGTTAACCCATTACCAGAAGGAATAAATTTAGACTTGTCCAAATTCAAAGGTGATGCAAGCAACAACATCAAGTGCAATGAACTTTACAATTTTAAGTGTTTTTGTGTAGAAAACATTGAAGTAAATAAATAAAATGCTTGTTACAAGCAATTTCTTTATGTTCCACCATGTTTTCCAAAGCATTTATTTTCAGGGTGTAAAAGGGTGTCACTGTTTGGGAATGGGATAGCCCATTACTGCACAGTGATGCCTTTTGACTCTCTCGTAAGAAAAGGCTTGGGAAAACATTGTGAAAAATGAAGAAATTGCTTGTCACAAGCAATTTCTTCAATTTCTACTGTGTTGTCTAACCCAAAATGCAAAGATTTCCAAAATTTCATCAACTTTAAACTGTCGTCTGCAAACAGCTTTCAAATTGGAATGGTCCAAAATTTTGTCGTCTTGTAATGGGTTAAAGGGGTTCCCAGGAGGCCCATTTCTGTTTGATGGGTCACAAATAATTTCCTTACTTTGCTCCTGGATGTATGTTACGCTGTTTATCATTACAGTCTTTACCACGCCATGCATACCCTCGTAAAGTCTGGAAGGAAACAACAGGAAAGATAATTATTATGCTTTTCAGCATTTTCACAATTAATCATCTTTGATAATCAATTATTTCAGCACTTACTGAACAATCACAGATGGACAGACAGATAGAGAAGATGATGCAAATATGTCTACCTTTGGCAGCATATAATTGTTTTTCCTTACTTTTACAAGTAACATATTAATGTACAAGTTTTCAGGAACTAGTTTTAAAACATCCTCAAATCATTTATCCTTTTCCCAAACAGCAAAACTTTGGACTTTGGTCTTTCTATGTAGAAAACTGTTTAACATTGTAGAAAATGCAGAAAGTGCTTGTCACACAGCAATTTCTTCACTTTTCACAGCGTTTTCCTGAGCTTTTATCTTGTAAGGCGTCACCAATCTCCAATGTGTGGGAATAGGTTTAGCTGGTCAAGGCATAGATAAACTAAACATGAAAAAGAAAGGCTTAACTCTTTCCCAAACAACAAAATTTTAGGGTGATACACTTCAAAAACTGCCAAATTTGACAAAATGGAAGTTATTAACCCTTTCCCAAACAAGACTTGGTTTTGACGTCCCTAATAAAAAAGGCTTGGGAAAACATTGAGACAAAAGAAGAAACTGCTGATAACCAGCAGTTTCTCCTTTTGTCTCAATATTTTCTGTGCTATTTTGTACAGAAATCATATCTTTAATTCCATCCATTTTGTCGTCTGCAGCACCTTTCAAATTGGACCACCCTAATTTTGTCGTTTGGGAAAGGGTTAAAGATAGGATTTGTGTAAAATATGACACAGAAAATATTGAGACAAAAGGAGAAACTGCTGGTTATCAGCAGTTTCTTCTTTTGTTTCAATGTTTTCCCAAGCCTTTTCTATAAAGGACGTCAAAACCAGGTCTTGTTTGGGAAAAGGTTAAGCTTAGATTCTATAATATTTACCTCCATTGTACTGTGTCTATCCCCATCTAGATCTACAGCTGGGTCATGGTTATTGAAAATCCTGAAAAAAATATACAGAATAGTGATTAATGTTGCGCTAAAAATAGACTAGTTTTCTTGTATGGATTGATAAATTGTCGGTGTTATTATAATGTCTTGTAAATACAGATTCAATCATGCTTTGGTTACAATGTTTTTGAATTACACTAATGAAATACTAAATTGCTTGTCCGAAATTATGTCACTATTTACTTGATAAAAATCTATCCCTTTTGAGAGCAACAAGGAAGGAATTGCTAATAGCCAGCATTTACTCTTTTTTCCTGTAAAGACGTTATATGCCAATTACTTGATCTTTCTCTGATAAAAAAATGTGGCATTATCTCATCTGGTTTAGTCCACATAACATGCTCTTGTTTTTCGAAGAGTAGAAAAACTTAACATTTTCCACCAAACAACGAAAAAAGTGGGTGGAAAACATTGTGGGAAAAGGAGAAATTGCTTTGTTACAAGCAATTTCTTCATTTTCCACAATGTTTTCCGAAACCTTTTCTTCTCGGGCATGAAAGGCATCAATGTTTCAAGGTAACTCATTTATGATAACAAAAGTCCTAATGTACTCACTATCCAATAAGAAACGATAACTTACAAATCTATCCATTTACAAATCTCTTTGATTCCTGGTAGATCACATACATTAGCTCCAACGGGTGGCTGAAAACACAGCAGCATGGATTAAAACAAAGCAACTGGAAAATGCCTCAGAAGGTTCTCTAAATGTATGCTTGTCACATTATTTAATTATGGACAATCATGAAAAGACATTATAGCTGGACACACAGTGTCATGCGCGGATCCAGAGAGGGGGTCAGGGGGTTATGACCCCCCCCTGGAATTTGGCGAAAAAAGGGGTTATCAAAAAGAATACTGGTTATGTCCCAAATAAGCTGCGTCATTCGTCCCTGTTAGCCGCGACACACCGTTATTATATTTAGTCTTTCATGGTATGACATGTATCTGCATGCGGATCCAAGGGGGGGGGGGGTCAGGAGGTCTGTCTTCCCCCCCCCCACTCCCCCTGAAATTTGGCGAAAAAAGGGGTTAAAGATCGGTTGATCTTGAAACTCAATTTTGAAAAATGCTAGATCTATAAGGGACGTTTTTCCAGATCCCAGCTCATTTATTTCTGTCAAAACCAATTCTTGTTTGGAAAAAGGTTCTAACAAACAATGAGGTAAATTTTCTGATACAAATCTTACCATAGCAAGGTGTGCAACTCTGTTTCTCAATTTTTCTACTTTTGAGTAATGTTGAAGTCTGTCTTTCACCTGGGAAAAAAATCCCCCCCAAAAAATAAATAAAAAATATTAAGCAGTAACCTGGAAAGAAGGCCTTTTTGGCACTGATTGAAGCCAACATGGATCCAGATCAACCTTCATACAGTCATATACAGTCTGATTAAGATCCATGTTGTCATCTTATAGCTTCTTTACATCCAGTAGCAAATGTAAGAGAACATGGATGCATCTTCATCACACTTCATTTAGGCACAGATTTATCTGATATTACATGGTGGTCTTGTATATTAAAACTGCCTTTTTCCAGATCCTTGATCAAATAATATGTATAATGTTTGTACATTCAGTAACAGGTCCATAGGAAGCAATTTCATATTAGGATGGAAAGGGGGGGGGACTAAAGCCTGAATGTAGGACGTTTTGGCCATGGACGTCTTCATAATGAACTTATGTCAGCTTTCAAAGTTGCAATTACAAGATGAAATAATATTACGTGAATTTAATTGGTTCAGTTCCTTTTTTCCTTTTTTTTGTCGGCCAAAATGTCCTACCTTGTAAAATATTGTGGCCCAAATGTCTGTGACCAAAATGTCCTGGCCAAAACGTCCATGACAAAAACGTCCGTCCACCCTAAAGCCCCTGTCCAGGTCAGTGTCAGAATATTGGCGGGGCTAAATTGGATTTTTCCTAAATTTTCAGAGTAACATAAGGAAACGTCGGCATTTTTGGCCAACTTAGCACATTATTTTGTGGTAAAATTATACCCTAGCTTTTTCTTAATCCTTATGGCTCTAATATTTTATCATGATTTTCCTTGTTAATACCAGGAATTATTTGTGTAATGCATTATGATCAGGCCAACCAATTTGCACTGATAATGCTCAAGTAAAGCCTCTCTTACAACCGATCCTATGTGTTCCTGCGTGCGGTCTGCATCTAAAACATATGTGTAGTCGCGCGATGCAAACACATCTAACATTCGATTTTGGTGGACGCAACCATGACGCAACCACAACGCAGACTGCACGCAGCAAAGAATTGACCTGGCAATTCTTTGCTACAACCATTCTGCGCCTTTTAGAACGCCAGGAGCATGCAAGACACAAGTACCACAAAGAATGCATACTTTTCTTGAAAGAGATTCATACTTTTGACCTGCTTTAAATGTACATATTCTGAGGCGCTCTTACAACCTGTCGTGTGTCTTTATAAATCGTTCGATTTTGCAGAGTTTTAAAACGTACGTTTTAAAAAGATGCACGACAGGTTGTAAGAGAGGCTTCAGAAATTCAACCCAACTAGAACAAAGAAGGTTAACCCTTTCCCAAACCAAATTTAGTTCAGTTTTAACCCTTTCACAAACAGCAAAATTTTGGACTGTTCCAATTTGAAAGCTGCTGCAGAAGACAAATTAGATGTTGCTTCAGATAAGATTTGGGAACAATAAGACAATAAAATATTGAGGCAAAAGGAGAAACTGCTGTTTTCCCCAGCCTGTTCTTTCAGGGATGTCAAAACCAGGCCCCAGTTTCTCGAAAAAACTTAACTACATTCTCAGACTCAAATCTGAGCACAGTACTAAAATCACACGAAATCCATGTGAACTTAAATCGAATACCCTTCAACATTGGAGAGTATTCCATTGAAGTTGAGCATGTACTCATGAGTATGTACTTAAGTTTTTTCGAGAAACAAAGGGCCAGGTCTTGTTTGGGAAATAGTTAATCAAAGGAGGTGCAGAATGATACTTGTAAAATGAATGTTTTCGCGAATCATACATTACAACACAAAAAGCAGAGTGAGAAAAGTAGAAAATGCAGATCATCAGCATTTCCTTTTCTCTTAATCTGAATTTGGGACATCAAAACAAGGTCTTGTTTGGTAATTTGGTAAGAGTTAAAGTCTTCGATATAAAGTTTAAAGGAACATTTTCTTCCTGTTTCAAATACCGGCAAATAATGTAAAATGATAAGCCCATTGGTTGCAATTTTCTTCCTTTAATCTTTTCCCATTGCAAAATCTTCTTCCTGATTCGTGTTTCTCAAAACTCTGATTTAGCTTTTTACCAATAAAACCAAAAAATTTTGCCATTTTGTAAACTATTCAAAAATCGTGAAGGAGATTAATTCAGCCTCTAAGGGTATCTGACCGATTAAATCGTTTAACCTTTTCCCAAAGTACAAAATTTTGGACATGTCCAATTTGAACGCTGTCGCTAACAACAAAACAAATGTAAATAAAAATAGAATTAAAAAACAGCACACTAAATATTGAGGCAAAAGGAGATTTATCAGCTGATTATCAGCATTTTCTTCTTTTGTCTTAATGGTTTCCAAAGTATTTTCTGTTAGGGACGTCTAACCAGGCCCCGGTTTCTCGAAAAAACTTAAGTATATTCTCATGAGAACATGCTCAACTTCAAAGGAATACTCTCGTACGTTGGAGGGTATTCAATTGAAGTTCACGTGGATTTCGTGCGATTTGAGCACGGTGCTCAGATTTGAGCACAAGAACGTACTTAAGTTTTTTCGAGAAACTGGGGCCAGGACTTGTTTGATCAAGGATTAAATCATTTTATCTTAACCCAATTAAAATGGCTAACCTACTTAAATTCAATTGTGATTGTCATTAAGTATGACAATTCAAAATTGATAAAAGTACTCAGTTCAAGCATACTTGAATATTTTAAAAGTGTTAAAGTTTCATCATCAATTTAAACATTGAAGTCTAGAATAGGGTAGGGTTAACCCTTTCCAAAACAAAATTTTAGACCAGCACAATTTGAAAGGAGTTGCAAACAACAAAACAAATGATAACAAAATTAGTGCATTGTAAAATTTAATGTGGTTGATATAGCCTATTATAGCCAAGGAAAATACTTAGCCAAGAAGACCAAATGCTGGGCACCAGCATTTTCTTCTTTTGCCTGAATGTTTTCCAAAGCCTTTTCTATTAGAGACATTAAGACTAGGTCTTGTTTGGGAAAGGGTTTGTTGTGAATACTGGTTTCTAAATCCTTCCGAACAAGCCTGGTTTTGACATTCCGATTTTTAATTGTTTTATTACAATACTACCAAGCTATGAAATTTGTACATTATGTTATGCTGAATTTGCAATCTGCATAATCCTTTCATTTTGGACCAGACTAAAATTTTGTTATTTGGATAATAATATGCATACTTGAAATAGATAAAATTACTACTATAACTATTCAAATTTAAATGAAGTTACCCAACTGTGCAAATTGATGTTTTAATGCAATATTGTTATAAGTACATTTGAACTACAAATACACTTGCAACAGTTTAGCACAAACCTAGCAACTAAAGTAATCCCAGCTGCTGATTTGCCTGTTGTATCCACCAAGGTGGACGGACGTTTTGGCCACGGACGTTTTGGCCAGGATGTTTTGGCCAGGACGTTTTGGCCACGGACGTTTTGGTCACAAAATTTTACAAGGTAGGACCTTTTGGCCAAATAAAAAAATATAGGAAAAGGGGAATTGTACCAATCAAATTTGAATAATATCATTCTATATTGTAATTCCACCAATGCATGCCTTAACCCTTTCCCAAACCACAAAATTTTAGGATGGTCCAATTTGAAAGCTGCTATAGACAACAATTAAAACAGATAATTCTAGACAGGAATTGAGTACAAAATAGCTTGGAAAATATTGAGGCAAAAGGAGAAAGTGCTGATTATCAGCACTTTCTTCTTATGCCTCAATGTTTTTCCAAGCCTTTTCGATTAGGGACATCAAAACCAGGTCTTGTTTGGGAAAGGGTTGAATAAACAATTTCACAAAAAGAACTGTGGAAGAAATAGAGTAACAATGATCTTCACGCTTCAATTTAAAATTGCATTGCTAATTCACATTTTCTTATCCCTTTTCATGATGATGACAAATCATTTTCATTTTGGCTGGCAGTTTATTATTATGTGACTGTAAAACTTCATATCTAATTCCTAATTCATATATTACCATGGTGGATAACTCATGTGACTTTTGGGAAGCGTTAACACCGAAAAAATTGTCCGCTTCATGGTATGTTTTGTTTAATTTCTCAGCTTATACTCTATTGATATTGACCAGATAAAGTGCACGGAACGGGCCTTTGAGAGGGCTATTCCCGGCTCTAACTCACTCTGCTCCAAATCCAGTGGTTTCTTCAAACATTCGAGCCAAAGTTTTTGTAAGTGCAAAACGAAAGTGGGAAGTGTTCAATTGCACCGAGAAAAACTTTCGATTGAATGTTTGAAGAAAACCACAGGATTCGGAGCAGAGTGAGTTACAAATGGGAAAAGTCCTCTCAAATGCGCGTTCCGTGCACTTTATCTCGTCAAAATCAATAAAGTATAAGCTAAGAAATTAAACAAAACATACCTTGAAGCGGATGATTTTTTCAGTGTTAACGCTTCCAAAAAGTCACGTGGGTTATCCACCGTGTATTACAGTACTAATACAACAAAGGGCCTCTACGGATAAGGCGAGAAATCTCCCTAAAAGGCTCAAATGGAAAAGTCATTTTTCAAAACATGCAAATTGATTATTATTTCCAACTGTATTGTTAGATATGTATCTAAATCATATGAAACCTGATTTTGTATGATCAAAACGATTCGACAGGTACAGATAACTCTTGGTTTCTGTACCTACCCCCAAAATTACATTTTCTTACCCCACCGTTATTCATTAAACCAGATTTAAGTTTTCTTTAGTTTTATAAGCAAAAAATTTTCTGTAAATGTAAGGACAATTGGTGTTGAAATCATAAACCATTTTTCGATTTGTCCTTAATGCGCATGCGCATCATTGAAACGAGTTTAAAGGCGAAATCTTCCCGCCAAAATTATGGCATATGGTATATGAGTAATATTTTTAGTATAAAAGTATGTTCCCCCCCGTGACCCAGCAAATCCTTTTTACCAAGGAAGCCTATGATCCAGTTACACAACATATGTCAATGGGAAGCTGGGTCAAGGGGGGGAACGATGTTAGCCAGCCTTGGGAAGGTAGGTATGCCTCGGTTTTTGGCGGGAAAGTGCGCGTTTAAAGTTGTTTCAATGGTGCGCATGCGCAATACGGACAAAACCAAAGCTGCCATATGATGTCAACACCATTTATCCCTGTATCTGTAGAAAATAAATTGCAAATAAAAATAAAAGAATCTTCATTTTACCTCTTTGAATACCGGTAGTGTAAGAAAATGAAACCATTTAGGTGGGTACTAAAATCAAGAGTTATCTGCACCTATAGAACTTTTAAAATGACATAAAAATCGGTGTTTATTTCCTTTATTTGTCAACCTAACCATAAAGCTTAATTTTGTTTCTCAATTTGTTAGTTTTGAGAATTGACCCATCGAGCTGAGCCTTTTAGGGAGAATTCTCGCCTTATCCGTAGAGGTCCTTTGCACTATTGGCTATTGATATACAGGTACCGTAATATCAAATCAGCATACCCGGTAACAGAAAAGGCTAATTAGTGACTATTCACAAACAGCTAGTACCAAAGTTTAAACCTGTTCCAAACAAATGTCTTTGTTAGAAATTGTTGGGGAAAACATTTAGAGAAAAAAAGAAATTGTTGATGATCAGCAATTTCTTCTTTTCCCTAATATTTTCTTTTCAATTAAACACAAATTTATTTACATTTGACATCAAATATTTTGTAGCATGGAACTCCTTTCAAATTGGACAGGCCCAAATTTTCGCTGCATACTGACAAAGGAAAGAGTTAACTCTGCCATATACCACAAAATGTATATTCAAAATAAAACATAAGAATAATTATAAGGGTGTCTTTCTTACCGAATCTTTCAGTGGGAACAAATTACAAGTTCTGCCTTTCTCTTCAGTGCACAGTCCAAGCTTGAGACATATCACATCTGGTGTGTCATTTTTTTCTATGCTAATAAAAAAAGTAAAATTAATAAAAAATGTCAATTTGCAGGAGAAACTACATTAAAATGGTCATTATAAGTGGTCTTCAATGATATAAGCTAAGATCAGCCTGCATTGATGTTTAGGGAGCCATGACCAGAGGTACAAATAAAAGGTATTACCGGTAATTGTTTTTTGATAAAACGAAAAATATCATATTTTATTGATCAAACTCTGTATTGGGGGTTACTAATAATTCAATGAAATAATCTTCTAGAGAAAAATAAAATGAGTACCACAAAAAAAGGTTTGGAATTGAAATAAATATTTGAAATGGCATTTCTTCTCTTCTGTTGTTCTGCATGGCATGCAATTATTATGATACTATATTATTTAAAATCTGTTTATGGTGTGTTCAAGAAAAAGAGCCTTATTATCAAAAAATCTTAAAGTGACATTTCAGAATTTTTTGTCATAAATTTTACTTTTATTTTTATCTGAAAGAGCGTATTTCCTTATGAAAATTCAGAAAATTTCAAACCAAAATATTGCGCAGTTTACGAGAAATTTATATTTTTGTGTTAAAATTGAACAAATTGTTGTGGACAACAGTTCGGATTCATATGCAATTTATCGATTATGTCTCAACTTTAAATGTGTGTTTCTCGCTTATTGACAACAACTTAAAAAAACTAATAGTATTTATACTCATTAGAATAACCGATCTTGGCATCAAGACATACTTTAAAAAATTGAAATTGAAATAAAATGTCCCTTTAATGTCTCTATCAGTTTCCAAAACTTTCAATGCCACTAGTCTATGAAAGAAAGATAAAAGTTAAGAAAACATTGCAGTAAAAGAATGAACCTAGGCCATTTGCAATCAAACCTTACATTTCAATGAGAATGGGCCCCAAGTATTCCAGTAAGGTTTTACAGGGTTTCTGAAACTCATCAGGCAAGTAACCACATACTCTCTCAAAGGACTGGACAATATTCTCCTCATAGATAACGGAAGTTTGCTCAACCAAGCCAAAAATTACTGCACAAGCTGAAATAGATGTTTGTGATATATGGAAACAAAGGCTTTACAAAACCTGAATCCAAGTTTTCTCTGATATAAAATCGCTCTTTGATATTTTGATTTTTCTATGATTTACATAAATCAAAATATCGAAGAGCGAATTTACATCCAGTGTTCTCCCCAGACCAATAAGCTGCACGGACCCACTACAGCTTCATCTAAATCAGCGCCACTACGGCTTCAAAAGCACCCCACAGCTTAATTTCTTCAAAATGGTCACCAAAGAGAGGCATTTGAGTTATTTCATGTCATAAACTGATGAATTAAGGCATTTTGTACAATAAATATACATAAAAAAACATATGGGAAAAGAAGAAATTGCTCAAAATGAGCAATTCCCTCTTTTCCCATTATGTTTTTATTCACAATTATTTGCAGAAACACTGTGTTGTACGGTTCAACGATACTTTTGTAATTCACCACTACAGCTTCAAGTTATTATGGGGAGAACCCTGACATCAGAGAAAACTCTGACTACACCAAACCACACATATTTCCCACATTAAGAGTTTAATCCATTCCCTCATAATGACACTTATAGATACCCCTAAAGAAAAAAGCTGGGGAGAACATTGAGACAAAATAATAAAATGCTAAAAATCAGAATTTTCCCCTTTTGTCTAAAAGTTTTTCATGATATAATAATTATATTGTAGAAAAAAGTACATCTTTGTCAACATCAATTTAATCCGAGTCTTCTCTGATTGTAAATACGCTCTTTGATATTTTGATTTTTCGCTATTTAGGGCCTACATCAGAAAGCGTTGCTCTTTGAAAAAATCAAGAAGTTCTCCACAAATTGTGGCGCATCGTTCACCGTCCGATCTTAAACGCTATCGTTAATAGTTAATAATATCGTAAATAGCGAAAAATCAAAATATCAAAGAGCGTATTTACATCAGAGAAGACTCGGATTAACATCAATTATGTTGTATGTTGTGCATCCTCAGTTGCGGATCCTTTGTTTAAATCCTTGTTAAGACTCTAGAGTCTAGATCTAGGAAAATACAATAAAAAAAAACATTGTAAAACTAAGCTAGGATGGGGACAGCTTTTTTCAAATGTAAGGAATTATTAGAGTCTAGCATTATAGCAGTTTCTTCTTTTCCCACAATGATTTCTAAGCTAGATTAAGATTTCCTATTAGATCTAATGATCTAAAAAAGTTTACCAATAAACTATATAAAAAGAATATTGGTTGCGGATTGATCTATTTTACTTTTCCACGGATGCTTTCAAAACCTGGAAGATGGCAAAAGCGGATAAAGATGCATAAAAACGTCAAAAATTCGTCTGCATATTGTACACTGGGAGCTGTTCTAGATGAAAATTGAAATCATACAAAGTTTCAGTACATTTACCTGCACAATTTACTCCTCCATTTGAACTTTGAAAAGTCGGTTGGACTAAATTCACAACCAAAATTAACGAGAAAATTATTTTACTGTTCATTTTCTAGAGCTATCTTGACTACTTTCTTTTCGTCCTCGTGGGAAACTACAGATTTATAAATAGAAATCACGTGATTTAGATTAGATGAATCATGTGATCCGTCGCACCTGCTGTCAAAATCACGTGATCCAACCGCCACATTCAAAACTTGAATGAACGTAAACGCGGTACCGTTAGATCGTGCGGCAAGTCTTTGAAATTTTAACACCTTTTTATGCAGTGAAAGAAAAGAAAAGCAATGGATCCGGAAACAGAGGTAAGCTCTTTTTGTAATTACCACTCACAAGAGGTAGTCCGCGAGCTAGATCTGATGAAAACTTGGGAAATTCAAACCTGTCAAGTGCCAGTTAACTTTTTTGTTGTTGTTTTACAAAATTATTTTACGAATATTTGTCATTTCTGCGGTTTATGACGAAATGCTGTATATCATGATTTTGTTTTAAATTTTATTGGTGCTTTGATTCATAAATTGGAACCGATGACGAAGCCAATTTTTGAAATTTAGTTGATTCGTACCCATGTCACTTCACCCCAATGACCAGGTAATATATACACAAACATACCCATTTATTAGATATCTTAATGTTCGTTTGCCATCACATCATATTCAATCATTTGTCAGTTATGTTAAAATATGTGATTGCTGGTATCTTGATCAATATAATTGCTGGGGGGGGGGGGGCTTCAAACATTTTTCGGAACACTTCCAGTTTAGCGGTCCCTACCAAAATGGCGTCCACTCACTTCGCCATCTTCGCCCACACCCCCGCTTTATTTTATCTAAAAGTATTTATGGGGGCTGCCGCCCCACACCCCGCTTATTTTTCTTTTTGTTGATGAAAATTGACACTATTTTATCACTTAACATCTTAATGCGCGGTAACAGAATGGCGGCCATTTTGTCTGGGGACCGCTAAACTGGAATCTACCCCATTTTTCTAATGTTTTGATTTTCTAAATTGATGATAAATTTCATCTGATTCACCTTTTTAAATCCTTTTTTGAGAGGTATCACACCAAAACGGCCCTACTTTGGTCAAAACGGCCCAAATCGGTTTTCAAACTTGGTCAAAACGGCCCAAAAAATGAATTCATGAAATGAAAAAAGATTTTCGTAGAAAATTTGTCAGATCTAGTGGTATAAATATATGTTTTATACCAATAATATATAATTTATAATAGACTTTATTTAGCCATTTTACCATTAAGAACATTTTATCACGTGGTTATGAAAAAAAAAATGTCGGCAATTTAACAATAGGATAAACAATATTTTCACCTTTTAGCTCATTATCTACTTTTAATAACTCATAATACATTTTTATCTACAAATTCTCTAAGACTTAGCAAGAGCTTTCTAGATAACCCAGCCTCAAATAGCCTATTGCCGTTTGGATAGGTTTGACCCGCGACGCGTGTCAACAATTATCAGTAGCACGATACGATTAAGATAGGTGCAATATACACTGCATTTAAAATACGTGTGAAATATTGTGTTAGTTATGTCTACCGTTTGTCACCGGACCCAATAAACAAGTGTCAGATTACATTTTTAAGATTGGTGTTAGACTTTGATCCGAAATGAAAAAAATGACCACTTGTATTGATTTATCTTATTGAAAGTAGAGAGAGAAAAGGAGAAACTGCTATTTATGCTTTCGTTTTTCCCTCCTTTTCTGTAACGGCAGTTTCACAATAAAGTGTCCGCAATTGTAACAAAATTGACAAAATTTCAAAGTGGTTACTATGGAATATCATTATTATTTTTTGAAAGTATGGTATTTGATGCACATAATCTGAGAAAATCTTCCAGTAACACTTCTCCTTTATTGAAATAATGGCTAGAGTCAATGGTTAAGTGTCGGAAATTCCAAATTCAAAATAAAGTGTGTTATATGGCAAGATTTATCCAGAGCTCCAGATAATTTTTTGAGGCAAGGGGTATTTACCCCTCAGAATTTTTTCCAATGCGTATTTCCAGATAATTTTTTGAGGCAGGGCGTATTTACGTTCTTGTTCGGGAAAGGACTAAAATAAACAGGAACACCCGACCGGAACGACCCACTTTCATTTTCGGGTTCGAGGCCATCTAACTGCGGTATGTTTCTGACCATCGAGGGTTTTTTTTTAACAAGATTACCATCGTGTGCTATCTTTGCCTGTAGGGCCACTTCAGAACGAATATCGGCAAAAATAAAGTTACGAACTGCTCAGTAGTGGATTTACTCGTTTGCCGGTTTGAAAAGAAAACAAACACCTTCGAGTTGTCATTTACGATTCACGGATTGACGCAATGGTCTGTTAAATGGGTAACGATTTGCTTTCACGGAGATAACCGATTGATTGAAATTCAAACAAATAAAACACTCGGCATCATCCGGTAGATCTACGGAATAGCCGATTGTCGCTCGGCTGGTCACAGTGGTGACGTAATTGGTATTCCCCAATTATTCAAGATTGTGATTGGCTGATTAAAGTCGTAATAGATATCGGATAGCTGACTGCCGTTACCTATTTTTTACAGACAAAAAGTTTGTATTAATTGTTGGAATTTCCTAGTGTATGTTTTTTTCGACATTTTCCGATCTTGATACGCTAACTGGCAATTATCACATGCGTTTTCATTATTTTGAATGCGTATTTGTACGCATTTTTCTAAAAGTTAATGCGTATTCAGACCAAATCAATGCATATTTTACGCAAATACGCATCCTATCTGGAGCTCTGTTTATCACAAATTATTCTATTATGGAGAAAATATGCAGTCATAAGTTAGTAAATGTATTGATACAAATTTTCAAACAGCAGTTTTTGGTATATTTTAAGAATATTTTTGAAAATCAAGTTTTTCTGGATTTTTCTACGAGGATTTAAACATATATAGTCTTTGTCATTGCTTTAAAATTGAGACTAGTACATGAATAATGTAGATTTTGTCATATTTTAAAACTAGCCAAAGACTAAATTACCTAAAACACCATTTTTGTTGACATGTTGGGTCCCAATCTTCTGAAAAGAGCTTTTAAATTTGCACAATTTTCGTTGCGGACACTACAGTACTCTTGAATCTATCCCTTGTGATAATTATATAGTTTTTGTGCCATGAACTATCTTTTTTGTACATAATATATCTTTGCTAGTGCTAACATTTCTGTTGAAAAGTTAGCTAAAACACTTGTATAATGAATGTGCCATGAAATCTTTCAAAAAGACACAATAACACAAACAGGTAATAAAGCATAAGGAGGCTTGTAAAATGCTTGATAAAACAGTTAGGTACATGGAAATCTTATAGCTGTAACAAGGTATTTGATAAGAGGATGAAGTAGTTGTTGGCTGTATGTAGTTTGTCCTTTTACTTTATTAATGACAGCATTTTCAGATCCGTTGCGGACACTACAATAAGATTCAAATTTATTGATTAGACAGTAAGACTTGTTCTGTTGTTTTCTACCACCCAGGGTATATTTATTAACCAAGTGCTCTGTATTAAAACTGCTGATTGTGTTTCTGTCATAGCATAAGGTGACAGGAGTGACATCCTAACTGTTACATACTTTATTAAACCTTGTAACAGAGACCTCGCTGAAAACTTTTTATTATTTTTTTCTCATTCCATTTTTCTTTCTTAAACCTTATACCATAGTAAAGAAATAATAATTCCTCAGTCATGCAATTGTGCAAAATGAAGCTTCCAGTCTTCATCAGCTGATGATTATTTTGTATTTTTGAAGTTAAAAGCTGCTGCGGACACTACTAATAAATGTAAGCATTTAAGCATACATTAATTTCATGTTTTCTGATATACCAGTACATCTATACATACCTATTTATAACTGTTTTATAATTACAACAACTGGTTCAAATCTAACCAGTGACTTTATTAGTGCAACATCACAAACTTTAAAAAATATATACATGTAATATGGTCAAACAACTTGTAGCCGTTTGTAACACAAGATCAGCTATTTGTAACACAAATGTCAAAACTATAAAGGAACTTCAAATTCAGGCAATATGGTCAAAAGAACTGCAACTAAAGATCTGTAACACAATCACCATATGTCACTTCACTTTCAGTCAGAATGACTTCAATGAAACACATTCTTTATTTGCTCTGTCAGTATCATGGGAAGACCTGTGTACCATCGGAAGACCTGTGAACCAAGGGAAGACCTGTGAGCAGATGACCAGATCATTATGGCAGAAACATTAGCGAATTGTGTAGAGAGACTTCTGACATGGACGGATCGCATGGAGAAAAAGGATTTGAGAGTCAATGTAAGAAATACGAAAGTGATGATGTGATACGAGTCCCGATCATTTGCAGGAGTCTCACAGCTTTTTATGAGCAGTTTGCCTCAAAGGAGTAGGTACAAACAGCATACAAAGCAAACGGTTGCCAGAAATGGGTGTGCAAGAAATGTAGCTGACTTCAAAGACTGACAGTGAAGCCAGGCTTCAGATGCACTAGATGCAAGGACACTGCCCCCACTTACAGTAGACCACAAAGTGAGGTCCAGGTCAGAATAGACAAGCTTGAAGTGGTGCTTTTCTTCTGATATATGATTGATCAGCAGGTGGTGGCCGAAATCACACATGTGAAGACTGCCAGGAAAAAGTTTAGAGAACTGACACCCATGCTACCATCACATTACCTCTCAAGCAAGACTCGGGGTTGAGTGTACTGGACATTTGTTTGGAGTGCTATGCTACATGCCAGCCAGCTAGACATTGGCTTTGATCAAGCAAAACCTTCTATGTTGCTCAACAACTATTTGGAGTCTTTCATGTTTCTGATTCTGCATCTCACATCTTCATAACCAGGTTAATTCATACATGCATTGTTGTAATAAGAGGCTTTTTTACATGGTCTTATTCTTAAGTTCCTTTGGACCTTGGTTGTGCCATTGTTACATCAGATGTGAAACAGGAATGTCATTTGAGAGATGCAGTTATATAAATGCCAAAATATGTAGTGTCCGCAACGCTTTTTGTATCAATATATCGTGCCAAGGCATAAACAAAACACAAAAAGGCATCTTTACATTTCTTCGTTTTATATGTTAAGTTTGAAACAGCACAAAGAAAATGCATAAAAGCCAAATGTAAAAATCACATTATTTACAACACATATTTTATTTAGCTATTTAGTTATGCTGCTATAAAAGATATTTAAAGCTTATCATTGAAATAATTGGATTGATAACTTCTCTACCATAGAGCAACCATAATTAACAGATGGTGAAACACATTTTTATACTAAATATGACAATATGTAACAGCTTTTAATTCCATTTTTATTTACTGTTGCGGACACTACAGACTGTTGCGGACACTACACGGCAACCCTTTCTGCTTTTATTTTTTAAGCCTGAAGCTGAAGCCTCCAATATTTTGGCCATTGATAGAGTACAGCAGTCTGTTTCAATATGCAAACTGATAACTTCATGAGCTTAGGAATAGCAGATTCAGGCAAGCATTTGTTTGCGTTGCGGACACTACACAAATTTTCGTAGAAACAGCTACTTGAAATTTAAAGATGTATAGAAACCACATCTGACGTTAGGCTTGTATCAGATATTGTTATTTGTACATGATGGCATCTCCAGATGCTCTCCAGTATAAATTTAGTATTGTTAGTGCTATTTATGCACTTAAAAGAAGGCACTTAACAAAAGGTACCTGACAAAATGTAAAACGCATAACGGACCACGTCATTCATGCAATTTGGTGTAAAATTCTTAATTTTTCACCAAATTGCATGGGGTAAAAAGTGTGTAAAAGTTAAGGAAACCTGCTATTTGTACAATAACTAAGGTTCTCAAGGTGATGCTTCTATTTATCTAAAACAATGCTATGAAAATTGCTAATTTTTCAATGTTACAGCATAACGTAAAAAAATGACTGATTTCCGACAACATTTTGCCCTAATGTGAAAAAATCATGTATATATGCTTGTTATATACCATTTTGAAGGGTAATGTGATGGCTTGTGGGCAATTTTGAAGCATTTTGACTTTAAATAGTGTATAAATAAACCAGAACATCTATTATAACAAAGACAACTTTTATGTGGACACTTTATTGTGAAATTGCCGACAAGGTTTCATCTTACAACAATCTGGTCTTTCAAATTACTAATTAGGCAAACAAACAAAAACAACAACCTTTAATCTTCAGGTATACCTCACGATAAATGACCTGGCAGAGCAATCTATGCTAATCGAATGGAATGCTCTGCCAGGTCAATTCTCGTCCTCTATAAGTAACAAAAATAGGTATACAGAGTTTCTATTCACGCAAAATTGTGCGTGAAACACGCATATTTGAAAGAAATCATGTACAAAATTATGGCCCCATACGTGATTTCACGCACAAAAATTTGGATCAGCATCTTTAGGTGCCAGTTATTAATAGATCTAGATCTATATCAAACAATTCCGAAAGTGAAACTAACCAAGGAAACTCCGGAAACTAGAGTAAATCTGTGTTACTCATATGTGATGATTTGAGCAAGATCAAAAACGCCACAAACACAGTCAATTGATGACGTAGTCATTCCAGTTTCAATATAACCACGTGATGTTTACGCACCCAAATAAGGTTACGTTTTACAGGGCTAGAATTTCCCTGAAAAAATGACTCGCAATATTTTGCTAGTGGCTTTTGAAACCACTAGCAAAAAGACAAATTCACTCGCAATCTGGTTTTGCATATAATGAGAATTTTCATTTTGAAAAATAAAAGCATAATATGTTGCATAATTGAAAGGACATGTCCAAAATAGTCAATATTTGAATGTTCTTTTGTAAGCAGTGATTTTTTTTCCTAAAAAAAACGGTCGTTATTGGGCCCCTTTCCCCTCTCTGTGGAATATACTTTTTTCCCCCATTTCAGATAAATTTTCCCCTCCTGGAACTAGATTTATCTGTTGCAAAGAAAAATTCAAAACATATTTAGATTCTAGGTATATCTTACAGTTCAAATAGTTGTTTGAATGTCTCATTATGATATACAAGCAAGTTAGATGCATTTATAACACTGTATTTGAGATTATAAGCATGTATTTAAATTTCCCCTTTTTGGGCGTTAACACGCAAATTTTCCCCTACCTATGGGCCCTGACCACCTTCCCCCAAAATTAAAAATAAACACTGTAAGCTTTTTCAAGCTGCATTGATAAATCTTGTAGGTGGGGAATATTTTTTCACTCTCCAAAAAAATCTAGTGTCAAATAGAATCACTAGCAATTTTCAAATTTAACTAGCAAAATGCCAGTATGCTAGTGGAAATTCGAGCCCTGTTTTACTATGATTTGTTTACAAAAGTCGCGCGCGCACCAAAGGGCGGGAAATGGGATGAAGCAATGAAAACAACACACTATCTACGAAGTAAATACACTGACGTTAGATGGTTTTAGCACCGACGCATTGTCTCTTTCTTTCATGCCGCCACGCGATTACACAAATTGACTCTTGATTACACAGATGAATTCTGTCTACATATTAAACTGGTGTGCTTGCTCGACCATTTAGACAGCAAATCTAGCTTTCGAATTATAAAAATAAAAAAGTAAGTGTTGCAAGTAATGTAAATTGGCGATTGATTTATCATTTACAGTAAATGATGGAGTCAAGTCTGAGCCACATTCGATTTTTGACCCACTTTTTTAAAAATATTTTTTTTATTGTCGCCTTACTCGCTTATGGCTTTTGAAGACGAAGTGGCGATCGCCAGCGCGTACCCTGTCTGTCATTTATACCAAAGAAACAAAACAAAAATACAATTTTTTGTGTACTTTGATATAATTTTCGGAAACTACCGAAGATTCCCGAAAAACTGATATTTCCAAATCGTACCACATCTGCGAAGGATATCGGAATATAGCGATAATTCCGCGCAACACTTTTAACCCTTTCCCAAACAAGACCTGGTTTTGACGTCCCCAATAGAAAAGGCTTGGGAAAACATTGAAACAAAAGAAGAAACTGCTGATAACCAGCAGTTTCTCCTTTTGTCTCAATATTTTCTATGCCATATTTTACACAAATTCTATCAATAATAACTTCCATTTTGTCTTTTGTGGCAGTTTTTGAAGTGGATCACCCAAAATTTCGTCGTTTGGGAAAGGGTTAATAAGCGTGCATTGCAAATTACACACATATTTCATTGTTTTATGGGTAGTTCCAAAAAAAATGCAGCAAAAGCGTGACATTGGGGGTTGAAATTCAAACCCATTTTGTCAAAGTTTTCTCTACTGTATTTGATCCAGGAAATGTTGAATTTTGAGAAACTAGTAATGGTTTTAGGGTAGAAAATGAGCAAGATACTAAAATTTTTAGATTTTAAGCAATTTTGAAATCAAATTTTCACTGATATTAGATTATTTTAACTCTAAATCTGAAGTCAAATATCAAGAAGAACATGAAAATTTTCCCCTGCTATTGATGAGGGATATATGAATACATGTTTTCAAACAAATCTTTCAAAGATAACATGCTTATTTATGTTTTTCAAGTTTTTTTCCTGAATATTTGGCCCAATTTTTTACATGTGTACTTACAAAAGTTTTTCTGTGCGAAAAAATGCACATCTTACAGCAAAAACAAGTAAGTTTTATTAGACTTATGACTTTTCTCAGATCATATGCTAAATTACAAAGGAATTGGACCAGGGTGACTGAAGTTACTATGTGGCCAAAGTTTTCACAGAATGTGTTTCACTTGTGACAATTTCAGTGAAGTCAATCTAGAATTCCTTTACATTGAATATTATCAAGACAAAACTTTAACAAAATGTTTGTGACTTTAAGATCTTAAAAAGAGTTTGACTTTTGACCTGTTTTTATTTGCATATCTTGAGTTATTTGCCCTTGAGTTTGACAAAATTGCTGTTTTTGACTGTTTTCACTGTAGCATTCTTAAATATTGAGAAATCAAGACTAAACTTGGAATATTTGGTTGTATTGAGATTTCTGATCAGCTTAACTTTGAGTCTGACTGAACTTTCACTTTCAGCCTGATAAATGTAGCACTTCCTGAGTTATGGGCCCTTGAGTCGACATTACGACAAAATTGATGTTTTTTCACTGCTGCAATAACAAATATTGGCAATTCAAATTCTCTTTGCTGTAATTTAGCAATCATAGATATTGATCATTCAAGATGTGCTTGACTATGAGATCTGGTGGACTTTGACAATTCTGGCTTGATCAGAGCTGAAAAGCATGAAATTTGAACCATTGGCTTTCACAAAACTTATGTTTTTGACTTTATTTCACAAGACTCTAGCGCAAAGGAGTATTAACCAAGTCAAAAATTGGATCTTATATTAAATTACAATAAGTTCCAAAAAGATTTAAACTTTCAGCCTTATCAGAAACACATATCCTAACTTAAAGGCACATATATTTGATAAATATTTTTTTTAATTTTGTTTTTGCTCTAGCACCCACAAAATTGGCAAATTAAGAAAATAATTCTATGTAACGTGTTGACATTAAAACCTTGGAGAAACAAGTGCACAAATTATTATAAAAAGTTTATCATTACAATCTTTGAGACAAAACTGTTGTTTTACTCTAACTTCAAATAATGTCCAGTGATGATCAAGAAAAAAAAGTTATTGACAAAAATTAGTGACCAGACCCTGGATAAGTTTGATATATGGCCTGATTAGAATCATACATGAAAGTATCTTAAGTTATTTGCCTTAAAATGACAAATTTCTCCCTTTTTACTTTGATTGCACTTTAGTATCCAGAAAATTGATATTAACAAATCAAGCCAAACATCTGTAAGCCTAAGACCTCTGATGAGATTGATTTTTTGGTCTGCTAGGAATCTCAACGTTTTAGACAAAAAAGTGCCCTTGAATCAGACAAATTTGCTGTTTATTACATAAATTTGTTCTGATTCTGCATTCCAATATATTCTTTATTGATGACCTTGATGCCATGTAGCATGTCGGTGTCAGGTAAGCCACTTAGGGCCACCATTATCTTCTGATTTATTAGTTTTTCTCTGTTTTTTCTTAAAGAATCCCTTTGAGCTTAAATACCTGCTATTTTCACTAACATTTCTGTATGAAATCCTTCAAATGATACATTTTATTTCTGGCCTTTACTGTCTTTTAAATATATATATCTTGTCTAAGAGAAATAAAAAAGAATTGTGCAAAAAAAGTAGAATTTTGTAATTTTTGTCACAAGTGAAACACTTATAGTAAGGTACAATACTTGTGTACAATATTTCCTGCATGTTTTTCTTTTTGTGCTTTTAATTACATTCAAAAAATACATATCCTAAACTATCATTTGGTGGTAAATATGCTTACATTACATGTCACACAAATAAAATATGCTAGTCTAAAATCACATAATTGAAAAATTTCAATGTTTTTCTTGAAATATTTTTTCTTGAATAAGTTTTCATGGTTAGAATTGTATTAAATATCATATTTGAATAATTAGAAAGAAAGAAAACTGCAAATGTTGTGGAAAAACTCAAATTACATGTGTTTAATTAAGGTGCCAAAAGAGTGTTTCACTTGTGACGGCCAAAAAACTCAGATGGTGAAGCTATTACCTCAAGTTATTTATTGATCTTCTCTCCAGATTTTCTTTAAACCTACTGGATCTAGAAACTAGTAAAAGAAGATAAATCTACCAATGATTAACAAAATGCTGACACCTGAAATGCCAAATGTTTCACTTGTGACAATTCCGCCATACTCTAATGAATTGTGTCTCATGTTAAGATTTTTAGCTCCACTGGCCGACAGGCCAGCGGGCTATTGTCATGGCGCTGTGTCCGTCGTGCGTCCGTGCGTCCGTCCGTCCGTCCGTCCGTAAACTTTTCCTTTAAAAATCTTCTTCTCAAAAACTACCAGACGGATTTCAACCAAACTTCACAGGAATGATCCTTGGGTGACCCTCTCTCAGATTCCTTCAAAGAATTCTGATTGAAGTAGAAAGTCTGGAGTTATCTGCCCTTGAATGTCAAAAATGGCCGTTTTGACTTTATTTTCACTCTAGCAACTACAAATATTGACCAACCAAGACAAAACTTGGACAGAATGATGGTGACTATAAGATCTTGCCTAGATATAATTTTCAGCCTGATCTGAATTTTACATCATGAGTTATGTGCCCTTGAAACTGACAAAATTGCCATTTTTGGCTTTATTTTGACTTTGTTTTCACTCCAGCAACTACAAATATTGACCAATCAACACAAAACTTGGACAGAATGATGTTTACTATAAGATCTTGCCTAGGTATAATTTTCAGCTAGATCTGAATCTTACATTATGAGTTATGTGCCCTTGAAATTTACAAAATTGCCATTTTCGGCTTTATTTTGACTTTGTTTTTGCTCTAGCAACTACACATATCGACCAATCAAGACAAAACTTGTACAGAATGTTGGTTACTATAAGATCTTACCTTGGTATATTTTTCAGCTTGATCTGATTTTTACATCATGAATTATGTGCCCTTGAAATTGACAAAATTGCCATTTTCGGCTTTATTTTGACTTTGTTTTCACTCAATCAACTACAAATATTTACTAATCAAGACAATACTTGTACAGAATGTTGGTGACCAAAAGATCTTACATTGATGTAATTTTCAGCCTGATTTGAATTTTACATCATGAGTTATGTTCCCTTGAAATTGACAAAATTGCCATTTTTGGCTCTATTTTGACTTTGTTTTCACTCTTGCAACTACAAATATTGACTTATCAAGACAAAACTTGAACAGAATATTGGTGACTATAAGATCTTGCCTGGGTGTAATTTTCAGCTTGATCTGAACTTAACATCATGAGTTAGGTGCCCTTGAAATCGACAAAATTGCCATTTTCGGCTTTATTTTCACTTTTACAACCATTAGTATTAATTAATCAATACAATAACTTTCACAGAAATTTTCTGACCATAAGATCTTACTTGCTTGAAATTTTCAGCTTGCTTGTTTGTGCAGCCTGAACCTTTGAAATTGCATTCAACAAGACAAACAATCAGGCCTGTGGAGCGCTTCCAGACCGCCAGGGCTGTCTAGTTTATATTTCTGATACTTTGTGAGATTTACATCATAGCTAAGTGAATATCAGTTATATCAAAACCATTCTTTTAGCCATATACTTTATAATAGCTTAAATATGACACTTGCAATGCTAACCATCGGAAAATTTACACGAATTTAAGTTCAAGGGGTGTGCTCACGATATATCAACATATGTGAATATATCACACCATATTACCATAAAAATCAGTCTTTCTTACAGCTTAAATGTTAAAGTTTTACTGCAAAGAAAATTATACAAGTAAAGCCATAGGTGCATTTAAAATACAATGTTGAATTGAGGAGTAATTTCAAAATGTCACGCAAAAAGTGTTTCACTTGTGACATTTTGACCACCTTTTTTGCTCATAACTTTTGAATGTCTTGTGATACAGGCATGAAATTTTCCACACTTATAGAGAACTACAAGATACACATTCTGGTGCATAATTCAGTTATTTTTGTGCCAAAACCATAAAGTTATTCTCTCTTATTAAAAAGGAGGCATTTTTTTTGGAACCACCCTTATTGGTTTTTACCCCTATTTTCTGTCCCATACCCCCATTTTTCAATGACAGTGCGTGCAAAACCCCTAAATAAAAATCTGAGTGGAAACACTGGTATAATCATAAGTTAACCAAACTTTGTCAATAACTGACCCCGATTAAAGCGAGATTCCAATTAAAGAAATGTTTATTACAATACATGTATATATGTAACAAATTCATTACTGATAACGCTATTTAAACGATCACCTGTTAACAATTAGACAATTCACATTACATACGCTCGTCTTTAATATGACACAATCAATATAATTATGCCAATAATTAACAAACAACTGATAGCAAACATCACATACATATATATTAACACATTATAGACGTTCGACTTTAATTTGACACAATCAAAAGATCAAAGGCAAATGTTTGATAAATACTTAAATCAATTAACGTAATATTAGTAATTAACAAAAAACTTATAACAAAGAAACGATGAAATTTACCTCATAAGAACAATGTTCAATAAATATTTAAAGACATTTTTCTATTTGAAATTGCAGTTTTAAAATATAATTTGACAATATATAAGCATTTTTACAAAAATATATTTAGGAAATATAATCGAAATAATAAGAATAATAATATCAAAATAGGTCGATCTTTATAATTTGTATGTTAAAAATAATTTGGGCCGTTTTGACCAAGTTGAAAAACTGCTTTGGGCCGTTTTGACCAAAAACCGGTCCGTTTTGACCAAAAACCGGGGCGTTCTGGTATTGGGCCGTTTTGCCCTTGGGCCGTTTTGACTGTAAACCTTTTGAGATGGCAAATTTGTAAATTATTCAGAGGCTGTTGGAGCGTACGAGACAGCGGCGTGAGATGTTGAATCAGAAACTAGGAAAAACTCCCGACCCAGCTCCACGGAAGAGAGTCCTGGAAGACACTACAAACTTACAGCCACAGACAAACAAGATTGATGATGGTGAGGACTTAACTTGTTACCTGTCGACAAAATCTTAGACTCCTCCAATTTGAAAGAAGATGCAGGCGACATTTTAAAATTGTTGAAATTTAAGATTTTGCAGCTTTTGGTTTGAAAACATGGGAAATGAAGAATTTACTTGTCATGAGCAATTTCTTCATTTTCCACAATGTTGTCAAAAGCCTTTATCGTGAAAGGCAGTACTTAGGCACCAAAAAGCACCAATATGCACTGTACAGGAATGGGTTCAAAACCATTTACAAACAACATATTTTTGGGTGATTCAGCACTAAAAATGCTACAAACGAAAAATCAAATGTTGATAAAGTTAGGATAATTGGACTGTGAAAACTATTGCATGGAATGTATTGAGGTAAAAAAGAAAATGCTGATGACTGTCACCAGCATTTTCTTCTTTTCCCTCATTGTTTTTGAAAGTCTTAGAGAGTTGATAGAGTTGTCAAAAGGTGTCACAGTTTTAGAAAGAGTTGTCAGAAAAGGCAAAGGGCTAAACAAATGGAGTGGGCAGACAAGAAAAGTGCAATTAAAGAAAAAAAAGTTTTCAATTGTAAAGTTCTATAAATCTACGAATTTTTTATAATTCTCACAAGACTTTTCTTTTGTTCTTTTCATGTGGAGTAGAATTGTCATTTAAAGTATAAATAAAAGAAAAGTGGGTCCAAAATTGAGAATACGGTCAAATACCTCTAATTCAATTTTAAGCAAATTATTTCCCGGCAACAATCTTGATAAGTCATAAAATGACTTCTTTTCTTACTACAGAATCACCAAAGCGCTATTGTATGAGGGATGATAATGGAAATAATGACACCAAAATGAAGTCCAGATTGAATGCCATGGCAGAGGAAAGGATGAATTGGTCAGGTAATGGGTCTGAAAACTAAATAACTTTAGTTGCGATCTGGTAAAATAGACTGTAAAAGCACTAAAGTTCAACATGGATCCTCCCAGTCTGGTCAGGATCCATGATGTCCTCTTGCTTGTAACTCAACCCACCTGACTCCCTAACAAGAAAAGGCTTTGGAAAACATTGCGGAAAATGAAGAAATAGTTTGTGACAAGCAATCTCTTCATTTCCCACAATGTTTTCTACACAGAAAGACCAAAAAATGTAAAATTTCATTCACTTGAAATTGTCGTCTGTAGCATATTTGTCATTTTTATGCTCCCCGAAAAAATTTCGGGGGAGCATATCGTCGCCACGCTGTCCGTCCGTCTGGGTCTGTCCGTCCTTCCACGGCCAGATCTCAGCAACCCTTGGACCAAATTCAATGAAACTTCACATGTGAACACCCTGGCTTAATACCTAGGTAGCTTTTTCTCGGTTTATATATTTAAGGCTGCGTCAAGGAAAAAGGGGCCTTAGTGTAAAAATTAGTTTTTATACCCCCCACAACAAAGTTATGGGGGGGTATACTGGATTCAGGTTGTCCGTCTGTCCGTCCGTCTGTCCGTCCGTCCGTGGACATAATTTTGTGTCCTCTTCTCCTCCCACAGTTTTTGACCGATTTTGCTGAAATTTTAGCAGATTGTTTCCTATCATTATGTAGTTGTGCACCTGCAATTTTCATCTTGATCCAGGCAGTAGTTTCAAAGTTATGCCACTTTGAACTTTAGCACTTTTTCAGTGACAGGGCGCTAGTGGGGGGTATTCGTCCGCTTTGCGACAGTTCTAGTTCTCTTTAAAGTCTTATTTCTCTTCATCTAATGGGGAGAATTTAATGAAATTTTGTACTCATGTAATAAATAGGATGTTCTAGACCATATTTTTATAAGTAATGTGTATACAAAAAAGGTGGCATGGTAAAAGGGCGGTTAATGTATGATAGTTTTTATTTTGGGACAAACACTTATTCGGGGAACATGATCCGTCTATGACGGCTCTTGTTTGAAATTAGATTTGTCTAAATTTTGCCCTCTGGTAATGGGTTACAGGGGTCTTGCTACCAATTTTTGTCTGGGGCCAGGGGCCAGTGAAATTGGGAAAAATAGCGATGTTTTAACCTAAATTGGGAAAAACTAAGACAAGTTTGTATTCATACTGTCACTCAGTTTCAGCTGCAAATTAGACTGTAGTGGTGTAAAATGCATTTGTACATACTCTTGTTTAAGAATCTACTCTAAAACTGTCTTCAAAATGTTTGTAAATGAAGATGAGGTCTTAACATGGGGCATTCTGGGTCCTCATTGGGAATTTTCTCCAGAGAATTGGGAAAAAAAAGATACTTTTTGGCATTGGGAATGGGGCCCAATAACGGCCCCAAATTTTGGCAAACGAGACCCCTGGGTTAAAGTAACTTAAAAGAGAATAGCAAAGATCATGATCAAATTGTACAAAATCATAAATTATTTGTATTAGGAATCAGAATCAACATGTACTGAAGGACAGTTTGCCCTTGACAACTCTGTTGAAGATTAAATCATTCATTTGCTTTTAAACAAATTGTTTAACTTCTCAGTCAAGTTTTTTCCTTCTGAAGGGTTACAAGTATTACTGTGTTCTGTTATGTTACTATAATGCAGAGCTCCAGATAGGATGTGTATTTGCGTAAAATACGCATTGATTTGATCTAAATACGCATTTACTTTCATAAAAATGCGTACAGATACGCATTCAAAATAAGGAATACGCATTTGATAATCGTCAGGTAGCGTATCAAGATCGAAGAGTGCCAGACGAAACATATAGAATAGGAAATTCCAAAGATTAAAAATAACGTTTTAGTCTGTAAAAATAGCGTATCTAATACGACTCAGCCAATCAAAACCGGGAATTATTGGGGAATACTGATTACGTCACAAGCCGAGCGAACGCAGATGACAATCGGCTATTCCGTAGATCTACCGAATGCTGCCGAGTGGTGTATTTTGTTCGAATTTCAGTCAATCGTTGATTTCCGTTATTTTTTATACGGAGCAAATCGTTTCCTCGATTTTGATTGGATGATAAATATCAGGCCATTGCATCCCTTTGTAACTCGGAAATTGCAACTCAAAGAAGTTTGTTTTCTTTTTAAATCGGGAAGCGAGTAAATCAACTTCTGAGCACATCGTAAAGGCGATTTTGGCCGATATTATTTCCGAAGAGGCCCTATAGTACATACAAAGATAACCCACGATGGATTGGTAATCTCGTTCAGAAAAAAACTACTGAAAAGTCTTGATGGTCGGAAAGATAGCGCGTTTATAGATGTCCTCGAAAATGAAAGTAGGTCGTTCCGGTGGTGTGCTCCTCTTAATGAGCACACCTCCAATAAATAACTGGAAATACGCATTGGATAAAATTTTGAGGGGTAAATACTCCTTGCCTCAAAAAATTATCTGGAGCTCTGATAATGTATTATAGACTTTCTAGATGTTTACATGTATTTCAGATGTAAACACAGAAAGTGCTCCAGTCAGACATGAACCCCATATAGAGACCATGTCCAGTCCAGTGTTATCTCCGGGGAACAGGAAAAGTAGATTTGCTAAGTTAGCTCAGAATTTGGACGAGTTTGAATGTGACATGTCACATCCAAGTATAAAGTAAGTTCATATAAATTTCAAAAATTGAAATTGAATTAAATTTAAGTCCTTTTAAATTTTTCATGTTTATCAAATTTTTCTTATGTGATAATAGTATCTGAATGATAGTTACAAATAGGATTGAAATACTTTGGAACTTTTTTAAAAGGGAAATTTACATTATAAACATGTTATATCAACTGAGAAAGAAATATATTGTAAACCAATAGATGCACTAACACAGTGATTTTTTTACCTACGCATCCTGCAACTTTTACTCATAACTTGGTCTCTGGGATGCAAAGTTTTAATTCTAGCGAGTCCCAGGATGCAACAATTTTTACAGATTTCCTATTAAAAATAGTGTATTGGACTTACTAAGCTAGTACCTGGACTCATTGATATGGAATCTAGCAAGTCCCTAGGACTCACAGTCTTTAAATTGTTAAAAAAATCACTGCTAACAAGCTTTTTACTATCACCATTCATCTTGTATAGAAAACCAGAGGAGAAGAAGCCAAGATGGCAGCCACCCAGGCCAGCAGCAGACGACTCACAGCCACCACACAAAGATGCCAAAGACAGACATGTCTCCTCTCCGAAGAAGGAATACGAACTCTACCAAGGACCCAAGAGGAACACCAGCCCAAACAACAGACCCCTTGCTCCGTCACCAAAAAAGAAAGAAGCTCCTGCCCCTCCACCCGCTCCGCCTTTACCCAGCGTGTTTGCCCCCGCAAAACCACCTAGAGTTGGGTCCCCTGTCAGGGCTGGTTCCCCGATCAGGGCTGCTGGTTCCCCTATCAGGACTGCTGGTTCCCCGCTCAACTCCCCAGCCAGGACTGGGCCTCCTGTGTCGCCGAAGACCAGCACACACACTGTACAGCTGCAGCATCCCACCTTGTTTGGAACACCAAAATATTCACACCAGGTATACATTTTTGAATTTTAAATCAATCATCAACTTCTTGACCCTTTACTAAACTGCTCAATTTTAGTATGGTCTAAATTCAAAGATGTTGCAGACGACAATTTCAGGTAAAGGAACTTTAGAATATTTTAGTGTTTTTTGGTAGAAAACAGTGGGAAATGAAGAAATTGCTTGTCACAAGCAATTTCTTTATTTACCACAATGTTTTCCAAAGCCTTTATCTTCTGGGTGTCAAAAAGCTTCACTGTGTGGTAATGGGTTAAATCTCTATTAAATTTTTTGGCAGATACCATGGATAGGAATATGCACATTATTAAGAGTGATTTAACTCATTACCACATATTGATGCTCTCCTACGCCCCGTAAGATACAGGATAATCCCGATTTTGACAACATTGTGGAAAATGAACAAACTGCTTGTGAACAGCAATTTCTTCATTTCTCACAATGTTTTTTACCATGAAAGGCCAAAAAATGTGATATTTCATTCACATTCAATTGTCGTCTGCAACCTCTTATAAATCGGTCAATGGACAACCCTAAAATTTCATCGTTTGGGAAAGGATTAATTGTGACCTGTCACGCTAAAAGGGACCTTATCCGAACTCAAAAAATCCAAATTTTGACAAACTAGTCAGACCCAGCACAGGTCAACCAGATCCCGTATGCGAAAAACGAACATATGGTAAGAATGAGAAATCTTTCCGGAATTAGAAAATTACATCAAAGTGAAAAGTGTCGGCCCTAGTCTGGCTTCGCGGACTGCGAAGACTGACTAGGGTTGATATTTTTCACACTTCCTATAAGGTCCTTTTTAGCGTGACGGGTCACATATGTAAAAACCTATTCCAGATAAAGCAGATCAAGAGTGACACTCCAGTCAATGCGGCTACAAGTCACAACAATAATGATCGTGATGATGACCCGACAAGTATGCCAGTGACAGATCGTATGGCAACATGGAAGAAAACTGTAGACACACCAACCAAACCTAAATCTATAGACCCAACAGATCTACCTCTGTCTGAAAGATTTGCTGGTAAGCCAATCCTTTCTCAAGTAAAAAATTTTAGTCTTTCAACTTGACAGTTGCAGTGAAAGACAGAATTAATGTTGATAAACGCTAGATTTTTGTACAATATAGCACACAAAATATTGAGTCTTTATGTTTAAAGTTTTTCATTCTGGTAATGGGTAAATGCAAAATATCACTGGATATTGTGTCCTATTAATTGACCTCTTGTAAACAAAATGATAGCAAATATTCAAATTTTCTGAGTTTTTGCTGTAGTGTCTAGAAACTTTTAAACTTCTTGTTCTCCTACGGAACTGAATTAGCATAATACAAAAGAATGTACTTTGATATTACTACTAGCTAAATTAAACAATTAATCGATATAGTTGTCTTTGTACATCTGAAATAGGTTTCTTTATTTTGTCAATAAATAACATGTTACATTCATTTTGTCTTTAAATAAGAGGAAACCAGAAAACTATTTGCATTTTTCTCTCCTAGGTTGGGAGCAGAGGGTATCTCAGACACCCAAGTCTGGTTCTACTGTTGACAGACAAACACCTGCAAAACCTGCACATACAACAGACCAGAGTAATGGTTAGCATTATTTTTGTAACATTCACCTTTTGTTGTACCTTACCAGCATTTTTTATGCTTGTAAAAAATCTCGGGGGAGCATATCTAGTCGCCACGCTGTCCGTGTGTCTGTCCGTCTTTCCGTCCGTCCACAGCCTGATCTCAGCAACCCTTGGACCAAATTCTATGAAACTTCACATGTGAACTCCCTAGGATAATCCCTAGGAATTCTTTTCTCCGTTTCTAAATCTGAGGCTGTGTCATGGAAAAAGGGGCCTTAGTGTAAAAATTAGTTTTTCTCTAATTTCTCTTTATCTTATGGGCAGAATTTAATGAAATTTTGTAATCATATGATAAATAGAATGCTCTAGACCATTTTTCATAGATAATGTGTGTACGAAAAATCTGTCATGGGAAAAGGGGGCTTAATGTATGATTGTTTTTATTTTGTGACAAACACTTATTCGGGGAGCACAATCTGTCTATGACGGCTCTTGTTTCACATAGTTTTTGGAACGGGTCCGAAACCAGGCAAATGGGGGAAAATGCATTGTTTTTTCAAAAATTGGGAAAATATTTTCATCACAGACTGTCTGCAGTCAAAAAATTGAGTCCTCTTTTAAGTTAAATATATGAAATCAACTGAAGGGACCTCTGGATATTTTTTTCTCAACATGTAAAAGGGAATCAGAGCTTCAGATTTATTTGAAGAGTGGTGGGTCGAAATGACCCATGGCAGGGAAATTCATGGGTCATTTTTGGAAATGATGGGCCATAGCAATGAAAATAAACATAGTGATATAAAAAAATTGTAAAAGTTTGGGCTGCTTGGCCCCTGGAGTTGAAAAGTGATGGGCCATATTTGCAAATAGTGTGTCAAATGGCCCGGGCCCACTGTCAATCTGAAGCTCTGGGGAATGATCAAGTTTTCTTTCAAACAGAAGGAATGACTTTTGCATTGGGAATTTTCATTACCGATTTTGGGAATATTATCAGGGGTCAAAGTTTTCCGTACTGATACGGCCGTTTTTCCAAATCGTGTAAATCCGTTGAGAAAATTTGGGGGGGGGGGGGGTAACCCCCTCTTGATGGTCTGAAGCTACATGTACACGGAGATCGCTTCTGTTATTATGCCCCCGATAGGGAGGCATCATAAATTTGACTTGTCCGTCCGTCTGTCCGTCCGTCATTCCGTCCAAAAACTTTAACATTGGCCATAACTTCCTTATTACTTAACATATTCGCTTCATACTTTACCACAACATTCCTTGGTACATTACCTTTCTGTAGGCACATACTTTGGTGACCTTGACCCCTGGATGACCTTGACCTTGAACATAGATTGGCCATAATTTAAAATCAAAGCGGTGTCGGGGGCATTGTCATCTTACAGTGACAGCTCTTGTTTTCTGTTCTTTGTTATCTAAACCGAGTCTACTCAGAGATAGCACATATTGTTTAACATAGAAAAAGAGTCGAATAAAACATCGAACGTTGCGTTTATCATTTTGGTTTTAGGGACACAAATCAAGCAAAGGAGCGAGTCCACCTAAAAAGCAGCCTATTCGTAACAAATTTGGACGATTCCGTGATGTTAACGATTCTGAGATAATTATGCTGACTGCATCCGACGATTACCAAATTGGGAAATTTCCGCCGCCGAAGATCGGTTTACCGAATTCAATTTCGGGACTCCAGCACTTCAATTAGTCACACATATTTTGTCTGATTGTTGCACACTTTGATAGATATACGCAATATGGTTTCATTATTGTGTCCAAAAAAAAAAAAAACATCTGAAAATTTATGAGCGTAAAATGTTTACAGTTCTGTTTTTTATTTCCATGAAAAAATCGCAAGACTCCCTTCCTTTGACTTGTAAAGTTATTTCTCCGTACATGGATATCTTATTTTCATATCTAAAATATATTACCTTTTCGGGTCGGAAGAAAATTCCAGCATGTTTTGATTCCTGTAGTTGTCATTGGTTTGGTAGCTGTGATATTCATGTTGAATCTGTATTATTTTGTTTCTTGAGAAATTATCTAGAGGATCGCCCTCAAACAGCCATAGATCTGCATCTGTTGTAGTATGGCATAGGAATCTAGCGTTTAGCAAAAAAAAAGTCGAGCTCAAAAACATTCTTTTCACAACTCTTTTTCATAAATTCTGTGTTTTTTACCCTCCATGTAGATCTAAGTCTAAAGATCTAGATTTCATTGCTTTCGCAAACAAATTCCAGAATTAATCTGTTTAGTCAAGAATGGCCGGTGTTTGGAGGGTAAATCGAATTCCTCTTGCTACAAGGCAACGTTTGTAAAGCATTGATTGGCTGTAGAAAAAAATGTCCCCGCCCAATCCTTGACTTTCAAATTGATTGTCACGTTTGTCAGACGAACAGGCACGTGACACCGTCTGGACCATAAAACAATATGACGTCATGATGACGTAGCATCTACACAATTTGGGTTTGAATAGGGACATAAAACACACCGACAACACATGCCGTAGTGCAGAGTTATTTTTAACTTGCTTCAAAATGTTTAACTTGGATTTTAATCGTTTAAAATTTGGATGATATACTCACTAAACAATGTATCATTTTTCTTTGTCTATTAAGAAAAGAATTCATAATTGCGTTGTCGATTGTAGACACCAAGTCAATTAAATACCAATTGGGAGATAGGGGCCTACATATTTTTATACGCCTCCGGAGGCGGACATATATTGGCGTCATCTTCTCCGTCCGTCCATCCGTCCGTCCGTACGTACGTACGTCCACTTTTCTTGTCAACGCAACTCCTCCTAAGTTTCTGGCTGGATCTTCTTGAAACTTGGTCAATGTTATCACCTCAATTGGTAGATGTGCATGAAGGAAGGATTTTATGGTTCGTTGATTTTTGCCTGAGTTATGCCCCTTAAAAACTTAGTCTCTGGGGCTTATTGAAGTTGCAGCCTTGTCAACGCAACTCCTCCTAAGTTTCTGGCTAGATCTCAATGAAACTTGGTCAATGTTATCACCTCAATTGGTAGATGTGCATGAAGGAAGGATTTTGTGGTTCATTGATTTTTGCCAGAGTTATGCCCCCTTAAAACTTAGTCTCTGGGGCTTATTGAAATTGCAGCCTTGTCAACGCAACTCCTCCTAAGTTTATGGCTGGATATTAATGACAATTGGTCAATGTTATCACCTCAATTAGTAGATGTGCATGTAGGAAGAATTTTATGGTTCATTGATTTTTTTCCAGAGTTATGCCCCCTTTAAACTTAGTCTTTGGGGCTGATTGAAATTGCAGCCTTGACAACACAACTTCTTCTAAGATTCTGACTGAATCCTAATGAAACTTGGTGGATGTTATTACCTTAATTGGTAGATGTGCATGAATTAAGGATTTTATGGTACATTGATTTTTGCCAGAGTTATGCCCCCTTCAACTTTAGTCTCTGGGGCTTAATGATATTTCAGCCTCATGAACGCAATTCCTTCCAGGTTTTTGACTGGATATTTATAAAACCCTTTTTGTGAACACAACTTTTTACAGGTTTTTGTGTGAATATTTATAAATCCTGTCAATGTCATTTTTTTGTCTCAAGTTTTATAAGTGGCAGCGTATATTGTGACCATGGCACTCTTGTTTCAAATCAAAAATAAGAATGCCTATGCCTTTGAATTACTTTACGAGAACTGCCGATTCACGGCGACTGTCATCGCTGCGAGAAAAAAAAATCAAATGTATCCGGTTACCTAGCAATATCGTAGCCACAAACTTGATGATGGGTATCTGAATGCAGATCAAGATTCAAAAACATTTCGGTTTGCATTATTACAACTAACTTGCACAAAAGTTTTTGATGTTGATCTGCTTTTCGGTTTCACCAACAAATGCAGAGTAATTTCTGTAAAAGAAGGCCCACTAATAATTCGTAAATAAAACGTTCCTGAAGATTCAAGGACCCGACTAAATTCGACCCTGCGACCTTCTCAAAAGGCTCATGAAGGAAAATTAGCAGTTTGAACATAGGCAGTCTTGTTCAGATTGACGATTTTCTGCTAGATTTTGGGGTGGAATTTAACTTGTCATGGCGTATTAACGGTTGTCCATGGGAAAAGGGAATTTTGCAGGCATAACTTCGATTACGCGCCCTAGTTGTGTGAACGTCTTTTATAATAATTCAAATAGAATCCGAGGTAGATCTAGTTGCAATAATGTAACCGAAACCTTTTAAAAATTTCATCTGGCTTTTGACCAATACCTATCATCAAGTATATCGCAGCTAAATTCTAGGAAGCGTGACCCTGAAATATGCGTTCATTATAATTTGAACATGGCTTGAAAAGTAGATATATACTTCTCACAAAAAGTTAAGCAACAAAAGTTATTCTCTCAATATTCTTTTTATACACGCGGAAATTTTTGCACATAATTGTTATTCGGACAGCCATGTCTATGCTTAAACACACTTAAAAGAATACTGAATGTTAGCGTCTCTAAAAACCGCTATCACGTGATTAGAACACACTCACCCCCAAAACATGCATGCAAAATGTGTCGCATATATGGATTTCAAACTTGGCATTAGCTCCGTATGTGCTTAAAACGCGTCAATTTGACAACTTTGATGTTCTCAACATTTGAATCATGCCAATACGTCACTTGACTCCTATTGAAGTGGCTCAAATTGTTGGAATGCTACAGGGTGGGGCAACCAAGGCTGCTGCTGCCATTCACTTTAAATTTCATCGCAGTATTGACTGAAAAGCAATAACCCGATACAATCAAACTGGACAGATGTCAGAGAGACCACGTTCAGGTCGTCTAAGAGTAACAACACCATGTGAAGACCGTTATATTGCAACCTTAGTCCGTAGGAACTGGCTTACAACGGCCAGATCGCTGGGAAATGACCTTCAGAGGGTGTCAGGAAACAGACTTTCCATCCAAACCGTGAGGAACATGTTTCACACAGAAGGTCTAAGGTCCAGGATACCACTTCAACGGATCCAACTTCCCCAAAAACATCGACGGCAAAGATTAATATTGGAACATCAACATCAAAACTGAGGGTCACTCATTGGTGTCACAAACTCTTAACTGACTCATCAAGATTCTGCCTTGATTCTAATGATGGCATGACACGTGTGTGGAGAAACGGTAATGAACGGTTTGCCGACTGTAACATCGCTGAACACGACCAATATGAACATAGGAGTTTGATGGTCTGTAGAGGTATCAGTGTTTGCCACAGAACAGAGCTGGTTGTCATCAGACGAGGTTCAATGACTGGTGTAAGGTGCATTTACGAGATCATCACGCCTGTTATCATCCTTCTGGCACAGTAAACAGATCCAACTGTTATGTTAATGGATGGTAATGCCCGTCCCTATCGTTCTGGAACTGTGATTGAAGTTATGTGGACCAACAACATCAGACATATAGACTTGCCTGCTACGTCTCTAGACCTTAATTCGATAGAACATGCATAGGACATTCGTTGAGGGCGCGTCTATGGTCAACATGTTCGCCCACAGACTCTGGATGAACTGCAACAGGTCTTGCAGACAGAATGGAGGATCAATCCACAACGGACATTAGACAGACAAATCTGCTTGATGCCAAGGTGTGTTCAGGCGTGTGTTGAACATCGTAGGGCTCATACCAGGTACTTGATGCTCGATCATGGCCTGAAGTGGCCGGAAAACAACTTTTTACACATTTTGAACTGCTGGCGAGTGACGTTTTGCACCATTGTTTCGTCGGGACGGTTTTTGAGGATCTGTAACTTTGTTATTGTTTGATGATTTTCCCAATCATTTAAAGACAATTTCCCCAGTAATTTGAAAAAAATTCCTTGCACAGAAATTTTTCATATTTTGGTATTTAAGGTAAAATTTTATGGGGAATTCAAAAATGAAAAGAAAAAGATATGTCAACTTGTTAGTTTTTTAGTAAAAAGGCAGTTTCCATGGTAACCACTCACAAAAATATGGCAAAAACCCTTATATTTTCAATGTATGTGATAAGAATGAACCAGAAAGCCTATTTTACTAAACAAATGTGTTTTAAAACCTAGATGATTCATAATTACATAATTTGTGCAAAGAAAAAAAATCTTGAACATATTTTCTGCTCAGAATCACTTTTTCACCTTTCTAATGGTCAAAGCCGGGGGAAAATATACTATGTATTATTTAATAAATTCAAGATTCTGAACAATTCCTTTCACAGAATTTCCTCATTTTTTGATATGTTAGCTAAAATTATGTGCTAAATTCAAAAAAAATGAAAAAAAATGTATGTCAACGACTTAGTTTTTCAGAAAAAGTCCATTTCCATGGTAACCGTACGGAAGAAAACTGTCAAAATTACTAATCTCACTTTAAAGTTTATTCAGATGTACAAATAGCAGTTATAAACATAACAGAAATACATAAAATCATATATTATATTGACATTCTGTATTATCAAGAAATATATGGTTTCCATGGTTACCATTTTATGAAAAACAAGAGGGCCAAGATGGCCCTATATCGCTCACCTTAGAGATCATCAATATTGGGCAAATTTTTCTCATGTCACAATAATTTGAAGTATTTTGTAAAGGGTATTAAGATGATGCTACATATGAAATTTCAAGACTCTATGTCTTATAGTTTGATGGGAGAATATTTTTTTACTTATTGTGGATGGACAGACAGGTGACAGACAGTGAGCTATCACAATAGCTCACCTTCAGCACTTTGTCCGAAGGCGAGCTATAAACAGAAACCAGCAAAATGCAATAGAAGTAAATTTGTCACCAGATATATGTAGTTGTTATAATATAATACAATAATATAAGACTTTCTACAAATCCACAATTTCAATGGTAATAATTCATGTTAACCCTTTCCAAAACGGCAGCAATTTGGACTGTTCCAAATTCAAAGATGTTGCAGACAACAAATTCAAAGGAATGGATTTTTACATCTTTTGGTCTTTTTGGGTATAAAACATTGTGGGAATTATTGCTTGTCACAAGCAATGTCTGCAATTTCCACAATGTATGCTAAAGGCTTTACATAGTGAGGGGCAAAAGACGTCCTGATGAGGGAATGGGTTAATCTATTACCAGACAGCAATAACTTAGACTTTAAAATCAGAGAGTTTGCAGACTACAACATCAGATGAATGAAGTTTTACTTTTTTGGTCTTTCTGGGTAGAAAAAATATGGGAAAAGAAGAAATTGCTTGTCACAAACACTTTCTTCATTTTCCACAATCTTTTTCAAGGCCTTTATATTGTTGGTTGTCAAAAAGCATAATTGTGTGGGAATGGGTTATTAGTAATTACTGAAAAAATCAATATACTTTCATAATATGTAATGAGAATGTACTGAAAAGTCTATTCACTGAATAAATGGCTAAAATGTATAGCAGTCCTGTCACCAAATTGAAAACATCGCAGCAAAAGAAGAAAATGTTGATTGTTTTTTTTTACTTGTCCAAATAGAAAATTGTAGCACTGATATAACAGAAAATAGAAAATATACATTAGATAGCATAGAAATCATTTAGATAAAAGAATGAATGCTACTTCTAGTGGTTATTAGCATTTTCTTGTGTTTTTTTCCAATTTTCTATTTAGTATGACAAATAAATACTTGCAAGATACTTTGTTCCTTGACCCTTTCCCAAATGACAATATTTTTGGCTGGTCCATTGGAATGAAGTTGCAGATGACAACACTTTGTAACTCATGCACAATCCTCCATATAATAACATAAAGTCCCTTGAAGGAAAAGAAGAAAATGATGATAATCAGCATTTCTTATACTTCTTGTTAGTTTTCTAAACCCAAGTCTAGTGAAGTCATCAAAGGGAGTTGCGTTTTGGGAAAAGGTTAAAACAAGTATGAGAGAGAAAAACAAATATATCACAAACTATAAATGGTGTAAGATAAGTTATACATTCAACATTTGACACACAATTAACCCTTTTCCAAACAACAATTTTCTAAACTGGTCCAAATTCCATGAATTAAAACACAGATTTTCAAATGCATTCGGAACAAACTTGAAAGTCTGCATCCATAAGTGCAAAAATATTAAAGGAAATAGAGGAATACAAATTTTTATACAGGTCACAAAGAAGCTGTAAGAGAACAACATGAACCCTGATCAGACTGTGTGTAGATGCAGGCTGGTCTGGATCTTTGTTGGTCTCAAATGTCATAAGTGCCTTTTTCCAAATAGAAGCTCAAATATTTACCAATTTCATCATTGAAATGAAGCAGATTTCAGAATATTTAGGATTTTGATTTTTGAAACAAAACATTTTTTTCTCTCCTAAAAAAATAATGTGGACAAATTTGCATTATACTTTCCCTAACACCAACTAAATCTTTAACATAGGGCAAGGAACTATGTTTGTAATTGTCAGGCATTTGAACACCAGCTATTGTCACAGTTATCATGTTCACCAAAAGCATGTGAAACAATCTGAAGCAGTGCTTTTTCAAGCTGATCTGGTTTGTTATTATTCTGCGCAACTGCATCCGAAACATTTTTAATGTATTGTATAACCGTATAACCTTAACTGTAAGACACTTGTGTTTATTTTGCAGACCATAAAAGCTATAACCAAGATGTTTCCTAATGTGGTTTATGTCGCTCCACTTTACGAATGAATGGTTAAGGGTTTCTTTCAATTTGGAGACAATTGTTGCATCATCATCCATGATTAGTACACCCACTTGTATATTGTTATTTTGTTCAATGTCTTTTATCACTTCGGCAGTCACATCTGGCTCCATTGACTTGGAAGAGCCATCCTAATTCTTGCTACATGTATGCTTAGGTTGCATCTGTCCTTTATTGATATAATGTGTACATTTTCTGCAATCTTTAGACCTAACATCAAACCCACACACTTTTCCAATCACAGTACACCAGATTTACTGTCATAAGATCGCCCCGCTCCACGCTTTTACCATTCCATAATCCATATCATATTTTCGTTCAGCCATCACTGGAGTAGCCATTTCACATTGTTCAGGGCTGTAAGTAAGAGGAAGAGAACAGGTTTACTTTTTCCCAAAAGACAATATATTAAGCTGGTAAAAATGTCAATGCTACAGCACAGACAAAACCTTTACCATTTCCCAAACATCCAAATTTTCTTCTTCTACCTCAATGTTTCCCCATGTTTTTTCTAATAGGGAAGTCAAACCCTGTTCTTGTTTGGGAAAGAGTTAAAGAAAAAAAAAATAGAAGAGTTTGTTATCAGCATTAATCTTCTTTTCCCAAGATGTTTTTTCTAGATTACCAATACTTTAGAGGGTTGTCAAAAGAAGGCAGTGTTTGGGAAAGTTAAAGAAAAGGTTCCTAACCATTTCCCTATTAGATATTAATTTTGAGAGTACCAACTTAAAAAGTATGGATAAATATGACAGCCTCGGTAGCGCAGTGGGTAGCGCACTGAACTTGAAGCCCGGAGGTTCCAGGTTCAAACCCCACCGGGGTGAGGTGTGTCTTTGGGCAAGACACTTAATTGTCACCGCCTCAGTCTACCCAGCTGTGAATGGGTAGCAGTGAGGTAATTTCGAGTTTCTCACTGCCTCTCAACTCGTAGATGGTTAAATGGGTGTCTGTGATGTAATTTCGAGTTTGTCACAGCCTCTCATAGGAGTTGTTGTAATTGCATCTGTAAATATGGTGGTGGGATGGTGCATTTACAAGAACTGGTGTAGGGTTTGATAAGTAACGCCGTTAGGCGGTTCTCCGCAAAGTCATCGGAGGAATTTACAGAAATAGAAATAGATAGATATGGCTTAGAATCTTGTTTACCCTTTCCCAAACAAAGAAGTTTGCAATGATCAAATCTGAAAGCTACTGCATGTGACATATTGGCTCTTGATAATAATAATTTTATGTACACTGTAGATCCGAAAATATCATTGAAAAAGGAGAAAATGCTGTAAATCAGCCTCAATGTTTTCCCAAGCCTTTCTATAAGTGTGAAAAAGTGCCATTGTTTTAGAAAGGGTTATTAGTTTCACTACATGTGTAAAGTTTCAAACTAGATAGATTGAGAAATTATTTGCATACCACTAAGGTCTACAGCAAATTCTGTCCGAGTGTTAATTGTAGCCTCACTAGTGTAAGTTGATTGCGGATTTGATAAATGTTCCTGCTGCCTAACGAATCCAGTCTTCACAACTTGTAGACGCATGTCGTAACTCCCAATCGTAATCCCCGTGTATTCTTTCATTTTCAAAAGCATATTCAAGCACAATTTCTTTTTTACAGTCATAACAGTGTGAACAGCTCACTTGTTTTTATACATTCCTTGGGTCGATTACGATCGTCTCGGTAGCGCACTCATCTGCAGGTGGTTTACATACAGTTTTAATTCTGTCTATCTTATTTACTTTGTACAATTTTGAAAATCATCCACGTTTGCGATGAAAACCGCTCATTTTTGTGTAGCTCTTAGAGCCATCCGGTTACTATGTCAGTACCTCCTTTGTAGAGAGTAAAACTCATTTCCGGTGTTACATTAGAATTAAAATTTCGTGAAATATACCAATCTGTGCACGATTACCTCCCTTGTATGCGCAAGGCATATGTGCAGAAATTACCAGGGAATATGTCCTTAAGGTAATTTGTGTAATAAGACCCCAACTTTGTATTGTATAAAACATAGAACATTAGATGTGATAAAACACATTTGAGAAAGAAAAGAATCTTTGTTGCTTTACTTTTTGTGAGGAGTATATGCTGATTGAATATGTACAAAAGTACAAAGCGTTGGATTATAATTTGAATATTTTTTTGATAGAACTAAGAACAGTCTCGAAATACTAGCAAAAACTGTGAGTATAAAGTGCTCTGAATGCCTTCCTAAGGTGTTTGAAAACCCTATTTTTCAAGAGCTCCCGGGGGCCTCCGGCCCCATGGACCCCTGGCCAGGGCGTTGCCCTGGACCCACCGGGGGCCCTGCGGCCCCCTGGCCCCCAGCTTCAAAGTTCAGTATTTTCAGAATTTCCAACTTTGACCCCTGTATTATACACTATTTGGCATTGGGAACGGGTCCTTTTTAAAGCTGTTGTTTTCAGTATTTCTCCAAATAAAAATACCTTTATTTGGAGAAATACTGAACTTCCTTGTGAATACAAAATTCTTTTTACAAATGTTATGTTGAAGGACCAGAAGACCCGTCAGGAAAGCCAGTCTCGGATATCAGGGCCAGTTGGAAAGAGCAGGACATGAAAAATAACCCACCCAAAAGTGACGAGCCCACAGCTTATTCTGTATCACAGAGAATGTCAGCCTGGGAAACACTCTCATCAAACAATAAGGTAATTTTAAGTTCTTATATCAATGTGGAAGGAATGAGTTATAAAGAATTTAGTGATCAAACAATGGAATAGTTGGTCCTAAACACATTTCATAAATTGTAAGTTTTGTCATTTTCTTAAATGTTTCAGGAAAGAGTCCTTTCTGTTGAATCACAGTGGTGTAGTTATGTGCAGAACTATTTAAATTCTTCTGAATTGAGATCATACAAAAAGTTTTCTGAAATATATAATGTGCCTTTGAAAATCAACATTTTCAGCCATGTAACACGGTAAGAGTTAGTTAATTCTCATGTAAAAGATCAACTAACTTTGGTACTCTCTTTTCTTATCACAGGTCAGTTACACCAAGAAAGTAGACCCTGGTTCAGCCTCTCCATCTTCAACCCCAGCCAAACCTGTGAGTGCCATGAGACCTGGCGGGACTCCCAGTAAAGGGGCCACATGGAAACCCAACAATACACCCAGCAAAGGGCTCACACCACAGAAAAGTTTCAAAGATAGTATTGAGGAGAAGGCAGCACAGATGGGTAGGGTGAACACTACAAATACCGTACAGGGAGCTGAAGGCCTGCCTCCAAAACATCCTAGTGCTTCAAATGTCAGGTACTTGTTTTGTGTGGTTTTATACCCCCTGCAAACAAAGTTTTGAGGTATATATAGGAATCTGTTTGTTTGTTCACCCGTTCATCTACAATTTTTGCTAGCACAATTTCTCCTAAATGGCTGTACGGATTTTGGTCAAAATTTACATGAACAATTAACGTAACATGGAAATATGCATGAAGCAAATTCTTTGCTCGCTGAGGATGACCAAGGGAGATGATAGGACTTTGTGATGGCAATGTGCTGGCGGAGGTATTAGACTTGGTCTTCTCCGCGATGTTTCTAGTACTGTTTATAGCTTACCCGAGCAATGACATGGCCAAGGATGAGCTATTGTGATTGCTCTTTGTCAAATTGTCTGTCTACTGTTACAAATAAACCTTGTTACCCCAAATTTTTTTGCCTAGAACTTTAAACTTTGCATGCTGAATCATTTTATGGCCTTTTACCACAAATTCCTTATAGGATTTTGAATTGAAATTATAAAATGAAAATTCTTCTGCCCCTCCTTATTTCTCAATAGTGATATTTTTTTGTTTTCTGTTCACAGAAACTCTCCCAGTAAATCACCACACAGGACGGCTGGTTCACCTAGACGTGTAGACCAATCAAGTCCAAACAAACCTTCATCTCCAAGGTCACCAGGCATGTCAAGGTCACCATCTGGAGTTGCAAGGTCACCCTCAACAGTTGGAAGTGCTACAAAAACTCTACAGCAGAAAATACTGCAACAGGTCCAGTTTAGCAAAACTGACAAACTAGCAGAGAAAATACGACAAGAACGTATGGCAGAAGTCGGAGCACTAAACAACAGATTCCAGAATGGTATATTGAGGGATGAGAGTAGTAGTGATCAAGAGGTAAAATTTTAATCCTTTTAACCCTTTACCATACAACAAAATTTCAGGGTTCTTCAATTTGAAAGAGCATGCTGATGACCAAATGTTGATGAAGGTATACATGTCAAAAGTAGAAAGAATGTTAAAAATTCTATAGTCAATAATAGGAGAAATTGTTGATTATCAGAAACTATATCTTTGTGTTGTCAAAAGATTTTCTTCTTGGGACGTGAAAAGTTGAAAACTAGATCTTATTTGAGAAAGAGTAGTTAAAATTACATGAAATTACAAGAAAGATTTGACCTTTGATAATTAATACAATTAAGAGATTTGTATATTTAGATCGGGGGTATATTGTTTAACTGTTATCTGTCTGTACAACATTCAACATTAAAACCTAATGTTATAACTTAGAGTAGCATTTGGATGCATTTATGGTTCACATACACATCTTGTTTGATTTTTTTCAAGGCGCCAGTGCCAGCACCAGTTCAGCAGAGTCAACTAAGCACAAAGGAATCTATTAGAGATAAAGCTAGACAAGGTATGGTTTAGTCTGATTTCTCATTCAGTGGAATAAAGTTTTCACAAATTGCTAAGATTTAAAGGGACCCATGCTATGTTGTCTTGAATATAATTTGGCAAATAATATTTTCAAGAAATACTGTCTAGATTTGTCAGCCTGCATGGCTGGATAATTTCTGTCCAAGGACAGTTCTAATGCAGTTTAATCCTTCTAAATCAAGTCTATATACATCTTACTTAACCTACCTACACTTTCTATAATTCACAGTAACATTGATGAAAAAGTGGACCTTGAAAGACAGTGAAAAGTCTGATACCAGCACTTAAATTCCCTTTTTAGCTCGACTTTTCGAAGAAAATGAGAGCTTATACTGTCACCCGGGCGTTGGCATTGCAACCAAGGTTAAAGTTTTTTTAATCATCAATAACTTCCATACTATCAAAGGGATTCAACCCAAACTTGGAATACTTATTCACCATCACACCCTCTACCTTACTATCAGGGCCCATGACCCTGGCTCCACTATATTTGGAGTTATGCCCCCTTTATACTAAGCAACTTAGAAAGTCGAGCGCGCTGTCTTCGGACAGCTCTTGTTTGGCCCTGGACTATGCAATGCACCACACAATGATGCAAACTATGTCTTTGCCCATGTTGTTCTAATCTCATAAAAATCTAGCATGGGCCCCCTTTAAACATCTGATTTGAACAATAATGCAGAAGACGGAATGGATGTTGATAGACATTTGTGTTCAAACATTCAAAACTTATTATACCCCCCAAATTCAATTTGGGGGGTATATAGGAGTCAGCTTGTCGGTCTGTCTGTCTGTTGGTCCGTCTGTTGGTTTTTCTTTAAACATCTTCTCCTCCTCAACCACTGAGCTGATTCTTATCAAACTTGGCAGGAATGTTCCTTGGGTGACCCTTTTCAAAACTTGTTCGTGAAATTTTGATTCATCAATTATTGGACCATTTTGAACTAAAGTTGGCACTAATGTCCCTGGAGTGATTGTATTCAATATGTGCTCATGATTTCTTCATTCGCCAAAAAATGTGGGCTTGGCAGGGCGGGGCTTATCGGACTTCGAGATATCGTTAGATAATTCTTCAAAAATCTTCTCCTCTGAATGTTCCTGTGGTGACCCTTTTTTATGTTCCCCGAAGGGAGAGCATATAGTCGCCGCTTTGTCTGTCCGTCCTTCATTCCGTCCGTCCGAAGTGATTTCTCCATAACCCTTGGGCCAAATCAATTGAAACTTACCATGTGAACTCCCTATGACATAATGCCGATGTACTTTTCCCGGTTTTTATACGCCGCCGGAGGCGGACGTATATTGGCGTCATCTTCTCCGTCTGTCCATCCGTCCATCCGTCCGTACGTACGTACGTCCACTTTTCTTGTCAACGCAACTCCTCCTAAGTTTCTGGCTGGATCTTCTTGAAACTTGGTCAATGTTATCACCTCAATTGGTAGATGTGCATGAAGGAAGGATTTTATGGTTCGTTGATTTTTGCCTGAGTTATGCCCCTTAAAAACTTAGTCTCTGGGGCTTATTGAAATTGCAGCCTTGTCAACGCAACTCCTCCTAAGTTTCTGGCTGGATCTTCTTGAAACTTGGTCAATGTTATCACCTCAATTGGTAGATGTGCATGAAGGAAGGATTTTATGGTTCGTCGATTTTTGCCTGAGTTACGCCCCTTAAAAACTTAGTCTCTGGGGCTTATTGAAATTGCAGGCTTGTCAACACAACTCCTCCTAAGTTTCTGACTGGATCTTCTTGAAACTTGGTCAATGTTATCACCTCAATTGGTAGATGTGCATGAAGGAAGGATTTTATGGTTCGTTGATTTTTGCCTGAGTTATGCCCCTTAAAAACTTAGTCTCTGGGGCTTAATGAAATTGCAGGCTTGTCAACACAACTCCTCCTAAGTTTCTGGCTGGATCTTAATGAAACTTGGTGGATGTTATCACCTCAATTGGTAGATGTGCATGAAGGAAGGATTTCATGGTTCATTGATTTTTGCCAGAATTATGCCCCCTTAAATCTTAGTCTCTGGGGCTTAATGATATTTCAGCCTCGTGAATGCAATTCCTTCCAGGTTTTTCACTGGATATTTATAAAAACCTTTTTGTGAACACAATTTTTTAAAGGTTTTTCAGTGAATATTTATAAATCCTTGTCAATGTCATTTTTTTGTCTCAAGTTTTATAAGTGGCGGCGTATATTGTGACGATGGCACTCTTGTTGGATTTGAGGCCTCGTCATGGGAAGAGGGGACTTAAGGTAAAATATAGTTTTTCTCTAATTTCTCCTAGTCTAATGGTCAGAATTTGATGAAATTTCATATTTGAGTAGTAAATCAGATGCCCTTGATAATAAACTATGTGAAATTTGGTTATAAAGATTATGTCATGCAAAAAGGGGGCTTAACATTTGCTAGCTTTATGTTAGCTCTGCATTGCATACATTTATTGTGACAATGCCTTATTCGGGGAGCATTGTCCGTCTCTGACGGCTCTTGTAAAACTTGTTCGTGAAATTTTGATTTGTCAAAAATTGTGGGCGTGGCAGGGCGGGGCTTATCGGACTTAGAGAAATCATGTAAAAAATCTTTAAAAATCAATTATCAATTACCTTGATTGACTGTCTTCAATACATGGTTGTGAATTTTTGGTTTATTGAAAAATATCCCCAGGGCAGGGCAGGGCTTGGGGATTGTTAAATGAGCTATGTCCTTTTGTTGAAAATTGGTATTTTTTGCAACATTTACATGTGTTGTTTGGTCTGTTGATTTTTTGTTAGCTCTATTTCCCAATTGAACAGCTCCCAGTTCAAATGAAATCAACTTCTCAAAATGCACAAAAACTGCGCTTTTGGGGGGGTATGATCACTTTCAGTGGTATTCTAGTTCCAATTAATGTGAACCAATAATCAGGGTGCCCACTGGTCAGGGAAAAGTCAGGGAATTTTGAAAAATGGTCAGGGAAATCTAAAAAGCTTAAAAAGTCAGGGAATTTTGAAATTTTCTTTTGCTCAAACAAAACAAATAGAAGAAAATGAAATAAAGTAAAACAGATAATCATAGCTATGGCATTTTTCAGGTTTTAATTAATAAACCAGTTGTTCTTTTAAACATGACTGCACTAATCATTTTATCATTTTAATGTTGAATAAAGGCTTAACATTTGAAATGGATCTTCTATTGAAATCTAATGCTCTAAGGGCTAAATCTTATCTGTAAGCAAGAGGAAAGAAGCTGACAGTGAAGAGAAGAATATTGAACATCTTCAAAGAAGGTTGAAGAAATATTGATACTAAGAGGATAGTTACATTATGTGGTGTGGTATGTGTATTAATACTTGCACAGCTGCAAGGATTGTGCACCATTTGGTTTTAATTGCTTTTTAGTTTGATGATGAATGTAACATGATTGAAGTCATATATGCCATCTCCTTTCAAATCACTTACATGTAGATATTACCATTGTCTTCATTCAAGTGACTTTTTGATGTTATGTGAATAAAGCCCTCGAATATATCCATTATCACCTGCTTCCTACAAACATTCATTAGTTGCACTTGTACCTGATTGGTAGAAAATCAATTTTAGCACAAAGCTGGTTTGAAATGCTCTAAAATTGTAACATTTGAGCATGCAATATGTCAAAAATGTACATCAAATTGTGCTAACGATAAACTGCTCACACATGCACAGAGGTATCCATTTTGTCCAGGAAAAGACTGAAAATAAGTAGTAAACAGAATAATGTTTTAAGTGAAGATAAATGTGAAAGGCTATCAGTGCAGGAAGTTTTGATTGGAATGTATCTAGATAAATAGGGGTCTTATTAATTGGTCAGTTAATCTTTAAAATGGAAAAAGGTTGTCATGGAAGCAAATCTGTCCTTTAAACACCTTTCATGAGAATGATGCTCACAGAAAGTTGTTTGAAACAGTTTAAGTAAAAACAAAAGTAATATTTCTCATTTTCTCTTATATATTGAGGTGTACACTTTAAAGTTTAAGTCATGATAACTTCAACCATAAGTATTAACATTTCAATTGGTGTCAAAGAAAGTGTATTTAACTATTTCAAGCAGGACAATTTATCATTTCTTCTCACCATGTTAAAAAGTTGAGCATTTTAAGGATTCTACAAATACATGTAAGTTCAATAATCACATTTGAATTGTTAAATTGTAAGAAATCTTGATAAATAGCAGATGGATTGGGCGGCTGTAGGGGAGAATGAGGCCGTTTAGTGCGAAAAAAGGTCAGGGAAAAATGAATTTTGGTCAGGGAAAAGTCAGTGAAAAGTCAGGGAATTTTATTCCAGATGAAGGGTGGGCACCCTGATAATGCTATTTTCAAAAGCCTGACAGAGTGCTTTTAAAATTATGGTGAAAAGAAGAGAAGAAGAAAAGAAGAGATTGTAAAATAGCTGTTTCATACCTTAAATATATTCTGATGAAAGAAATAATGTTAAAAAGTACATGTACTAACGATTTGGTTACTGTTGGAATAAAATGTTTAACTCGTATAAGTTTATTATACCCCCCACAACAAAGTTATGGGGGGGTATACTGGAATCAGGTTGTCTGTCCGTCCGTCTGTCTGTGGACATAATCTTGTGTCCTCTTCTCCTCCCACAGTTTTTGACCAATTTTTCTGAAATTTTACCAGGATGTTTCCTATTATATGAAGTTGTGCACCTGCAATTTTCATCTTGATCCAGTGATTAGGTTTAGAGTTATGCCACTTTGAACTTTTTAATGGGGGGGGGGGAGTAGTCAAAATTACGGGAAGTAGTCAAAATTTACAATTTCGTTTCCGTGTTCTTCTAACTCAAGAACCGTTTGACCTAGGATCATGAAACTTTACACAGTTGTTGGCCATGACCCAAGGATGTGCCCTTTTGTTTTGGGGGTCACCAAGGTCAAAGGTCAAGGTCACAGTTGGACTTTGTTTAAAATCCGTTTCCATGCTCTAAGTCAAGAACCTTTTGACCGATAGCACTTTTTCAGTGACAAGGCTTTAGTGGGGGTATTCGTCCGCTTTGCGACAGTTCTAGTTCTCATTGCATGCAACTGTTCATTGATATATCACCATTGCTTATTTTATAATTACACTGTTATGCACTCAAACAATTTAGACATGACTTCCAATTTTAAAGTCATTGCAGTGGACAAAAATGAATGTTTATTAATGGTAATGAAAATAGAATTTTGTAGCAATTTATTCCAAAAATTATCTACTTTAAAGTAGAAATTTCTTCTTTTGCCTATGTTTTCCGAAACTTTTCCTACTCAAAAGATGTCATTCTTTGGAAATAAGAAATGTTATATATATATATATCACAATTGCTTCATTTCCTAATGGCACTATATATTGAATAATAATATACTCAAAATTCATTTTAAATAAAGATTCTATTAGTTTGTAGCAATAGTTTGCTGAAACATCAAGAGAAAAGAAGAAATTGTTGATGATTACCAATTTCTTTTTTATGCCCCCGTATCGAGAGATCGGGGGCATATTGTTTTACTCGTGTCTGTCCGTCTGTCTGTCCGTCCGTCTGTCCGAAAACTTAACCTTTGCCTTTTCTCCAAAAGTATTTGACATACAAATCTCAAATTTGGTATGCAACTTCCTTTCAATGATATCTATCTGTTCCATGCAGTTTGACATTCCTCAAGGTCATCTTTTAACCCTTATCAACCCTTTACTCTACGAAAACTTAACCTTTTACTCTGAAAACTTAACCTTTGCTTTTTCTCCAAAAGTATTTGACATACAAAGCTAAAATTTGGTATGCAACTTCCTTTCAATGATATCTATCTGTTCCATGCAATTTGACCTTCCTCAAGGTCATCCCTTAACCCTTAATAACCCTTTACTCCACGAAAATTTAACATTTTAGAAAAATGGCCATTTCGGGGGCATTTGTGTTTCACAAACACATCTTGTTTCATTCAATATTTTCTATGCTATAACATACATTTTCTACTTCTGACACTAATTTTATCATTGTCTGCTACTCATGGCAGTTCAGAGTAGTCTAAATTTTTGCCATTTGGTAAAAGGTTAAAGAAATAATCAGGCTTTATATTCAAGTCATGGTATTATGGCAAATGTTTACAAATTTTACCTAAAGGCGTAAACAAGGGATAAGCGCTCACAATTTTCAATACAATTTTGCATTGGTTGGTTTGAGACTTCGACACCTGCACATTTCAAACTATCACATGCAAAATTACAGTACAATGTAGTCTGAGTTTGACATTGCATTGTTAGCTCGCCCGGGACGATAGTCTCGGAAGAGCTATTGTCATACCCCCGGGCATCGGCGTCCGCAAAAACTTTAACCTGGCCCATATCTCACAGTGTTTATTTTAGGGCGCGGGATTGCGGGATTCCCCCATTTTTCTGACAAATCCCCCACATTTTTCATCTCCGAGCGGGACAAATCCCGCAAATGAAATACTCTTGGTACTTTGATCACATATTGCCGTAAATATCAATAAAACAAAATTCAAAGCAAAATTAATTTTAAGGTATGGAAAATCGCTAGAGAAAGGTTACAAAGTATCCAATTTTGCTTCGAAAAGCAAATCTACTGCATCATTCATTGTTTTAAGAAAATGATTGGTATTTAGAAAAGTCATTCTAAGCCAGTCTATAGTAATGGCGGCCATCGGCGATCTAGAACTGTCAAAAATGCTATTTCTTCTGAAGAAAATATACAAGTAGAACAATAGGTAAATGTTCATGAGAAATTCTGAATTTGAGATCTAAATATCATTCCTTTTGTGTAAAAATAAGGTCCAACACTTTGTTTTGAGAGTAAGAAACAGATTTGTTTTTCTACATTCGTCCCCAAAATAGTTCAACCACAAATTAAATTTATAAATTTAATTTTTTTTCTCCCCAGTTCCTGAACCAATTGAAGAAAATATTTTATGAATCAACTAAGAAAGTTAAGAAATGTCATTTGAATATTTAAAATTTGATTAATGAAGGATTAAAATACCATACAAAAACATATTTTACTTATAATTAGTCACTTTTTAGCTCGCCCGGGACAATAGTCTCGGAAGAGCTATTGTCATACCCCCGGATGTCGGCGTCAGCGTCCGCAAAAACTTTAACCTGGCCCATATCTCATGCCCTGTTAGAGATATAGCCTTCATATTTCACCTGTGGGTACCTCTAACCAAAACCTTTAATTTGAGACTTTGACCTTGTGACCTTGACCTTGGAGTTTGACCCACTTTTTGACCGTTTTAAAAAAAACTTTAACCTGGCCTATATCTCATGCCATATTACACCTACAGCCTTCATATCTCACATGTGGATACCTCTCACCAAGACCTTTCATTTGAGACCATGACCTTTGGCCTTGTGACCTTGACCTTGGAGTTTGACCTACTTTTAAAAACTTTAACCTGGCCTAAAAAAACTTTAACCTGGCCTATATCTTATGCCCTATTGCACATACAGCCTTGATATTTCACATATGGACACCTCCTACCAACACCATTCACATTTGACCATGACCTTTGACCTCATGACCTTGACCTTAGAGTTTGACCTACTTTTACAAAACTTTAACCCGGCCTATATCTCATGTCTTTTTACACCTACAGCATTGATATTTCACATATGGACACCTCCTACCAACACCATTCACATTTGACCATGACCTTGGACCTTGTGACCTTGACCTTGGAGTTTGACCTACTTTTAAAAAAACTTTAACCTGGCCTATATTTCATGTCCTTTTACACCTACAGCCTTGATATTTCACACATGGACACCTCCTACCAACATGATTCACATTTGACCATGACCAAGGACCTTGGGACCTTGACCTTGGAGTTTGACCTACTTTTAAAAGACTTTAACCTTGCCTATAGCTCATGTCCTTTTACACCTACAGCCTTCATATTTCACATATGGGTACCTCCCACCAAGACCTTTCATATTTGACCATGACCTTGGACCTGGTGACCTTGACCTTGAAGTTTGACCTACTTTAAAAAAACTTTAAACTGGCCTTTATCTCATGTCCTTTTACACCTACAGCCTTGATATTTCACACAATGACACCTTCTATCAACACTTCACATTTGACCATGACCTTGGACCTGGTGACCTTGACCTTGGAGTTTGACCTACTTTTAAAAAACTTTCACCTAGCCTATATCTCATGTCCTTTTGCACCTAAAGCCTTGATATTTCACATATGGACACCTCCTACCAACACGGTTCACATTTGACGGTGACCTTGTACCTTGACCTTGGAGTTTGACCTACTTTCAAAAAACTTTAACTTGGCCTATTACTCATGTCCTTTTACACCTACAGCCTTGATATTTCACACACGGACACCTCATTCCAACACAGTTCACATTTGACCATGACCTGTGACCTTGACCATGGAGTTTGACCTACTTTTACAAAATTTCATTTTGAGCCATGACCTTTTTACCTTGACCTAGGAAATGATTTTTCTTTGTGACCAGCTCTCGTTTGGGCGAGCTTTATTGTCCGCGGACAATTCTTGTTATAAAGTTCTATTTATTATGTTGTAATGCCCCCATATTTTTTCAAAATCCCCCACATTTTTGGGAGAGGTGGGGGCAGATCCCCCACTTTATTCAAATATTAGAATAAACACTGATCTCATCCCCTGTTAGAGATACAGCCTTCATGTTTCACCTGTGGGTGCCTCTAACCAAGGCCTTTAATTTGAGACCATGACCTTTGACCTAGACCTTGGAGTTTGACCCACTTTTTGACCGTTTTAAAAAACTTTAACCTGGCCTATATCTCATGCCCTATTACACCTACAGCCTTCATATTTCACATGTGGATACCTCTCACCAAGACCTTTCATTTGAGACCATGACCTGTGACCTTGACCTTGGAGTTTGACCTACTTTTAAAAAACTTTAACCTGGCCTTAAAAAACTTTAACCTGGCCTATATCTTATGCCCTATTACACATACAGCCTTGATATTTCACATATGGACACCTCCTACCAACACCGTTCACATTTGACCATGACCTTGGCCCTCGTGACCTTGACCTTGGAGTTTGACCTACTTTAAAAAACTTTAACCAGGCCTATATCTCATGTCCTTTTACACCTACAGCCTTGATATTTCACACATGGAGACCTCCTACCAACATGGTTCACATTTGACCATGACCTTGAACTTGTGACATTGACCTTGGAGTTTGACCTACTTTTTAAAAACTTTAACCATGACTATATCTCATGTCCTTTTACACCTACAGCTTTGTTATTCCACATATGGACACCTACCAACACCGTTCACATTTGACCATGACCTTGGATCTGGTGACCTTGACCTTGAAGTTTGACCTGCTTTTAAAAAACTTTAACCTTGCCTTTATCTCATGTCCTTTTACCCATACAGCCTTTATACTCCACACATGGACACCTCCTACCAACACGGTTCACATTTGGTTTTGACCTTGTGACCTTGGAGTTTGACCCACTTTTGAAAAAATTCATTTTGGACCATGACCTTTTTAAGCTTGACCTAGGAAATGACTTTTCTTTGTGACAAGCTCTCGTTAGGGCGTAATATCATGTCTGGACTATGAAATGGACAACTGTAAAAACTAACCTCACATTATCTCATTGCATGCTTTACTAACACCATACCCACAGATAAGGGGGGGGGGGTAATGGCCTTTCAAAATGCAACATATCTTTCAATATTCATCAAACCATATGTTGTGGGTACTCATTTGAATAATCTCTTTGAGATAATTCCAATGACCACCCACAACTTAGTGTTTGGACTTTGCAATATTCATCAAACCCTTTGATGTGGGTACTCATTCGACTCGCATGATAGGGTTTGAATTTGAAATAACAAATTTAGAACTTTGTCTTTATCCTCTCTTTCTGTTGCTAACCCATTACCATACAAAGATGCTTTTTGATGCCTCTAATGAAAGATAATTGAGAAAGTATTGTGAAAAAATGAAGTAATTGCTTGTAACAAGCAATTTCTTCATTTCTGCGAAGGTTTTCTATCTAGACAGATCCAAAAATTGTATAAGTTCATTCTCTTGTTGTCTGCAACATCTTTAGACTAAAATGTTGTAGTTTGGTAATGGGTAATATTACGATTCACATCACAGTTCATGGCATGCTTTATCACCCTCATCTACTTCATTCATTTACCAGATTTTAACAGAAAGATGCAAGCCCTGGGATTTGAAATTTCAGATGACGGAAATGCTGCATACGACTACAACAGCAATGGTGCGGTGGAACGCCAACCTTCAGGCTCGAGCAAGAAGCCTTCAAGCATGTATAAACTTGTGTCCCAAATGTGTGACAAACCTGCGACTGAAAATACTAGTAAAATGAGACAGCCTTCAACTTCATCCCTGAAGAAGGTCACATTCGAGGATCATAATACGAGCACGGAAAGTGATAGCAGTGCGGGTAGGAATCAGTACACGACGGAGACGGAACAAACTGACGCAGACGAGACTGACTTCGATCCACAATCAGAAGAACTCCAGTCGGAAACACAGGAATCTTTTGATGATTCGTTCGACAGTATGACAGATTCAAGTATCCCAGAATCCTACAAGGGTCCGACAAAAACACGACCCATGGCAAGAAATGTGCAATATGATGACGATGATGATGTCAGCATGAGCGCATTTGTTCCCGAGTCAGTCAGACGAGAGAGTATCATGCCGGCCGCACAGATGACAGACGACAGTAGCTTCTACACGGATGAACCTCAACAAGTGAACCCTTATCAGACTGCATCTACGTCGTCACAGGAGAGCGAGGCTGGTCGGGTGTACAAGAAGCAGCGTTACGATGACGATTCGGAGAGTGAGAGTGATGGAGACAACAATAAAGCTGATATAGATGACCTGCTAGATGAAGCTATTGACGATATATCTGAAGTGGAAATGAGAAAGAAAGAGCCTCAACCTATACCAGTAAGTACTTTGATTATTTTCCTGTATGATCCTTTCCCTGATCAAAAACTGGGCCATAGACTATCAGGTCCAAATGAAAATGTGTGAAAGATAGACAATTCTGATGTTATGAAAAACAGAAAGAACTCATAAGTTATTATTTTAGCACAGAAGTGATTTAGAGAAGATGAAAGGTAAATCCTTTTCTGATAGCGTTTGTTTGGTTTGAGAATGTTACAAATTTTCATTTGATGAAGTTTTGACAACTCATCCAAAATGGAGTTTGTATTTTGACATATTGATTACTTTTTAGCTTAGGTCAGTCACACGGAGCTCTGTACCTATGAATCTTAAAAATTTTTTTAACCCTTTCCCAAACAAGACCTGGTTTTGACATCCCTAATCAAAAAGGCTTTGGGAAAATATTGAGGCAAAAGAAGAAAGTGCTGGTAATCAGCACTTTCTCCTTTTGTCTCAATATTTTTCGTGCTATATTTTACACAAATTCTATCTTCCATTACTAAACTTCCATTATGTCACTTGTGGCAGTTTTTGAAGTGAATCGCCCGAGAATTTTGCCGTTTGGGAAAGGGTTAACAAATCTTAATCTTATTTGCTATATATTTTGTAATTATTTTCACAGCGTAAGAGAAGAAGTCATATGGTAGCCACAACAGAGGGAGAATTAAACCTTCCCAAGAATTCTAGCAGACCTGGGGCAGTGTCTGATGGACTGGCATACAGTGTGTCTATGTACAGATCAGAACGGTAACTATTTGATTAATTAATATTTTGGTTAATTCTCACCATGCTGATTCTAAGGAAGGGAGCTTTTGCAGACAGAGTAGGCCTAGATCAGACTGATTTGCAGTTTGCTCTTGGCCTGAACTGACTTGAATTCTAAGACCTAAATTAACATATGGTCAACATGCTTTGTGTCATAGATCAGATTTCAATAGCTTTTATTTGGCAACAGGCTGTCCAGCGTCCCTAAAATTCCTAAAAAATCCTAATTATTTTGGACTTGGCTAAAATTCCTTAAAAAATGATGAAAACAAGGGGAATTCCTAAAAAAGCCCTTATTTTTTCTTGCAATTCCTATTTTTTTTACCTCGCCTGAACACGAAATGCTCAAGGACGAGCTATTGTAATGGCTCACCTTCCCTCTGGCCATGTAAAATGTCAGAATGTCTGTGCGTAATGATTTAGAAATCTCCTCCCAAACTGTTTGCCCTAGAGCTTCAAAATTTTATATAGTCACTTTTCAAGAAAAACCTTTTAACCGCAGCTAGTTTTAAGCTGCAGTCATGAGGTTTTTGTTGAAAAGCATTGATTTGTAGAATTGTCCTTTAGCCATTTACCAATCAATATACTTCTAACTTCAAAATGAAAATTGGCCATATGTTCTTGCGTATCAGCTAGGTTTCCAATAGAGAAAAAGTTTTCCCTATAAAACTATTTTGCCTGGACCATTGAAATTTTGTAGATGGCATCATCGTAAGGATCTCTTCAAAATGATTACTATGGATTGAAAATAAGCCTTAGACAATAATTGACGATATTTTCCTCTGAAACCATAAGACATAGGGCTTCTAAATTTTTGCCTGTAGCATCTTCAAATTATCGCAAATCATCACTATTCATTGAAAATTAGCACTAGCTGCTATGCTCTAGGTTAACACATTCCAATTTTGGCAGTGAAATCTTTGACAACCTTCTCCTCCCAAATTATTTGACCTAGAACTTTGAAATGTTTTGTGTATGTTGAATACTTCAAATACCAATGTCTTTTTGAATATATCTGTTTTTTGGTTCCTTGGTTTTACAAAGAGATACAGAGCGATGTCTTTGACCAACTTTCCTTCCAAACTGTTACTCTAAAAGCTTCAAAATTGTGTAATTGTCTCCTGAATCTCTCACAGAATAGTATAATTATCATTGCTGTGCATTTAAGATATGCTGTTTTACAATGGTCTTTGAAAAAAAATCTTGTTTAGAGATTTTATATTTTGTATCTTGGATCTCTACATGAATGCTTTAATTTATCAATGCAAATGAAATTTCAGCATTATATTATGGGATTTTAGATTTTTGATAGAGATAAAGAAAAAAAATCTTTGACAATCTTCTCCCAAAATTAAGCTTTGGAATTTAATGTTTACCATTGCCTCATGGCTCCTTTTCAGGATGTTTATGGCTTTCAAATTATGCATGGAACACATGTATATGTCTAGAAGCTTGTTCAGTTGAGGGATTTTTGGCCATCTGAACCTCTTTTTTAATGACTAGGTATCTATCTGGTCATTTGTCTGTGTCTTATTCAATGCAGCTGAAAAGAAATGCAAATGCCCAGTTGAGTGTTGGGTCTGACTTGTATAAAGTATGGAATAATCAGTTTTCACTCAACAAACACCTGAGACAATGAGACTTTGAGATATCTAACTGCTATGAAAATAAAAAGAGTGATTTTTTTGTTATCAATAATGAAATAGTCAGTCTATTTTCATACATTTACCTCCCTACTTTAGCACTAGATTCCTTGTTTTAGCCCTAAAATTGCCCTAATTTTTTCGATTTTTGTCCCTAAATTATGCCCTATTTTTTTTACTGAAGGTGCTGGACAGCCTGTGGCAAGCAAAATCCTGATAAATTTCTATAAATAGACCCTTCATACTGATTTTAACGGTACCGTTTTTCTTCTGCGATCTTAGACTGGTACTCTGATACTACTTGATGTTTACTAATGCACAAAGTAGTATCAGGGGCAATAACCAGTCTAAGCCTGCAAATTTACTAGGAGGTTTCAAAATGGTGATGTAAAAAACAGTGTGAAGGGTTTATTGTGTAGTCTGTAAATATTGACCTGAACCCGACAAATATGCAATGAGTAATTGTGACACGGAATAATCAATACTCACTAGCAATAGTAAACTGTCAAGCAGAGTCGATAGTTTCCTTAGGCATTGTGACTTTGTATTCTGTCCATGCTTCTCATGTCAATATATGTCAGAGAAAAAATATTGCTCATCACACTTTCTCATTGCATATTTGACAGGTTCAGGTCAATATTTACAGACTATAAACAAGTTGCATTTAAGTACTTAGATATAATGTAACCATACACTGATACTCAGGCTTATCATATAGCACATAAACATTTCATACTATATCAGTATTCAGTAGCTTTTTTATGCTCCCCGAAAAAATTTCGGGGGAGCATATAGTCGCCACGCTGTCCGTCCGTCCGTCCGTCCGTCCGTCCACAGCCATATCTCAGCAACCCTTGGACCAAATTCAATGAAACTTCACATGTGAACTCCCTGGGTCAATACCTAGGAACCTTTTTCTCCGTTTGTAAATTTAAGGCTGCGTCATGGAAAAAGGGGCCTTAGTGTAAAAATTAGTTTTTCTCTTATTTCTCTTCATCTAATGGGCAGAATTTAATGAAATTTTGTGCTCATGTAATAAATAGGATGTTCTAGACCATGTTCTATAAATAATGTGTGTACAAAAAAGCTGTCATGGGAAAAGGGGGCTTAATGTATGATAGTTTTTATTTTGTGACAAACACTTATTCGGGGAGCATAATCCGTCTGTGACGGCTCTTGTCGTGTGTAGTTTTCAGCTTCATCATTACTTCATACATCATTGATTTAGGCCTCTTCCCTACAATGGCCTACATTAACATTTGATGTATTATTGATAAAATATTTTTTGCAAAATGACTAGGATAATAGATTTCCTTGCAAACTAAATGTATAGAAAGTGCATTGTTCAAAAAGGTTTTGAGTGAGTACATTCTTCTTCTTCCAAATACTGTGCTGGGCTCCTCTGGAGCGTTGTTGCACAACAGTGAACTATGTACATGCGTGATGAGAACAACAAAAATATATGTACTCTTGTTTTGCAATTTTAAATTCTTGATAAGTTACAGTTACTTACATAAATTCAGAATAATGAATAAATCTATATTACGGTACATTAATTAAAATGTTAATTAAGTATGGAAAACCCATCATTTCATGCATCATTTTCAGTGTAAAAAGACCATTTCTCATGCATGTTTATTTCATATCATTCTCTTCTCTAGGCAATTTATCCTCAGCTATTGATCTACCTTAACCCTTTCCGAAACAAGACCTGGGCCGCGTTTTACTGGTTTATTCCCGGAACGTCGAATCGCACCTTTTATAAATGTGTGAAAAGGGGCTACCCGAAGGGGAAAATTATTGAGGGGGCTGTATGTCGAGTAACTTTAATAGTAAGAAGAAATATACAGTGGAGTCCACTTAATCGCAAGACGGTTATTAGGGATTTCCGTTTATTAGCAATAATTCGTCCCGCACAAAACCATTTCCTATTTAAATAAGGTAAATTTCATCGGATAATCGGGTCTCGCTTAATAGAAAATCCCGCTTATTTGCAATTAAAATATAGCACGATCGGCATTTTCCTCCGGTTATTAAAAATATTTTCCGTCATTTCGGGGGAAGAATGGACTAAACTCGTAACAATTTTATGCAACTTTGCTTTCTTTTGCAGGTAAAGACGCGCGGTTAATCCTTTGACAGATAAACAAAGAAGTGTCAAGTCCACGCGAAGCCATATCAACACCTATTCGATAATGACTGGACAGTTACGGTTGAAATGTCGTAACTACAACCTTTTAAAATTGTAGTTACGACACTATCAAGCGTAGCCGACGGATGTACAAATCTATCGAAATAAATAATTTTCCCTTACTCTGATTGTCTCTTTTTTTTAATTATCCCAATTTACTGACACTCGGCTATTTCCGTAACATGCAACCTTATCGTAGATTGGTCGAGAGAAGTTCCGATTGTAAACGACCATCTCTCGGCAGATCTACGGAGAACGAAAATAGCCGAGAACTGTTGGGAATGTCGAATGACGTCATTTATTGGATCTCCAGCGTGTAAACACAGTGTGTTGAAAATTATGAACGCGGAGTTCGTTTGAATTATAGTTGGATAGATATTTCTCGGTTTAGATTATTCAACTGGTGGAGTAAAAAGTCCGCCGCATAATAAACCAAACAAATAATGTGTAGGCCTACATATGCATATGCCGCGTGTAATGAATATGTAAACAAAGGGGACCCGACTTACCTATGCCGCAAGAGCTTTCTGGATACCGATGACGGGTAATTTGATAAAATAACTATTTCAAAATCTAAAGTTTAAAACAGTATTTATTTACAAATGTATTTTAATCAATCAATATTGCAATCGAGAAAATCCGGCGTCTTCAATCAAGGTCTTGGCCTCTGCATCGTCCGACATCGGCTTATGGAACCGTCATACGGTACTTCTAGGCTAAAAATAGAAACGCCGGTTAATCGAAATTTCGGTTAATTGCAATATTTTCTCTGACAAATGGACATTGCAATTAAGCGGATTCCACTGTAGTAAGAAATCGTATTTTTTTATTTCGTTTGACAGAAATTTATTTATCGTTTTAAATCTAAAATACATGTATACATAGATTTATATTTTCTATTTAAACCATTACCAGACGGCAATCTATTATACTCCTCCAAATTCAAAGATGTTGCAGACGACAATTAAAACTAAATGATTTTTTTTTACATTTTTTTTTTTTTTTTTTTTTTTCTTTTTGTGAAGAAAATATTGTGGGAAATGAAGAAATTGCTAGTCACACGCAATTTCTTCATTTTCCACAATGTTTTCCAAAGTCATTATCTTGTGGGGAGTCGAAAAAAGTCACTATGTGGTAATGGGTTAAGACCTGTTGAAAAAATTAACGTTTTGTTGCAACAAGAAAAATGCGCTGTCAATGGATTTTTTCCTTTTTCTAACCACGTTTAACTCACTTTTATAGTGACACATTTTTATATTTTTTACCGCACATGGATGAAAACAATATACTTGAAACTATTTATGATTAGTGTACAATATAATTATATAGCACAGAAAATATTGACCCAAAAGGAGAAAATGCTGATAATCAGTATTTTCTTCTTTTGCTTTGATGTTTTCCTAATTGTAACTGTTAAGGGCATGGAGACAAGTTCTTGTTTGGAAAATGGTTGATTATCATTAAAAACCATGTTTACTGTAATCACTGTAAAGTTCACTATCAGCTGATGCTCATATATTTCAATATCACAATATTAATATCACGAATTAAATCACTCTAGATGGAGAAGCTGTGCGGCCAAGTCAGCGTAGGTTATCAAGTCATATTCTCCAGCCTGGTATCTGTCTTTGAGTGTTCTTAGACGTCTGTCGATGTTCATGTAGCGCTTAGCGCGGGGACGGACAGTTCCACCTGCAGATCTCTGGATTCTGTTGATGTCGTTGGCGTTCTGTATGTCTTTGAACATCTGGATGGCGTTGAAGATATTCGGGTGGGCCGTGGTCATCTTCTTCAGTTTGCTGTGCCATCCCTCGAGGTTGTTGGTGGTTCTTGGTCCGACAGTACCAAAGTGGTTCCACACACGTCGGTCGCCTTCCACCCACTGTTCTGTCACATAGTCCGTAAATGTTTCTGTAATGTCAGTAATATCGTCGTCGGCTCTGTCTTCTAAAGTCTGGAACCACATATCTTCTATGGCGTCGAGTGGGACAAGCGGTAATACTGCTGCCCGTCGTACCAGTTTCTTCACGGCAGGGTTGTCTCTGTACTCGTTCTGCAGTCCCGTCGCCTGTACTCGTCGCCAAATACACTGGGTATAATGGAAGAAGCACCCCTGTATAGTGATTCCAGGAAATGAGTCTCTAATAGCGCCCTGGGCAGCAGCCTCGAAATCAAGGAGGGCGGTTGCTGGTTGGAGTCTCAGTCCAATGTCTTCCATCTTCTGTGCGGTCAAGGAGAAGAATCGCCGGTAGACTGCCTGACTTTTCCCCGGGAGAAAGGCGTAGACTACTGGTGTCATTACATCGTCTATCTTTATATGGAGCGAGTAGATCTGGTGGAACAGTCTTGGACAGCTGTAGAAAGTACCGTCGCAGTAGATAGTGTCGGCAGCAGCTAGATCGTGGAGGTTTTCTGTTGTTGCGAAGGCCATGATTCTCCCATGTTGTGAGTCGTCGTCGAATAGCAGGAATCTGTTGCCGGTTGACGTCTGGGTCCATCTTCCATCCAGGTAAATGTCTGCTGCTGTCTTCGGTAAAGCTGGAGTTTTCTTTCTTCTGGCTCTATACAGGCTGGACTTGGCGCTGTTGAAGGTTGGGATCTTCTCGACGACTTCTCTGGCAGTGTCGTCCCACTCGTTGTCCCGTAGTTTGTTCAACTCTTCAGCGAAGATGGCTGGAACCGGTCTCACACTTTCAGCACATCTCTCTGCTACTTTGTTGATAATCTGTTTGGCGACGACACCGGCACGATCGTTAGCATGGTTGTGCTCGTTTCTTCCAAAACCGATGGGTATGTTGTTTTCTGTGGACAGACCAGCTTTACAACCAGGAAATGTACATCTCCAGAACAGTTTGTCTCCAACTCGTTTGTTGATTCTGTAGATGAAGCCGTCTAAAGTGAGATTCTGTCCGCCTCTTCTGTTTGTAATGAATTCTACGTGAACCTGTGCGTTAGCCATGATTTCGTAACTTGGAATGAAAGTTTAAAGAACAAATTGCTCTTGAAAGATAACCCATTGTTGAGCAATTGTAATTAATACAAACAGTAATTAACATTCACAAACTTAACCAATTCAGCAATTATGAATTTGTTTGATATAAGTGTGTGTTTGCAAACATGTTCACTGTTTGCTTATACCTTATTTGATCTTTAGTAATGACCATTAAAGTACAATAATTTCGAAGCAATTAATAATTTTTTCAAAGATCATTTTCTTTTACCATTAAATATAAATTGAATATCTCAATTTAAATAATCTTTCTTTATCAGTTAAGATAGATAATCTTTATTTCATAATTACTAAATGATATATAAATAAAATCAGTTTTCCTACATATAGATATTTTTCATACTTTCTTTTTCCATTAAATTATAAATTTAATATCTCAATTGATTTTTTCCCATTTTTGTCGAGCCCGCTTGCGGTGAGCTCGACATAGTTGTCACAATGGCGGTTCGGTGTATGTGCGTTAGTGCGTTAGTGCGTGCGTCCGTCCGGATGGAGCTTGTCCGGGCCATAACTTCACCATGGATGGAGGGATTCAGAAATAACTTGGCACAAATGTCAAGCTCAGTAAGGCGGAGTGTCGCGTGCAAGAACCAGATTCCAAGCTCAAAGGTCAAGGTCAAACTTGGAGGTCAAATGTCAAAAATGAGAAGATTTTTGCTTGTCCGGGCCATAACTTCACCATGGATGGAGGGATTCAGAAATAACTTGGCACAAATGTCAAGCTCAGTAAGGCAGAGTGTCGCGTGCAAGAACCAGATTCCAAGCTCAAAGGTCAAGGTCAAACTTGGAGGTCAAATGTCAAAAATGAGATGATTTTTGCTTGTCCGGGCCATAACTTCACCATGGATGGAGGGATTCAGAAATAACTTGGCACAAATGTCAAGCTCAGTAAGGCAGAGTGTCGCTTGCAAGAACCAGATTCCAAGCTCAAAGGTCAAGGTCAAACTTGGAGGTCAAATGTCAAAAATGAGATGATTTTTGCTTGTCCGGGCCATAACTTCACCATGGATGGAGGGATTCAGAAATAACTTGGCACAAATGTCAAGCTCAGTAAGGCGGAGTCCTGCGTGCAAAAACCAGATTCCAAGCTCAAAGGTCAAGGTCAAACTTGGAGGTCAAATGTCAAAAATGAGATGATTTTTGCTTGTCCGGGCCATAACTTCACCATGGATGGAGGGATTCAGAAATAACTTGGCACAAATGTCAAGCTCAGTAAGATGGAGTGTCGCGTGCAAGAACCAGATTCCAAGATGAAAGGTCAAGGTCAAACTTTGAGGTCAAATGTAAAAAATGAGTTGATTTTTGCTTGTCCGGGCCATTCCTTAACTTGGCACAAATGTCAAGCTCAGTAAGGCAGAGTGTCGCGTGCAAGAACCAGATTCCAAGCTCAAAGGTCAAGGTCAAACCAAACGCCATTGTAATGACAGCTGTAGACATAGGTATGGTCTTCTTTCTTCAAAATGAGCGGGCTCGACATGTTGCCCTTCGGCATCTAGTTTAGATATTGATTTTTTTTTCATATTTCAGTTTCAATATTCATCAATCATAATTTATTTCAATTAACTGTCATAGATATTTAAATATCTATTCGACATTACCCCGTATCGTGCCCCCTAATCCCCTATAGGTAAGAAAATCGATTCGACGTTCCGGGAACACACCGTTTTACTAACATAGATTTTTGCAAAAACCTTGTAACAACACATCTGATTGAAAGAGAAATCATAACAGTAATTATTCGGCCAAACAAATGTGTTGTTGTTTCAAAAATGTTCGTAAGTTCGTTAGTAAAACGCGGCCCTGGTTTTAACGTCCCTAGAAGAAATGGCTTTAGAAAACATTAAAACAAAAGAAGAAACTGCTGATAACCAGCAGTTTCTCCTTTTGTCTCAATATTTTCTGTGCCATATTTAACACAAATCTATCTTTAATAACATCCATTTTGTCATTTTTTGAAGTGGATCACCCTAAAATTTTGACGTTTTGGAAAGGGTTAAGGTAGTCCACCCCTTATGATATTCAGTGCAACATCTCTAACATTTGTAAAGTATCTGGTAAAGTATCTGATCGATACAGACATGTTACTAGTTAAAAAAAAAAACCTTTCTAGTACTGAATGTTCACAATGTCACCCTGAAAATTCTGACACAATGTGAAAGGTGGACAACCTCAACATCAAGACCATGTAACATTGCAACATTAGTACTACAGTCGACACTTGTTATGTCGACATCGGGTAATTCGAATTACCGCTTAAGTCTAAGTGAATATTTGGTCCCGTCCTCTTCAACAGATTTAAGTTTAAACAAAATTACATGTATTATGAAATAAATATGCCATTGAAATTTAGTAGGAAAAGGATAGAAATTGCTCGTCTCGAGCAATTTCTTTCCTTTTTCTACTATATTTCAATTATGATTGCTTTTGATGAACAATAGAATGGTCAAATGTCATTTAATTCGAAACAAAATGAAATCGGATGAGTCAAACTCCGGATATGTTGAGGTATTTTGATGGCCCCTCTGACTTTGGCACAACAAGTGTTGACTGTATGTGTAAGATCAATTGTGGCCCTACATTTCAGTCCATCAGTATATCAATCTTCCCCTGAATTGTAAGTTAAAAAATGTTATGTTGACTTGAAGTTCTCCTGTTTAGTTTTGGTTTTGATGTTTTTGCATGCATGAATTTCTCAGTTCTGGAATGTGCAACTGCATCAATTATGTTCATAAAATCTTGCTGTAATCAATGTTTCTAGCTTTTGCTGAGTCTTATCGAAATCATTGTAAATCCTTAGGAAAAGTTAGGCATTTGCAATAGTTTTTATCGAAAATTCAATCTAATATTAAACAAGCATGCATTTGGAAGCTTTATTTGCCAAAATTTGAACCCTGCCCATATAGCATTTGAGACTAACATGGATCCAGATCAGCATGCGTAAACATACACGCTTCTTTAAAACTTGTATTCCAAACTGTAAGACAGACAAGCATCCTTATCAGACTGCACAAACTGGTATAAGCTGATCTGGAACCATATTTCTCTTGAATGTCACAAGGACCCATTTCCCAGAACCCAGCCTCAAATAATTCAATGATAGCAAGTAATTATGCCCCCTTTCGAAGAAAATGGGGGTATATTGTTTTGCAAGTGTTGGAAGGTCGGTCGGTCGGTCCGTATGTCGGTCGGTCTGTCCGTAGACCAAACCTTGTCCGGAGCATAACTCGAAAAGTATTAAAGGTAGAGTCATGAAACTTCATAGGTGGATAGATCTCATTATGGAGAGGTGCAGTGCACAAGAACCGTAACTCTGCCGATCAACTTTTTGCGAGTTATTGCCCTTTGTTGATTTTTATGCTCCCCGAAGGGAGAGCATATAGTCGCCGCTTCGTCTGTCCGTCCGTCATTCCGTCCGTCCGAAGCGATTTCTTCATAACCCTTGGGCCAAATCAAATGAAACTTACCATGTGAACTCCCTTTGACAAAATGCCGATGTACTTTTCCCGTTTTTATACGCCGCCGGAGGCGGACGTATATTGGCGTCATCTTCTCCGTCTGTCCGTCCGTCCATCCGTCCGTACGTCCGTCCACTTTTCTTGTCAACGCAACTCCTCCTAAGTTTCTGGCTGGATCTTCTTGAAACTTGGTCAATCTTATCACCTCAATTGGTAGATGTGCATGAAGGAAGGATTTTATGGTTCATTGATTTTTGCCTGAGTTATGCCCCCTTAAAACTTAGTCTCTGGGGCGGCGTATATTGTGACCATGGCACTCTTGTTTTTTATTTGAGGCCTCGTCACGGGAAAAGGGGACTTAAGGTTAAATACAGTTTTTCTTTAATTTCTGCTAGTCTAATGGTCAGAATTTGATGAAATTTCATATTTGAGTAGCAAATCAGATGCCCTTGACAATAAACTATTTAAAATTTGCGTATACAAAATATGTCATGGAAAAAGGGGGCTTAACATTTGTTAGCTTTATATTAGCTCTGCATGGCATATATTTATTGTGACAACGCCTTATTCGGGGAGCATTGTCCGTCTCTGACGGCTCTTGTATAACTTGATCCTTGTCCGGAGCATAACGCAAAAAGAATGTAAGGTAGAATCATGAAACTTTACAGGTGGATAGATCTCATTATGGAGAGGTGCAGTGCACAAGAATCGTAACTCTGCTGATCAAATTTTTTGAGTTATTGCCCTTTGTTGATTTTATAACTTGATTCTTGTCCGGAGCATAACTCAAAAACTATGTTAGGTAGAATCATGAAACTTTACAGGTGGATAGATCTCATTATGGAGAGGTGCAGTGCACAAGAACCGTAACTCTGCTGATCATATTTTTTGGGTTATTGCCCTTTGTTGATTTTCAAACTTGATTATTGTCCGGTGCATAACTCAAAAAGTATGTAAGGTAGAATCATGAACCTTTACAGGTGGATAGATCTCATTATGGAGAGGTGCAGTGCACAAGAACCGTAACTCTGCCGATCAACTTTTGTGAGTTATTGCCCTTTATTGATTTTATAACTTGATTCTTGTCCGGAGCACAACTCAAAAAATATGTAAGGTAGAATCATGAAACTTTACAGGTGAATAGATTTCATTATGGAGAGGTGCAGTGCACAAGAACCGTAACTCTGCCAATCAAATTCTTGGAGTTATTGCCCTTTGTTGATTTTTACACTTAATTCTTAACCTTGCCTATATCTCGTGTCCTTTTACACATACAGCCTTGATATCTCACACATAGATACCTCCTATCAACATCGTTCACATTTAACCATGACCTTGGACCTTGTGACCTTGACCTTGGAGTTTGACCTACTTTAAAAAAATTAAACCCGGCATATATCTCATGACCTTTTACAAATACAGCCTTGATATTTCACACATGGACACATCTTACCAAGACCTTTCACAATTGACCATGACCTTGGACTTTGTGACCTTGACCTTGGAGTTTGACCTACTTTTAAAAAAACTTTAACCTGGCCGATATATCATGTCCATTTACACATAGAGCCTTGATATTTGACACATGGAAACCTCCGACTTAGACCTATCACATACGACTATGACCTTGGACCATGTGGCCTTGACCTTGGAGTTTGACCTACTTTTAAAAAAAGATAAACTGGGCCTATATCTTATGTGCTATTACACATACAGCCTTGGTATTTCACACATGGACACATCTTACCAAGACCTTTCACATTTGACCATGACCTTGTGACCTTGACCTTGGACTTTGACCTACTTTAAAAAGAACTTTAACCTAGCCGATATATCATGTCCTTTTACACATACACCCTTGATATTTGACACATGGACACCTACGACCAAGACCTTTCACATTTGACCATGACCTTGGACCTTGTGACCTTGACCTTGGTGTTTGACCTACTTTTATAATACATTAACCTGGCCTATATTTCATGTCATTGTACATATACAGCCTTGATATTTCACACATGGTCACTTCCAACCAAGATATTTCACTTTGACCATGACCTTGGACCTTGACCTTGGAGTTTGACCTACTTTTAGAAATATCTAACCTAGCCTTTATCTTATGTCCTATTACACCTACAGCCTTGATATTTCACACATAGACACCTCCTACCAAGACCTTTCACATTTGACCATGACCTTGAATATTGCAACCTTGACCTTGGAGCTTGACCTACTTTTAAAAAGACTGAAACCAGGCATATATATCATGTCCTTGTACACCTACAGCCTTGATATTTCACACATGGACACCTCCAACCAAGACCTTTCACATTTGACCATGACCTTGACCTTGGCATTTGGCCTACTTTTAAAAACTTTAATCTGGCCTATGTTTCATTTTACTTTTACATATACAGCTTTAATATTTCACACATAGACACCTCCTACCAAGACCTTTCATATTTGACCATGACCTTGGACCTTGTTAACTTGACCTTGGACTTTGACCTACATCAAATGTAGGCCCTTGAGGGGGCATATATGTTTTACAAACATCTCTTGTTTTTTGATGAATCAGAACTAGAGACAAGAGGAGGTGATGGCTTTCCAAAATTAAATATTTCACTTAATGTTTTATTGAACCCTATTGTGTAGGTATTCATTAGAATCTTCTCGTTGAGATGATTCAAATGAGTACCCACAACATAGGGTTTGGATTTGAAGTTCACATTACCAAATGTCAGAATTTAAGATTGCTCCAAATTGACAGAAATTGCAGACAACATTTTCATGTGATGAAATTTTTAGATTTTACACCTTTTGGGTAGAAAACATTGTTGGAAATGGAGAAATTTCTTGTCAAAAGCAATTTCTCTATTTCCATACTGTTTTCCAAAGTCTTTACTTGAGAGGTATCACTGTTTGGTAATGGGTTAAAAAATAAGAATGTCTTCACCCCTCTTATTCTTTTGCTCTGATTGAATTACTTGCAGATGGACAACCATACGGACCACTGTGAACTTGACGCCGTAAGATTATTTTGTTTACTTATCACTCAATTCTGAAATCTCACAATATTTGGCTTCTGTACATCGGTTTTATATGTTGTAATAAATCCAATACAGCGGGGGAAAGGGACAAAATCTATATGCAATCCACTGCAGGATTTTTCCAAACTAAATGCAGAAATGGAACATGTACTTCTTCTCTTTATTTTCTTAATTTCATTCATATTTCTTTTTACATTCATTCATGTAATTATGGTGTTAACCCATTACCACATGAAGATGCCTTCTGACGCCTCACTAGATAAAGGCTTTGGAAAACATTGTGGAAAATAAAGAAATTGCTTGTGACAAGCAATTTCTTCATTTTCCACAAGGTTTTCTACCCAGGAAGAGCAAAAAATGTAAAATTCTGTTCACTTGAAATTGTCGTCTGCAATATGTTTGAATTTGGAACAGTCAAAAATTTTGTTGTTTTATAATGGGTTAAATAACCTTACCCTTGTTTTACAGTTTTACTGTTTATAATAGACAAATGCTTTTCCTTAGAAAAAAATGAAAAATATTCAAAACAAATCTTAGAAATAGAAAAATAAGTGTAAAGAATGCATTATCAAATTATAAGTAAAACAAGGGATAAATTTCATCTGCTTTCATTATTTTCATTCTGTCATGTTGCTTTTAGGCGTGCTTCATTTTAACCCTTTCCCAAAGAGCAAAAATTAAGACTGAGTGTTCCAGTTTGAAAGCTGCAGCTGCAGACAATGAAATGTAGGTTGATAAAGAAGAAAAGTATACCGTGTAGAAGAGAAAATATTTAATTGTCTCAATGTTTTCTCAAGCCTTTTTCTATTAGGGTAATCAAAACCAGGACTAGTTTGGGAAAGGGTTAAGCTTCGATGTTCAGTATCTTTGTTACTCGTATCTCAGATCTTTCTTTTAACTCATCCTCTTGCTTTCATATTTTATTAATCAAGTGACATGAGTTGGCATTGATTTTGTCATCTATCTGCAGATGCAATCCACTTTGAACAGTCTAGCATCTTGTTGTTTCACCACAACAGTTTCAGAAAGTGGTTTAACTCTTTCCTTGATAGCAAAAATTTTAACTGTATAGATGGTAGTTGTAGAGTGCAAGATAAATCTTCCAATAAGCAGAATGCTTGTGTACATTACATAGCAAAGAAAAATTTATCAAAAGCAGAAAATGCTGGTTATTAGTATTTTCTTCTGACAATGTTTTGCCAAACGACATCAAAACCAAATTTTGTTCTGAAATGCATGTAGTAAGTAATGAGCTTTCTTGCTTATGGATCTGACTTTTGTTGCAATCATCTCACACATAACTTGCTTTATAATCGTACTTGTAATGCTTTTGTTAATGTAGGTAACCCAAATATCCTATAATGTGTATCATTGACCCTAGTTACCCTGCACAGACTACTCAGGCTGACTTGAATGAAGCCTTTCACTTTAAGCTAACTTTTAAGACCTAGGATGTTTTTTCCTATCTTACTATGCATATTCGTATTACCATCATGTCATAAATCAGCTTTTGAAAAGCAATAAATTTTTTGGCAAAACCAAACTGAATTTACTGTTTTCTTTTGATAACGTAAAACAGTCGGTGTTGTTATAAAATCTCATAATTACAAATTTAGAATCACACTGGTGAAATATTATTGTAATTCCGAAATTAAGTCAATATTTAATTGATAAAATCAAACCCTATTGGAACATTCCAACTTTTGACATTTGAAGAGGGTTGAATTAGAATTTTTATTAGATCACCCAAGCCTCAAATGAATGAACATAAATACTTTGTTTTTATGCTCCCGTATCAAAAAAATGGGACATATTGTTTAATTATTGCCATGTTTACTATAACTATCAAAGTCATACTTGATCTAGGTTCATGTTAGTTTTGAAACAAAGGTCAAGGTCATACTTTTCAGGGCTTTTCTTCCCAAAATTGGGAAGGAGCCTTGGTCAGTCATTTTGGGAAATTTTAGCGCCATTTTGGTCAAATTTGGGAAAAATGTTAAGATACAGGAGAATAAATGTACAAATAGAAATGCATTTTCCTAACACTCTATAACCAGAATAATTGAATAGTAGAATACACACTGCTTCTGTGTGACTAGAATTGCCAGAAGGTGAATGATTATCTTTTTTTCCCAATTTTGGGAATTTTATTTAAAAATTGGGAAATTCTTACTCTGAAATTGGGAAAAAAAGTAGCCCTTTTACAATTGGGAAGCCACCGAATATCGGCCTGTTATAGAAGGAAGAAAAGCCCTGCTTTTGTATGAAGGTCAATTATCAGATTCACGCTAGAAAAACAGGCATTTTCTTGAAAATACATTTCATTTGGGGTGGTATTCACCAACCAACCTTATTCCAAGATTACCTTTTAAATTACACAACATCCAATCTGATTGGCCGCGGGAGATGTCTTGTCCTATCAGATGGTTTGTGATGTAATTAAGATCTATTTAACCCATTGCAAGACAATGATGCTTTTGAATGCCTCAAATTATAAAAACTTGGAAAAACATTGTGGAAAATGAAGAAATTGCTTTTGACAAGCAATTTCTTCATTTTCCACAATGTATTCTTCCGCCAAATCCCCCCTCCCCCTGAAAAGAAATAGTAAAATTCACTTGAAATTGTCTTCTGTAATATCTTTTAATTTAGACCAGTCCAATATTTTGCCATCTGGAAAGGGGCCAACGGGCATTGTTTTATCCATGAAAACGCCCAATTCTAATTTCAGTCAAAGTCAGGAGATCGCAGAGCCGAGCCAGAGATACTCTCGACACAGTCGCTATGTACACGAACATGTTGAGGAAGAAAACATTGAGATGCCAAAACAACTACCATTAGATGTACAGAGGAAAACTATCAAGGAAAAAATTAAGGTTAGAAGTTACCATTGACTGGCCGCTAGCTATGTCTCCTTTTCGAGGAGCGATCATAATGAAGTGCTTAGATATTTTCTTTTTTATGTCCTGTATAGAAAGATTGAGGGCATTTTGTTTTACTGTCTCAAAATTGGCCTTTTTGGGGGCATTTGTGTTTCACAAACACATCTTGATTTTCTGGCAAATTGTGAAAATGTTTCTTGAAAAATGTTTAAATAAACACAAGGAATATAGATTTTAGAAGCACTTTATATACTAGTAATCGAAGGTTTTTGATTGCTAACAAATATTCTCATGGGAGAACCTTATAAAGGTTACAATATTGAATTAATGATAGGGAAAATTACAAGTTGAGGGGAAGAAATTTCCAGAAGGGAAGAAGCTGACGTTCGAACCACTTTCTAATTCTTATTTAAAAAATCAACCTATGTCATGATTTTTATGCCCCTGTATCAAACGATTAAGGGGATATTGTTTTACCTATGTATGTCTGTCGTGCTGCCCATCCTTTTGTCTGTCATCTGAAATTAATGTGAAAACTTTACATTGGTCTTTTCGGGGGCATTAGAGTTTCACAAGCACATCTTGTTCGATTTAGCTAAAAAAAAGATGTTATTATGTCTATGACACTTTTCATTTTAATGTTTACTTTTTTGTAGGAGCTACATGAACTTGTGAGTCAAGAACAGAACATCATTATGCAGACAAGTAATGCCCTCAATAAATGCTGTACGGGAGACTCATTGTTTGCTGGATCAGCGGAACAAGTAGAATGTAACAGATTACTTCTTGTGTCTTGTAAGTGCAAACCCCTTCCCAAACTAGACTTTATTGTCCCTCATATGAAATGGCTTTAGAAAACATTGAGACAAAAGAAAAAAATGCTGATAATCAGCATTTTCTTCTTTTGCCTCAATATTTTCTCTGTTTTAGTGTACATAAATTTATGCCTTTTTCATTTATGTTCATTTTGTAGCAGCTATCAAAATGGAGATTTTCCAAAGTTGTTTATTAAGTTTATTAAGCCATAGTTCCCTCACCCCCTACGTCTGCAAGTAAATCAGTGTAATATAGGAGTGTAACGATACATCGGACTATCGATATATCGCGATGGCGAGCAAGCCGATAGTACTATATCGATAACTATCGGCGATAGTGACTTCAAATATCGATAGTTTCGATAGTTGAACAACAGGGTCACAAGATGAAAATATTTTGAATAAAAAATACAAACTAACTTTAAAAAATCGTAACATGAGCCTGCAAATCATCACAAAACAGGCTATTTAAATTTGCTAAACACTTTATCTATTCTATTACATTTCATTTCATCGTGAGTATGACTTGTTCAGATTAGTTTCATACTTTTACAATTCCCACAATCTTGCCCCAATTAATCCAGTCGTGCATTGCAATTGCGGTCCCTTACGATTGTATACATATGCTTAGCGTCAATTCAATAAATAACATAAATACATGACTCGGAACAAAAGAAGCTTTAACTGGATATTCGATGGTATTTGTGTACAAAAATGAAACTCTGATATGAGTACCTTCTTTCTTTGCAAAAGAAATAATAAATTCCGAACTCATTTTAATATTCCAACAACAAGCTTCCATTAATTTTCGGTCTTATCGATTTTGTAACTGTAGTGATAATATTAAGCTATTGTTACGAGGACCCGTTATTACGTCGCTTTCATTAAATTATGGATTCATGATGCAAAGCAGTTTTCCTAATTGATTGACAGGTATTTGAACCACATCAAACCCAATAATGTCTAATGAAACCGTTAGCCCCGCCCCCAAACTGTACGCGAATGATTGACATGTAAATGATTAAACACACGTGAATGTTAATAACACGAACTCGCCTGTCAAATGTTTTTGTTGTTTGTTTTTTCCATAGTAAACAAGATCGCATAATGTGATCTATGCAATATTGAACAATTGAATGTAGCATTTTATTAGACCTTGGAACCATTTTACGATCATGTCAGATCTGTTTCTTCTTTAAAGGTTTCCAAAATGCTGAAAATAAATGTTTGTTTAGAATTTTGAGACCCATTTATGGATCCAAATAATTTCGGATGAAACAAAGTCGTTGTCCCTGGCAACATGGCGACTCCAGCGTCTGCATATAATTATACCCCCCACAACAAAGTTATGGGGGGGTATACTGGATTCAGGTTGTCCGTCCGTCCGTCCGTCTGTCCGTCCGTCTGTCCGTCCGTCCGTCTGTCCGTCCGTCCGTCCGTCCGTCCGTGGACATAATTTTGTGTCTTCTTCTCCTCCTACAGTTTTTGACCGATTTTGCTGAAATTTTAGCAGGTTGTTTCCTATCATATGAAGTTGTGCATCTGCAATTTTCATCTTGATCCAGGCAGTAGTTTCAGAGTTATGCCACTTTGAACTTTAGCACTTTTTCAGTGACAACGCGCTGGTGGGGGGTATTTGTCCGCTTTGCGACAGTTCTAGTTTATTATAATTCTTACTTTTCCCACATTGTTTTCAAAACCCACAATATGTATGTACACTAAATTTAAGTGGTTTATATCTCGGGAATACCAAGGATTCACCAGTGTAGTTTACAGCTTTAGATTTCGGCACAGAAGTCTGTAAATGGGGAAGCAATACCGGCTTTTGTTCTTCAGGCAATAGTATCGCAATAGTAACTGGCGATATCAATACTATCATGATAGTTGTTTCTGCGATACCAATACTATCGCGATAGTGGATTTTGGCCTCGATAGTCACCCCTAGTGTAATACCCCTTCACCTTCTAAAGTCCCTATCGCTTAACAGTTCCAAAGTTGTCACAAAAGTGTTTTTGAGCACTTGCACACTGCTGTTAAGCCTGATATAAGCATTTACATTGATATCTAATAGCATTTTGTTTACCTGGAGCAAACTGTTAGAGGGTAACATGGAAATGCAGTTTGTGTGTGCATCTTGATCAGGATCCTTACTGCTCTGGCAGATTCTACTGATAATTTTGAGAACAAATTGGATCACAGACTGCTAATGTGCAAGCTGATCAAAATATGTTTTGGTTTTAAATGCCATGATGTTCCTTTGCCATTTTATCAGCTCACATATATACAAGGATATATCTTTTTAGGTCAGAGACGCCAAGCTTACTTGACAGAAGTACAAAGATTAAAGGAGACAGGTCAACTGGAATCAGAAAATCAACAAGGGCCTAAAGGTTCTCTAACTATCAGTGATATCAGGCTGCCTCTGAAGAAAGATTTTGTTACCAAAATTGGAACTGCTTCAGGTCAGTACAATTGTAAACAAAGACATAAATGAATTACAAATGATAATAATGATACCCCCCCACCACCCCCCCCCCCCCCCCCCAAAAAAAAAAGAAAAAAAAAAGAAATGAATAAATGAAATAAATAAAGATCAGTTAGTGCAGACATGCATGGGTGAAAGTTTTCCGTATTATTACGGATTTCCGTATTTTGGACGGCCGCCGGGGTCGTTTTTCCAAATCGCGTAAATCCGTTGAGAAAAGTTGGGGGGGGGGGGGGGGGGGTAACCCCTTTCTCTTGTTGATCTGAAGATACCTGGAGATCCTATCTTTTAATTCAATACCGGGAAGACCAGAACAAAAACATTTCATTACACATCAAGTCAGCTTATCAATGGGAAACCCCACGGGATCTCATCAAAGAAACGGGCTCATTCGAAAAATCACTCGTAAATACTCGGCTAATTCCGTGATGACGATCCCCGGATCCCGAAATATGCATCCGACGATTACCAAACAAAGAGTTTTCCGTCGCCGAAGATCGATCCACGGAAATAAATTAAAATTGTTGATTCGTTTGTCTGAATCTAGCGACTCGTAGGCGATCATAGACGGCACAAAGTCATGGGCATTTTCTTACCTTCGTTTCATACCAGAATAAAATTTTCAGCACTCACGTTTTGATTCTTGTGCATTGTGTAATCATTAGCCCCAAATGTGTAATTCATGGATAGGCTACTCATATACATTCGTGTTCAATTTTCGTCATTTTGTTTACCCCCTTCCCAAACAGAACATTTTAGACTGCTCCATTTTTAAAGGTGTTGCAGACGACATAACTTACTTTAAAAAGAAATCGATTGAGTTATAGCATGGAAAGTATTTATCGTGGGGACGGAGAGATGGCTCATTATCGACGATTTCTTCTTTTCTCTCAATGTTTCCTTATCTATTTATTCCAATGACGTCGAAATCAAGGCTTGTTTGTGAAAGGATTTAAAAGAGAGGTCGGCGAACGTCGGCAAGTGTAAGCACGAGTCAGGTAGATCTGCATCTACTTTTTTTCTTTTCACTAAAAAGTCGACCTTTTCTTTTGAAAACTCTTCATGAAATTAATTTTTTATTAAATATATCTACTGTTAGTCTCCGTTCTAATTAATATTCTTTTAAAGCGGTAAACAAATAAAGGGTGACAAATTTAGAAAGAGACTCGGGGTAAATTTTCTTTATCGACGATTGACTTCTAGATACTAAACAATGATTGTAAAACACAGATTGGTTGAAAAAAGAGGATTGTCCCCGCCCATTCATTGACTTGCAAGTTGATTGACATGCTTCTCGGATGAATAAGCACGTGGTACAGCCGGATCTCTCGTGTTAAAAAAACAATATGACATCATGATGACGTAGCGTCTACTCAATCTGTCCTTGAATAGTGACTTCAAAAACACCGCCAACACCTGCTCAGTTATTTCGGGGACTGTTTCATAGTGTGTTGATTGGATTATTACCGTTGAAATTTTGGATAATAAACTAACAAGGTATCATTTTCTTCTTATCATAATGACATTATCGCTTGCCGACCGAAATCTAAATAACCTAGATCTATAAGTTTGCTTTAGCTGCAACAAATCGGCATGATTTAGCTTTCAAATTAATCATCGAGTGACCGTCGATGCAGTCGACATTTCTGCGATGAAATCTCTTATTATTTATCACCGAAAAACACGTGGAATAAAAAGAATCTTGCGGAGAGAGAAAGGGAGTTGATTCTTGGAAAAAAGTTCTTGGAGATTCAAATTCTTGATTTATCATGAATTTGTGTAATTATGAGCTTAAATAGACTAAAGTTACACAAACATAAACAGTGCTATAGCCTGGTTATCTTTGTGACTTGAATTTTACGTACATATTTCTGAACTGAAATGACAATCACGAGAGATATCCTCAAGAGGGGTGACAAAGTGCAATTTCGGAAACTACGTGTACACAAAAGCAATGTTCAACGTCTTGCAAGGACGGATCGAGGATTCGAGGGGGAGGGGGGTGGTCTATCACCCTTTTACAAGATAATTTGAGATAGTCAACTTTCAATAGTTATTCAAATATAGCTAAGTGTAGTTGCATTGATGTATCCGAAAAAAATCCAAACTTGATTTTCATAAATCAAGAAGACTGATCTGCCAATGGTAGCAAAACCCTGAAATATGCGCACATTTTGAAAATTTATGCCATGTCATACTAGAATCTAACAATTCTTATTTCAAAATAGAAAGAAAAAAATAAAACAGTGCATCATATTGAGTTATGAGTTGAAACATAATTTAAAATTAATGATAAATGATCTGGAAAACTTGCACTAAAAGATGGTAGTATAGCGTCATGAACACCTTCCTGGGGGTTTTTAAAACGCTATTTCTCCAGAGCTCCCGGGGGCCTCCGGCCCCCTGGACCCCTGGCCAGGGCGTTGCCCTGGACCCACCGGGGGCCCTGCGGCCCCCAGGCCCCCAGCTCAAAAGTTCAGTATTTTGAAATTTTCTAACTTTCACCCATGGACATGCAAGCTGATCTTTGCACACACTAGATAATTTGTATACATGTGCTTTATTTTCAATATGGGAAAACCATTGATTACCTTTGTAGATATTGAGTTTTGTAGACCTTGATAACATCATAAAATCATGCAATAGATCTTTCTAGTCGTATTCTTTTGGTGTTTATTTCTATTTTATTGAGTGAGGCAATTCATATCTGTCTGTCCATATTTCTCATGTGCCCAACTTCTGGGTGTATCTTTATTTACATTAACAATCAAAATAACTATGACATTTGCATAAAGCAATTTCTTTGCTCTCTGAGGTCAACCAAAGAAGAAAGTTTGACTTTGAATTTGTGAATTGCTCCAAAGGGTTGTTAGTCTGTTATGCTACAGTTCTCGTTTAAGAAGTCTTACTTTCATCATTTCTGTAAGTTTTGCTTTCTGGACTGTTATTTCATTTTACAGACAACACGGTGCACTACTTCGTGCTACTGATCAGGAACGGACCCCAGGTTATTTTCACGCAGATGTTGTCAACACACGACCCTATGATGCGAGGCAGTCTTGACTTTCCCAACCTTATCAAGATTCACGGCATCAGCTCCGGATTCAAGCTGGACTTGGAAATCTATAGCATGGTATGTATGAAATATTTGAGCTTGGATCTAAAAAGAGAAGTTTATGGTATTTGAGACCAACATGAATTCAGATCTGGATATTTATTTTCACTCACTCACTCACTATCCTGTTTTGATTATCCAGGCCATCAATTAGTCCTCTACAGAGGGTGGGGCCTGGCTGCCAAGTCGAGATCGGAGTCTCCCTCTCCACATCAGGCGATTGGAGGGGTCGATGTTTGTCATTCCTACTGCCTCGCGGTCCCTATTCACCAGCTCTTCCCATGTTAGTTTTGGTCTACCGCGTCCTCTGCGTTCTTGTACATTCATGGATCGAACATTCGATACCCGTCCGTTGTTCCGTTCCACGTGGCCAAACCATCTCCGTCTGTTTGCCCTGAGGATCACTGACAGGTCTTTGATGCGAAGCTGGGATATTAAGGTCTCCAGTGTCACTTTGTCTTCGGGCTTTGTACCACACATCCACCGTATCATGGCCTTGTCATTGCGTATCAGCTTTTTCAGGGTGCTAGATGTCACTGCCCATGTCTCAGACCCGTAGAGCAGTACGGGTCGTATGTAGCTAGAGTATAGACGGCCCCTGGTAGTAATTGGAAGGTTCCTGCTGGTTAAGATTGGTAGGAGTTCCCTGAATTTTTTCCAGGCAGACTTGCACCTTGTAGTTGCCGCTAGCTCACAGCCACCATCTGCTGATAGTGTGTCGCCTAAGTAGCAGAAGTTTGGTAGTACTTCAAGTGTGTCCTGTCCGATAGTTACTTTGGTTAGGATGTTGTAGTCTTTTGGAGCGAGTGTACCAAGGCATCTCCCACATTTGAAGTTCGGATCTGGTTTCAATGGCCCTTTTATCCTGCTACATTTCTTGTGGACCCAGTGGGAGCAGCTGTTACAGTGGATTGAGTTTTGGCCGGTTCCACTTAGACATATGGCGCATGGATATTTTCCTGTCTTCTTCTCAGGTATTTGGCTTGGGCTGGAGATCATCACCTTGGTCTTATTCATATTCACCCTGAGGCCTTTCTCTTCCATACCTGTCTTCCAGTCTTTGATTCTCTTAATGAGTGCTTCCAGGGAAGTATCGACAATGGCAAGGTCGTCTGCATAGAGTACCTCCCATGGGCAGCTGGTGCGGAAGTGTATTGACAGAGCTTCTAGGACAATTATGAATAAAAGTGGACTTAACACGGACCCCTGATGAACACCGACCTTGACGTCAAATTCCTCGCTGTAGGTTGTACCAACTCGAGCACGGCTTCTTGCATTACAGTACATGGACTGTATCACCTTTATTAGCCATTCATGCACTCCGAGCTTACGCAGAGCCCACCAGATGACTTTCCTGGGGACGCGATCAAATGCTTTCTCAAGGTCGACGAAGGCCATATACAGTGGCCTGTTAGCAGCGATGTACTTCTCCTGAAGTTGCCTTATGATGAATATTGCATCTATTGTGCCTTTACCAGGCATGAAGCCATACTGCATCTTGTCGATGTCTACAGGCTGTCAACCGATTCCTATTTTCCTATAAAACTCCTATATTTTGGGTCCAGTTCCTATATTTTCAAGCACCTCCTATATTCCTATAATTCTCCTATATTTTGAAAATATTTCCTATATTTTTGGGTAAAATTATTGTCGATGAATGATAAGATAGAAAATATTGCTATGCTCTTTGCTTCTTTATTCTTCAGGTAAGAGAATCTCTGTCTTCCATTATAGCATTAATATCCTGTATAATGTTTTAGTGCTTTTCATCTGTTCATCATCACTGATTTGTTTACATACAAGGCTATTGAATAGGACACAAGATTTTAAGAGGCACATTAAACAGATGATGAGGATCATGAAGATGCTGTATAGTAGCTACGTTCTGAATTGTGATGCTGTGGAACTGATATGATTACATGTACTTTATAAGCTCACCTTAGCATTAAGAGCTGAGGGTGAGGTATTGTGTTCACTCGCCATCCATTGTCTGCCTGTCTGTCCACATTTAGAAAATAATATTCTTCCATACAGACTAGAGTTTGGGAATTTGTATGTAGAATCTAAAGGCCCTTTTACCAAAATTGCTTTAAATTATATTGGTACAATGGAATTTTACACTATGTTGTGGGTTACCAAATGTCATGTAGACACAAACAAGGAAATCTTGTACAATCTTCTTCTCTAAAACCGTTTGGTTTCAGGCTTTGAAATTTGGTCTGTGAAATTGTCTTATAGCCCCCCCCCCCCCTTCCCCCAGCAAAATACTTCCAATTATCACTGGGTATGTTGCTATGAAAATTAGCCCTGTGTTGTTAGTATCAGATTTCATATAGGGACAAAAAAAGAAATCTAGGCAAAATTTTACTTCTGAATAGTTTGGCCTAGGGCTCTGAAATTATGTTGAATTGTATACAATCCCTCTGCCAAAATACTTTTAATTATTGTGCTGCAATTAAATTGCGTCATATGTTGTGAAATATATTCCATATGGAGACAAAGGAGCAAATCTTCAACAATCTTCTAATGCATAAATGTTTGACCTACTACTTTGAAATTTGGTGTGTTGAATTGTCTTATGGCCTTCTATCAAAATACTTGAAAGGTTTGTGGTACCATGAAAATTGGTCCTATGTTGTGCAATATTCATAATTTGATTACATATGGAGAAAGAGAGAAATCTTGTATAATCTTCTGACAAATCCTTAGTCAGAGATCTTTTATTAAAATTGTGTATGTATCATGGCATCATTACTCTCTAGTCTCTACCAAAATTCTTTGTGTTTTCCTGCAACAAAAATTGTCTAGAAGTTATCTGTCTGGGATGAGACAGGAGGTATCGGGCATAATACAATCTCCTCTAAGCCTCAAGTATTCTCTAAGGTGTGCGATATAGGGCCATGTTGACTCTCTTGTCTAGATTGAACTCAAAGACATTAACATACAACAAACTAGATTGGGAAAGAATTGTTAGTATACCACAAAGGCCATGGCTGTAAGATCTTTTTTGCTAAATATGTATTTATAAGTAATGAGATTTAAAGCCAAAAATGGGCTCAGAAGGCATTCTAATTGCTTCAACAGACATCTGGATTTTTGAAAATTTTCTTGGGGGAGGACCCCCAAACCCCCCTGTTCAGAGATGTTGCCTCTTGTTTGCTCTCCCACATTTGTACCTTTTGCGCTTGTTTGAATCAGCATATTAGTGTTGTGCCGCTTTAAAAAAAAGTATGACAGTCCCTGTAAGTGTTAGAGATGAAAAAAACTTTACTTAAAAAACTCCTATAATTTGACTCGAAATTGGCTAAAAGCTCCTATTTATCTTGAAAAATATTCCTATTAAACCTCCTATATTTTTTAGAAGACCTGGTTGACAGCCTGTGTCTACTTGTTTTCTGATCAGCTGCTCGACAACTCGTTCCAGAATTTTCATCACTTGGTCGATGAGTTTCAGTCCTCTGTAATTGCCCCTATTTAACGCATCACCCTTTCCCTTGTATAAGCTGACAATGTAACTTTCTTCCCAGTCTGATGGTATATGGCCCTCCTTTATGATAGTTTGGAAGAGGACTCTTATCTGTGCGACACCAGTTGCACCAGTTGGCTTATCATTTCAGCAACGATTCCTGATGGGCCAGCTGCTTAACCAAGTGCCATCTTCCTAACTGCCTTTTCAACCATTTCTGATGTGATCTGGATACTAGGACCCTCGACGGGAGGTTCTTCATCAAGATCATCTGGATTCCAAGGGAATTCAACATTTAGCAGCTTTTCGTAGTGCTGCTTCCAAGCCACTTTAGCCATTTTAGGTTTTAGAATTCAAAGAATTGTTTGAGAATGTGTCAGTAAAACTTCTTGGTTAAAACTCTTTTCCAAAGAAGGCCTGGCCCCGGTTTCTCGAAAAAACTTAAGTATATACTCATGAGAACATGCTCTACTTCAAAGGAACACTCACCAACGTTAAAGGGTATTTGATTGAAGTTCACGTGGATTTCATGCGATTTGAGCATGGTGCTCAGATTTGAGCATGAGAATGTACTTAAGTTTTTTCGAGAAACCGGGGCCTGGTTTCAATGTTTTGAAGCCTTTATCAGGAAATGCTTGAAAATACAGCAGCAAAAGAAGAAAATGTGAATAATGTGCTCACATGGCCATCGTCATATCTTGTTTGTTTTCAGTCTGTTTCAAGAGAAGTGTTGAAGGAAAAGAAGAGAAAAACTCCAAAGAAACCCAAACACATGTCACTGACAAGTAAGTTACAAATGTTAAGTTATTAGTTGGGTTTGTAGCCCATATACTAAAGCTGTTAATTATACCCCCGCAAATGAAGTTTGGAGGGGGTATACTGGAATCAGCCTGTCGGTCCAGTGGTTGGTTGGTTGGTTGGATGGTTGGTTTGTTTGTTTGTTGGTCTGTCTCCAAAACTTTGTCCGGACAACTCCTCCTACACTTGTTGACCGATTTAGTTCATACTTGGCACAATTGTTCATTGTGACCTGTAGATGTGCAAGACGAAAATTGGACCGATACTTTCTGAGTTATGGCCCCTGATTTGACCAAAAAATGCTTGTCCGGATAACTCCTACACTTGTGGACCGATTTAGTTCATACTTAGCACAAGTGTTCATTGTGAGATGTGCAAGACGCAAATTTCACGGAAATCGGACCGATACTTTTTGAGTTATGGCCCCTGAATTGACCAAAAAATGCTTGTCCGGCCAACTCCTCCTACAGTTACTGTCCGATTTGCTTTATACTTGACACAGGTGTGCATTAGGACCTGTAGATTTGCAAGACGCAAATTTCACGAAGATTGGACCGATACTTTCTGAGTTATGGCCCCTGATTTGACCAAAAAATGCTTGTCCGGATAACTCCTCCTACACTTGTGGACTGATTTTGTTCATACTTGGCACAAGTGTTCATTGTCACCTGTAGATGTGCAAGACGCAAATTTCACGGAAATCGGACCATTACTTTTTGAGTTATGGCCCCTGATTTGACCTAAAAATGCTTGTCCAGACAACTACTCCTACAGTTACTGTCCGATTTGCTTCATACTTGGCACATGTGTGCATTAGGACCTGTAGATGTGCAAGACACACATTTTATGAAAATTGGACCATTACTTTTTGAGTTATTGCCCCTGATTTGACCCAAAAGTGCTTGTCCGGATAACTCCTCCTACACTTACTGTCGGATTTGCTTCATACTTTGCATACGTGTGCATTAGGACCTGTAGATGTGCAACACGCAAATTTCAGGGAAATCTGACATTTACTTTCTCATTTTTGGCCCTTTATTTTACCAAAAAATGCTTCTCCGGACAACTCCTCCTTTAGTTACTGTTCGATTTGCTTCATACTTGGCACATGTGTGCATTAACTTCTGTAGATGTGCAAGATGCACATTTCATGAAAATCAGACCGACTTTTTCTGAGTTATAGCCTCTGATTTGACAAAAATGCTTGTCCGGGCAATTCCTCCTACAGTTACTGAACGATTTGTTTCATACTTGGCACAGGTATGCATTAGGACCTGTATATATGCAAGATGCAAAATTCATGGAAATCAGACAGATACTTTCTGAGTTATTGCCCCTGATTGGACCAAATTTCAAGAAAATCGGATTTAAATTTCTGAGTATGGCTCCTGATTCAACAAAAACGCTTGTCTGAACAAAGGTGGTGGCGGGGGTATTTTTATCACCTTCAGTGATAGATTTCTAGTTTAATATACTTTGCAAACAAAGTTTGAGGTATACTAGAATCAGCCTGTTTGTCATGTTAAATGGTCTGTCAGCAAAATCTTGACTGCTCAATTCCTCCTATAGTTTTCATCTGATTAGCTTCATACTTGCCTGAAGTATTCCTTAAGACTTGTAGATGTGCAAGACTTAACTTTTACGAAAATTTGATTAACAGTTATCGAGTTATGGCTCCTGTATTCTCTAAAAAAATTGTACACACAACTTTTCCTTCAGTTTAGTTCAATGAAGGCAGAAAATTGTATGCTTTTATCTTGAAAAGGCAGAGATATGACAAAAATGATGGTTATCAGCAATTGATTTGTTTTCAATGCTTTATCAATCTTTCTGTGCAAAGGTAATCAAAATTATTACTTTACCAGAAAGGGTTTACCTTTCGTTTCTATATTACAGTGGAGAGCCCTGGAGGCCCAACTGCTGTCAGAACCACAAGTTTTGCTCTGATCACCTCACTTAGAGTAACCATGAAGTGCTTAGATAAGAGTAGCTTTTCTTTAGAAAGGGTAGGTATTATTGAAAGATAAATTTTCTTGAATTATCTGCCCCTTAATTATAAAAAAGATACCTATTTTCTTGTGTGTGCAACTCCTACAGTTTCAACCAGAATTTAATTGAACTTGCCACAATGAATCTCTATGGTGTCTCGTTGTGCAAACCGCTTACAAAAATTTACTCTGTTTATAATATTTGAAATTATCTGTCATTGAATTGAAAAAAATGGCCAATTTTACTGACATCTCCCAGAAATATGGAATAAGGTATTCTTCTATTGAATTTTTTGTCCACACTAATGTATCTTTCTCATTAAATATGGGGTGGATTTCATTCAAACTTGTCTCTTTCCTCCCACAGATACCATTCTCCTCCCCTCTACACGGTATGATCTACATGCGGTTAAAATGTATGATGGAGCAGAACGTGGAAGAACGAGGATTTTTGACGATGTTTGAGGATGTCAGCGGGCTTGGATCCTGGCACCGACGCTGGTGTGTACTGACGGGCAACAAACTGGCCTTCTGGAAATATCCCGATGATGAAAACAGAAAGGTGAATATTATTTTAAAGCTTCTCTTACAACCAGTCGCAATGCTCCTGTGAGCGGTCTCCGTCTAAAAATTAGGCCTAATTGGTGTTTCAACCTCTTGCAACGCAATTGCAAAGTACTTTGTTGGACTCAAACACTGCGCAGAATGGGCATAGCAAAGTAGTGACTGCATGATTCTTTGCTACGATCATTCTGCATCTTTTAAAATGATAGGAACACGACCTGTCGCATGTCCTCATAAATCATACATCTTAAGAGATTTTTAAAAAATCTCTGAAGCACAAGATTTATAAGGCCGCTTGGCAGATTGTAAAAAAGGGTAAACCTCTGAAAGCTGAGTACATATTTCCTGCAATACTGTACACATTTCTAAGCGAAAGATTTTATTGTCAAATTCAAAAAGAGTTACCAAAAAGGAAATACTTAATGTCAAAGGTTGGAAATGTGTTATAGGATAGAAAATATTGAGGAAAAAGAGAAATTGCTGGCTAAATTTTGTCAGTTATTTCTTCTTTTTCCAAAACTTTCTTTGATAAAGCCTAAAAACATTGTTTGGAAAGTGGTAAAATGCTTCAATAGTAAATGAAAAAAATACCCTTCAGTTCTTTCATCAATATGATTAAAGGGACAAAGACCAAATTATCAGGTGAAGCCACATATAAGATACTGATTAATGGTAAAAACTGTATCTCTTGCAGGATCCCATGGGTTTTATAGATCTGAAGCGTGTCATCACGGAGAAAATTGGTTTGATTCCTAGAGATATTTGTGCACGACCTCACACCTTTGAGCTTGTGGCTGTACGACCACCCAGGAAAGGGGAACAAGACACACTCGTCACAAAAACATACAACACCATGACCACACACAGGTTTGTTACATTGTTAACCCTTTCCCAAACAAGACCTGGTTTTGACGTCCCTAATAGAAAAGGCTTGGGAAAACATTGAAACAAAAGAAGAAACTGCTGATAACCAGCAGTTTCTTCTTTTGTCTCAGTATTTTCTGTGCCATATTTTAAACAAATCCTATCTTTAATAACATCCATTTTGTCTTTTATTGCAGTATTTAATCACCCTAAAATTTTTATACCCCCGCAAACGAAGTTTGGAGGGGGTATACTGGAATCAGCCTGTCGGTCCAGTGGTTGGATGGTTGGTTGGTTGGGTGGTTTGTTTGTCTGTTGGTCTGTCTCCAAAACTTTGTCCGGACAAGTCCTCCTACACTTGTTGACCGATTTGCTTCATACTTGGCACAGGTGTGCATTAGGACCTGTAGATGTGCAAGACGCGAATTTCACGGAAATCTGACCATTACTTTCTGAGTTATGGCCCCTGATTTGACCAAAATGTGCTTGTCCGGACAACTCCTCCTACAGTTACTGTCCGATTTGCTTCATACTTGGCACAGGTGTGCATAAGGACCTGTAGATGTGCAAGACACAAATTTCACGGAAATCCGACCATTACTTTCTGAGTTATGGCCCCTGATTTGACCAAAATGTGCTTGTCCGGACAACTCCTCCTACAGTTACTGTCCGATTTGCTTCATACTTGGCACAGGTGTGCATGAGGGCCTGTAAATGTGCAAGACGCAAATTTCATGGAAATCCGACCATTACTTTCTGAGTTATGGCCCCTGATTTGACCAAAAAATACTTGTCCGGATAATTTCTCCTACAGTTACTGTCCGATTTGCTTCATACTTGGCACAGGTGTGCATTAGGACCTGTAGATTTGTAAGATGCAAATTTCACGGAAATCCGACCATTACTTTCTGAGTTATGGCCCCTGAATTTACTAAAATATGCTTGTCCGGATAACTCCTACAGTTATTGTCCGATTTGCTTCATACTTGGCGCAGGTGTCCATTAGCACCTGAAGATGTGCTAGACGCAAATTTCTTGAAAATCGGACCAATACTTTCAGAGTTATGGCCCCTGATTTTACCAAAATATACTTGTCCGGACAACTCCTCCTACAGTTACTGTCCGATTTGCTTCATACTTGACACAGGTGTGCATTAGCACCTGTAGATGTGCAAGACGCACATTTCATGGAAATCTGACCATTACTTTCTGAGTTATTGCCCCTGATTTGACCAAAATATGCTTGTCCGGACAACTCCTCCTACAGTTACTGTCCTATTTGCTTCATACTTGGCACAGGTGTGCATTAGGACCTGTAGATGTGTAAGACACACATTTTACGAAAACCAGACCTATACTTTCTGAATATGGCTCCTGATTCAACAAAAACGCTTGTCCGAACAAAGGTGGTGGCGGGGGTATTTTTATCACCTTCAGTGATAGATTTCTAGTGTTGTTTGGGAAAGGGTTAATAAATCTTTCCAAGATGGAAAATTAACATCTGTTCTCAATCAGTTTCCTATAAATGTTATTGTAAATTTCTTGAACAGAAATGGTCTACCCATAAATGTTTAGAAATCTGTATAACATATTTCTTGTAAAGAGACAGGGTTTGCACAGCCTTGAAAAGTGCTTGAAAATGAAGGGTCACCTTGAAAAGTCTTTAAAAACAGAGTTTTGGCTTGAAAAGTGAAAATTGGTTACTAACCTTGAGAAGTACCTGAATCCTTAGCTATCTACATGGTGATCATTATGACATAAAAATGCTATTCTGATGAAAATATTGGAGAAACACATCAAAAATAAGTCCAATATGTTTGCTTCGCCATGAAGACAAAAAACCGGTGCAAAACATCTTGATGCGAAACAACTACTATAATACGCAGGTTCCCAGTTATTGAACCATGAGAGAGCAAAGATTCAATACTCTCACATTAATTTGGACTTAGAATTTTTTTCACTATTCCAGCACTATTAGTCTTGATAGTCGCACTTTCCTGTTCTCTTGTCTTATTGACAGCTTTTGTTTCATTTACTGAAGGGTTAGGTTAACTCTACCACTCAGTAACACCTTTTGACGCCCCACAAGAAAAACATTGTGGAAAATGAAGCAAGCAATTTCTTCATTTACCACAATGTTTTCCATATAAAAAGACCAAAAAATTCAAAGTTTCATTCACTTGAAATTGTCGTCTGCATCATCTTTGAATTTCAATTAGTCTAAAAAATTGTTGTTGGTAATGGGTTCAAGTGACATTTCAGAATTATTTTTACATAAATTTTACTTTATTGTATCTGAAATAGCATCTTTTCTTATGGAAATTCTGAAAATTTCAAGTCAAAATATTGAACCGTTTACGAGAAATATATATTTTTGTGCTGAAATTAGACAAATTGTTGTGGACAACAGTTCAGAACTTCAGATTTATATAGAATTTGACATTTCTGTCTCAACTTTGAAGGCGCATTTTTCGCTTATAAATAACAACTTCAAGAAACTGATAGCATTTCTACGCATCAGAATAAAACAATTTTTGCATAAAGACATATTTTTAAAAAATGAAATAAACGTGAAATGTCACTTTAAGCTATGTGTAACAGAATTAACATCTTTCATCTTCATTTCCAGACACATGTTATCTGCAGATACAAAAGAAGAGAGGATAGTTTGGTGCAACAAAGTTAACCGATCACTCGCCAACATACGAACATGGAACGCGGATGCTATGAGACCAATCAAATCTGCCAAGTGACTTTAAAACTGCTGTTGTGTGGTGATTCATTTTGTGATAGTCCATTTTGTTTTTGAATAAATAAAACATCTGTGAAATGTTGAAATTATTTTGTAAAGCTGTAAAATTATTTTTAAGATTAAGACCATACTTTTTTAGCTCGACTTTTCGAAGAAAATGAGACCTTATACTGTCACCCGGGCGTTGGCGTTGCTACAAAGGTTAAAGTTTTTTCAAACATCAATGACTTCCATACTATCAAAGGGATTCAACCCAAACTTGGAATATTTATTCACCATCACACCCTCTACCTTACTACCAGGGCCCATAATCCTGGCTCTACTATATTTGGAGTTATGCCCCTTTATACTAAGCAACTTAGAAAGTCGAGCGCGCTGTCTTCGGACAGCTCTTGTTAAGATTAAGACCATATTTTGTTTGGAAAACTTTAAGTGTATACTCTTTCCAAAATAACTTAAATTTTTGACGGGTCGATTATTCCAGCAGGTAGAGGACAAATTACAATGTTATAATATTTTTGTATTATCACATAGAAAATATTGAGGCAAATGGAGAAAATGCTGATACTCTTCTTTAAGTCAATCTTTTAAAAAAAACCTTTTCCACTAGGTATATCACAACCAGGTCTAATTTAGGAAAGGGTTGATATGAAGATCAGAAAAAAGGATTTAAACAAAATAAATATGTTAAATTAAGTTTTCGCATAACTTAACAAATTTTCAAATTACACTTTTCCCAAACAACAAAATTTCAGAGTGATCCAATTTGAAAGCAGCTGAAGACAACAAAATGGTTAGTGATAAAGAAAGGACTAATGTACAACGAAGCACAGAAAATATAGAGGCAGAGAAATTGCTGGTTACCAGCATTTTCTTTTGTCTCAATATTTTGTAATTGTTTCTCGAGCCTTTTGTATCATAGATGTCAAAATCAGGTTGTATTAAAATCTTTTCATTGCAAAAACTGGACTATCGCAAGGTTGGATTACCTGCGTAAACTATAGTATCTGAATAACTGTGGTGTAGCATGCTTGTGATATTTTTTATATATTTTAGAACATAATTGTAAATGTTATATTATTATATGGTTAGTTGCGTTCGAAAATGGTACAATTCGAATAAGCCGTAGTTATGACATTTTTTGAAGTAACTAACTCTAAAGTGTAATGACTGGTAGTGATGAACTATTCATAGTAATTTAGACACATCTCGTTGCTTTTCTTCAAAAACCTTGAAACTAAAGCTTTAACCCTTTCCCAAACAACAAAATTTCAGGGTGCTCCAATTTAAAGGCAGCTGCAGATGACAATTCAAAGGTTGAAAACCATTGGATTTGTATAAAACATTGCAAAGAAAATATTGAGGCAAAAGGAGAAACTGCTGGTTATCAGCAGTTTCTTCTTTTGCCTCAATGTTTTCCCAAGCCCTTTCTATCAAGAATGTCAAAACCAGGTCTTGTTTGGGAAAGGATTAAAAAAGCTGTCTTTGGGAGGTTTTTGATGAAAGACAACAAAGTAGTATAGGAACTCTGAATAGTATAGCACACCATAATCATTTTGTAAAGGGGAACAAATTGTCACCCTATTTACAAGGAGTTTATCCTGTTATAATTTAATTGCTTTGTTATACAATCATGGGGCATTGGTGTATGTGCTGATATTTTCATATTTAGATTAAAGTATCAAGTACGAATTAGGATAAATAGCTGCTTTGTACAAAAGTTACAGACTGTTGTAAATAAATCAGATCATATAAAATAACTTTGATGCAGATAAGGGAACTTAAGATATTTATGCAATCTTAGATCCAAATAAGTCACACTTAAGTAAGTCTACTTAAGTAATTACCAAACGACAAAAAATTGAACTACATGTATTTGAATTGGAAAGCTGCTGCAAAACAATTGCAGATTACATTGGCACTGGGCAATTGACTCATGGGTATGAAAGGAGAGCTCTTAAATGTCTGTGAAAAGAAGATGCAAATGACAAAATATAAAAACACAGACATGTAATTAGAGTTCGTTATTTGAATGGAAACAGTGTTAGTCTTCATATGTGTCTGTCTTATATGTTTGTCTACAAGAAAGCATATTTATGCGGTGATCTGAAAAAAATGTCCCTTTTGAGACCAACATGGATCCAGATCAGCCTGTGCATAATGCACAGTCTGATCAAGATCCATGTTGTTCCTAGATGACCTATGGCAACTGTAGGAAAACATCATGGGTCCCAATTAGCTTGCATTTAGGCTCTGACTTATCTGAAAACATGGTATTCTGAAATATTACAAGGGCATTTTTTCCAAATATTGGCTCAATCATAATATATATAAGGAAGAAAATGTATTGCTTTCTTGTCTAAGTATTCTTTCTTTCCTTAGCAACTCAATTCCTATCAAAATTCTGAGCAAAATGAAGAGACTCTATGCTGTAGCTGATAAATTATTGTGGATATTAATTTAACCCATTACCAAACAGTGACGCTTTTTGACACCTAACAAGATAAAGACTTTAGAAAACATTGTGGAAAATGATTTCAAACATTGCTTTCTACACAGTTAAAACCAACAAATCGTCTGTGTAAATGCAAAACCTCATATGTTGATTCTTGCTATTTTCAAAGTGCAAACTTGTGTGCCCAGTTAAGGACCATTTTTGCAGGTTTTGAGATATTTTTACTGATCAGTAATAATGACAAATCATTTGTGAACAATATGTCCACATTTCAAGTAAAACATTTCAGTTTGGGAAAAGTTATTACACTTTTTTCACTCCCCTTCAAAATTTTCCAAAAACGAGATACGAGGTTTTGCATTTACAAAGACGAAATGTTAAATTTCAGTCACTAACTTGTCTGCAACACCCTTGAATTTAGACCAGTCTACAATTTTGCTGTCGTGTAATGGGTTAATAGAGGAGGAAATACAAAAGACTAGTTGGTTATACAACATTGCTTCTTTTATGCATTGATTTTCAATAAAAGAAAAGAAAACAAGAAAAGAAATATCCTAGTAAGTGTTGTCAAAAATAGTCTTGTTAGGAAAATGTTTTATGATCACCACATCGTAGCCTGTAATATCTCTGATATGATGATGTGGCAATAGTTTGTCAAAATGTCAAAAACATGTATCATTTCATTCTTTGACTGTACTTTCTTCTTTATTTCTTGCTTTTATGATGTATATTTTGTAAATAGTATAGTGCATTTTACATTTTAACCTTGTATTTTTCCATGATGATAGAAATAAATATCAAGTACACATGTAAATTGTCATTTTAGTGTTGTTGTTTTACCCTTTCCCGAAGAAGACCTGGTTTTAACATCATTAATATACAAGGCCTCAGAAAAAATTGAGGCAAAAGAAGAAAATACTGATAATCAGCATTTTCTCCTTTTGTCTCAATATTTTATATGCTATATTATACACAAATCCTTTCTTTAGCATTGTCCATCTTGTCTATTGCAGCTATTTTACAAGAGCCGTCAGAGACGGACAATGCTCCCCGAATAAGGCATTGTCACAATAAATGTATGCCATGGAGAGCAGTTTATTGTCAAGGGCATCTGATTTGCTACTCAAATATGAAATTTCATCAAATTCTGACCATTAGACTATGAGAAATTTAGAGAAAAATGTATTTGACCTTAAGTCCCCTTTTCCCATGATGAGGCCTCAAATCCAACTAGAAAGACCTGAAGGTCTTGAGTCGCTCCACAGGCCTGAATTTCTTGTGGTTTACAATAAAAGATTTGACAAATTTATCTAAATGCTTAAACTTATATATTATTAAATTCTTGTGGTTCTTAGAGCAGTAACAAAGTTTAATACAGCAATGCGGTCAAAGAAAAACTAGATTTCTCAAAACTTGTCGTTCTTAGAGCGAAATCAAAGTAAAAAGAAGCAATAATGTGGTCAAAGCGAAAAGAAGGTAAATGATTGACGAATATTTTGGGGATTTTTAGAGTGATGATAAAGTTGAAAACTGTAATTATGCCAAATTCAAGGGCACATAATTCAGTATGTTAGTTTATAATCAAGCTGAAAATTAAACTCGTGCAAGATATTATGGTCAGCATCATTCTGTCCAAATTTTGTCATTGTTAGTCTATAATCGTGGCCGCAAAAGTGAAAAAAGTGTCTAAAACTGAAATTTTGTCAATTTCAAGGGCACATAACTCAGATTGTAGCAATGCAATCATCCTGAAAATTACACATAAGCAAGATCTTGTTGTCAACTAGATTCTGTCCAAATATCATCTTGATTGGTTAACAATTATGGTTGTTAGAGTGAAAACAAAGACGCAAATGGCAATTTTGTCAAATTCAAGGGCACATAACTCAAGATGTAAAATTCTGATTAAGCTGAAAATTACACCCAGGCAGGATATTATGCTGATATATATTCTGTCCAAGTTTTGTCTTGATTGGTTAATATTTGTAGATTTTAGAGTAAAAATAAAGTCAAAATCAGCTATTTTTGACATTCAAGGGCAGATAACTCAGGTGATTCTAATTCAATCCAAATTCTTTGAAGGAATCTGAGAGAGGGTCACTCAAGGATCATTCCTGTGAAGTTTGGTTGAAATCCATCCAGTAGTTTCTGAGAAGAAGATTTTTAAAGAAAAAGTTTACGGACGCACGCACGCACTGACGCACGACGGACACATCGCCATGACAATAGCCCGCTGGCCTGAAAGGCCAGTGGAGCTAAAAACCGTGAAAAGTACATCGGCATTATGTCAGGTAGTTCACATGGTAAGTTTCATTTGATTTGGCCCAATGGTTATGGAGAAATCGCTTCGGATGGACGGACCGGACAGACAAAGCGGTGACTATATGCTCTCCCTTCGGGGAGCATAAAAATTGGATTACCCTAGATCGGTGACATATTGTTTTACTCATGTTCATCTGTCTGTCTGTCCGTTGGCCATTTTCGGGGCATTTGTTTCACAACCATATCTTGTTCTTGGCTTTTTCCAAGCGAGGATTGTTTGGAAAATTTATAAACCCAATAGGCCCTATAGTGGAAAGGGTATAAATGGTTTACCAAGGCTGTCTGTCCATGATTTTATTTCAAAGCTGTGACGTCACTTGACAACAGCTCACAGTAGCAGGATGTTTCCATTTTGCTGGGCATTGTGTGTGCCACTGATTAACTTGTTTCATCATTTGTACTCTGAAGGCACCCATCATCTGACAATTGATCTCGCAATAGAGAATGATTTTATCCAGTTAACCATGACGTATGTTCGGACAAACAATAGTATTTTGTTGGCGTTATTTTAAAACCCTGCAACTACAGCTTGATTGAAGCTTTAGCTACACAAGAACGTGACAAGATTTTATGACAACACTGATGGTTTATCAAAATATAACGGTAAAACACATAATTCATTGCCATTGGCGAGTGTAACTCTTGTTAATTATATCCACCTAAAACAAATGTTCTATCATATCCCCGCAAAACGAATGCTTTAGGGCATATGGGATCACCCATGGCGTTTGGGCGGTGTCCACTTTTTTGTCCGCAGCATAACTCAGTTACCTCAAGTCCGATTTACTTTAAACTTGGCATTTATTACGGAGTGCAGTGCACAAGAACCATAACTCTACCTGGCCTATTTTTTTAGTTATTGCCCTTTTAGTCCGTGGGCTGTCTACACCCTAGTTCACCCCCTACCGGGATTTATGACACCTATATCATTGTAAAGCTGAACGAATTCCCTTTCAAATGCAACTTGTTGTTTGATATACGAGGGGTGATCCAAAAGTTCGTAAAATGGGTTAATAAAATTTCAGGAGTGTTGACTATTAAAACAAAAGTTATACAGTCATTAAGTGTGCCATCTTTACGAAAAACATGGAAATTTTTAATTGTGTACATGTAACAATTTTTGAACAGTGATGAATTTTAGACAAAGACCATGCCCGAGGCGGGGGAGCAAGAACGTCAAATACGACGTCATCTTCACAGGATTATGAACCCTTACTTTTAAAGGCCGTATTTACTCTCATACTATTCCCTGCCTAAAATATACTTGTGCTGTAATCGGTCTCACACTTTTTTGAATCGGAATGTTGAACAATTTTCAGTGTGGCTGTTTTAAGATGGGCCTACTATCAAATCGAAGCCTACGCCTGTTTATCTCATTTCTGACGTCGTTAATCAGGTTGTGGCTGATAGCAAGACTATCTCTGCATCCATTATCCACTATTACAGTTCGAATCTCGAGTGTAACTTACACACAATTTCTCTACAGCACCTTATACTCGTTTTCTTTAATATTTTAAACGTCTGCGTTGGTGAATGATTAAGATCGAGGCAGAATTTTATGCCTGACCGATATTCTAATTAGTTCTGACGTCATGTCGCATTTCCCTTGGTTTGTTATATCTTATAGAGAATGTAGTGTTTTCGTAGCAACTTCTACAACAACATACCAAACTTGACGTAAGGATGTCATACTAGTGTAATAATAATTTGCGTCAGAATATTCTAGCCAAAATTAAAGAAAATTCGATTTTATTAACGACTATGTATTATCTTTTTGCGCTCCCCCGCCTAGGCGTACCTGCGTTACTATGGTAACACAGTTTACGGGCACTAAATTTTGTTTGGTAAATCTTTTCATTTTGATAGAGTCTATAGATCTTAAACTACGATATTACTAATTTATACAGTGTCTAAGCTAGTAATATGGAAGTAATGGGTCCATTTTACGAACTTTTGGATCACCCCTCGTATAAGTGCTGGATAAGCATATGCGGAACGATTGATTATCTCCCCTTGAATTACAAAAAATACTTGTTTATAACTCACCGTATAACATTCATGGGATCCAAAATAGCCCAAATTAAAGCGCAGATGACCAAAATGCTTATAGATTTTATCAATTCACATCGGTAAATAGTAAAAGATAATTTCACACCAAAATTAGCACGAGTTATGCCCCTTGAATATGTAAAACAAGAGAAAAATAGTATAGATATTGCCTTTGTTTATATTTACTTTGCATTTGGAAATCATTTCCACAGCGAATAATTGCTAGAATTTGTATTAAAGTGTTTATTAGATGTCTTGTAATAAAAATCAAAGTGTTGACTATCGACATTCTAGGATATACTCGACATTTCAAATGATTTTCAAGATGGCCGCCACAAAATGACCACTTGACTAAATATCGAAATATCACTGCCCTATAATTTGTTATCATGTTCTGTATGTAAATGAGATCATTTCTTAGGAAAATTGAGTAGGCCTAAATTGAATCTAAAAGAGTGCTGCCATGCTTATAATAGGCATTTTTTTCATTCTTTTTTCAAAATGGCCGCCAAAATCTCAAATATGCAAAAATGATGTCAAATGTTTTTCATTTCTGCAAATCTTCTGCAATTAATATTGTATTTTCACATGTATTTCAAATTCTTATTAAAACTACATGATTCAACAAGTAAATAAATGACATAACCTTGGAAATTTATATTTCCAGAACGGTCCTAATTACCGTATAAATGTTAATAAATCCCCATTCCCATAAATCAAGTCCTGAAGAAAGTCCAAATTGATTATTTTCTAGGAGAGATAAGTATTTTCCCTCTTTGACAGAAACCATGTACCCGATTCTTTAATAATGAGTCCACATTGGAGTACGTCATTGGCATCTTTTTGCATGAAGGTTTTAAGTCTTACATGGACAATCGTCTATAACACCTATAATCCAAAGCGTTCCTTAAGCTTTGGATTATAGGTGTTATAGAGGGTATAAAGACATTAAGGCTTATTTTGGCCATACAGTCTTTAAGCTCTTTTTTGTGGGGTGGATATGTTGAATACAAAACACCAATATCAACAATTTTGCCTCGCTAAAATTGGCCTCATCACTGTTAATTTACATGACATATAATACAATACATTAATATATATTTTATTTAATCTGCCTAAATGCTCAAATACGAGCATGGGTCAATGAATAACTGACCTAACCTTTTTTATGTTTAGATTGACATCTTTTCTCTTGAATTACTTTCCATCCAGGCATATGCGCTTTGACCAAACGATATGACCATAGCAGTTGAAAAAGGAGTTAAACTCAAATTAAACAACGTTAAAGGTGGTCAAGTGACATCAGTCCAGAAGTAAAGAAGTCCGAGAACTTTCCAAAGAACCACACCAAAACTGCATCAATAACTTTTTTCATGAGACTTAAAATTGCAACCATTCATATCCCTTCTAGGAAAGAAGTCGATAGTAGCAAGGTCATGTGGATAGGAAGGGTGTGATCTAAATTGATACCCATTTTTCTCGACAGCATCCATTGTACTTTGGCAATTGTGTACTAATGTAATTTCCTGTTGCAAGCAGCGGTCGCATTTTGAGCGTTTGCCGCAACGTTTCTCACGCATGGTCTGCTTCAGATTGTCTAGCAACTTGGCATTGTATGCTTCGTTAATTATACCTTTCTTGGGTAATGTGTCCAACAAAATGTTTTATTGCAATCCCCAATTGTTCCAAAACATTGAATACTGAACCTTGTCTGCAATATATTGAATACTTTTCTTGGCCTTTGGGATTCCGTACCAACATACCTAGGAATCTGGACATTTTCTCGTTCATAAGAATGCAACAAGAACTGGTAATCTCTTTGTCATTTGCTTATCGTTGAGGAATGTTAGACCCAACAATCTGCAAGTTTGTGCATCCTTTTGCGATCAAGCAATATCTTGAATAAGATAATGCATAGACAATTTCTTATGTTAATTCGCTCATCAAGTATACCAGATCTGTGAATTTATGACACATACCGTCGATAGTAGTTGCAACTTTGCCTTCAGACCGAGCATCATCTTCTTAAGTTTCTCTGTCGCATTATACCCCCCCCCCCCCCCCACCACGATATTTTACTTGAGAATAAGATGATACAGAAGACCAGTAAACTCATCATGCATGTTTTACCTTCATTCCCTTTTCAATACAAGTGTCGAACCATAGCAGGCTCTCTCGTTTTTGTGAAACGGCTTTCTAATAACGGTATATTTAGACAATTTTTTGCACATATGACATATACAAATCGCGGACTCCTTGGTTGATTGGAAATTACTTATATGTGATATTCATAGCTAGCCCTTGTGTTTTATGGATTTTACCTCATCCTGAGGTTAGCTTGTTGTCTTCCACAAAAGTCAGAATTCCAAAAACTAATTTGTGGTGAAGATGTTTGAAATGAATTAAGAAATGCACGAGCATATCTAAAAATTGATAAATAAACAAAGGATTTCAAATCTTCGGCCAGCGACATATTACAACACGACAAGTTGGAATATGATGTGTTTCCCTCTCATCTAATCAACAGAAATTGCAAATTGTGTTTGCTATTTAAACGAAATCTTTCAAAACAACATTTTGTTACACGAATACGAGTATTCCTCACAAATCAAGTGTCTTCGAAGCACTGGTATCCAGTAAAGTACATAATAACTGTTTATTTTATCACACATAAGTTTGCTGAATTATAAAGGTGTAAAACCTTGTCACTTGAATGCAATTTGATAAAGAAATGAATAATTCAGTTGCTATTATAGGCAATTTTAAACCATCAATTAATGAACATGACAGTGCAAATATGAAATTGTCCAGTTTCAACTATCGCTTATTAGAATATATTTGGTAAACTATGTTCCTGTAACATAGCATTCCAATTAATAGAAGTGGTTGGGAAGATTTCTATTCTGCACAGCATGTCTTTAATTAAGTTTGTTAAGTTTAAACTTGGAGCAAATCGTCGGTGTAAATGCAAAACCTCGTATGTCGATTCTGGCGATTTTCAAAGTACACACTTGTATGCCCACTTTAGACAATTCAAACGGGTTTTGGGATAATTCTACTGATCATTAAAGACACATTATAAGCGAACAATATGTCCGAATTTCAAGTAAAACCCTTCTGTTTTGGAAAAATTATTAAACTATTTTCTTCCCCTCTAAAATTTTCCAAAAAACGAGATACGAGGTTTTGTATTCACACCGACGAAATGTAAAAAAGCATGCATTGCAAGGCAAAAATGGTATAAATCAAAGGTGACCATACATGTACTCCAATGGGAATTAATTATTAAAAACGCTTTACAATTTTTAGTACTTCACTTTAACAAAATAAATTTTCTTGTATAAAAGAAAACTGTATTTCACTTAGAAAAAAATCAAAGAAAGTAGGTTAAAGTTTTCAGCGTGTCATTTGCGCTAAATGGAATTTTATTGCCATTTATACGGTAATTTTTCAGAGCATAATTATACTGTTAAGATTCTCCCTTTTAATTGGTAAATCATGAAATTTTAGTTTTCAAACACAACAAGTACACAATTTAGGGAAAAAGATGCAAAAATGAAATTCATTAACATAATAAGAGAATATTTGAGATTTTATTTGCCATTTAGAGAAAAGTATGCAAATAATTGTGAATGCGAATAAGCCCGTATTCGCTTGTTCTGTGTAGCTGATGAATATGGTTTATGAATTTATTATTGATCTATTAATATTTTTATCCATTTGAAACATTAAGCATTTTTAAAACGAAATGCCTCAACATATTTATTCCTTAGAAAAGCCTTGTTTTAGCTAATTAAACACGTATTTCTACTTTCTCATTGATATTCATGAATATACAAATTAGCTAAATGAAAATGATTTCAAGAAAAATGTCTCTTTGAAATTTTAAAACTAGTCTTATGTTTTATTACCAAAATAAGTATATATCTTAAATAAGTATTTTAAAATATTTTATTGCAATTAATTGATCCAAGTACTGAAACGTAGGCAAATGAGCAGTTGCCATGGTAACAGGCCTGTGCTTATCCAGCACTTTTAAATCAAACAAGAACCTGAATTCATTAACATGTTTCCTGCGCTTCAAGAAAATATAGGTCTTAAAAAATCCAGCATGATGGGGAGGGTTTCTGTTCACTAGTAAACTAGTAAAGTCGTCTTTTTGCAAATTAAACACATATTTTCCACAATCTCATTAATATTCATGAATATGCAAATTAGCAAATTTTCTGAAAAATATCTTGGTTGTGAGAGAAATGTGATGACAACATTTTAAAATTAGCCTCAATGTTTTCTGACCAAAACAAGTAATTTTATTGTAATTAATTGATCCAAGCACTGGAACGAATGTAAATGGGTGGTTACCATGGTAACAAGCCAACTACTTGCTTATCCAGCATTTTTTAAATCAAATAACTATGTGAATGTATTAAAATACATCATAAGCTTCAAGAAAATATAGATCTTCAAAAATCCTACCTGATAGGGAGGTTTAAATTCACTAGAAAAGTCTTGTTTTAGCAAATTAAACACATTTTTCTACTTTCTCATTAATATTCATGAATATGCAAATTAGCAAATTTTCTAAAAAATATCTATATTGAGGGAGAAATATCTTGGTAATAATTTAAAACTATTTTGAAAGATTTATGACAAAAATAAGTAATTTTATTGCAATTAATTGATCCAAGCGCTGGAATGTAGAACAAGAGGACCATGATGGTCCTATATCGCTCACCTGAACAAACATGATATAAGCAACACTTTTCTTCAATTCAAAAAATATTTATGACTCTAAGAATGAAAACGAACTTATGGTCAATAACATTGTGAAAATCGAACTCATCCAAGATTTCATCGTGCCCAACATTGTGTCCAAGATTTGTCTTGTTTGATAAATAATTGTAGATTCTGGAGTATAAACAAGGTCGAAAAAAGCCGAAAACAGCAATTTTGTCAAATTCAAGGGCACTCTCGACTTTCTGGTCAGATCAGGCTGAAAATCAAACTCATCCGATATCTTATGATATCCAACATTGTGTCCAAGATTTGTCTTGATTGGTCAATAATTGTAGATTCTAGAGTGTAAACAAGGTCTAAAGCAGCCGAAATCGGCAATTTGATCAAATTTAAGAGCACATAACTCTCATCTTTCTGGTCAGATCAGACTGAAAATCAAACTCATATGAGATCTTATAGTCTCCAACCTTGTGTCCAAGTTTTGGATTGATTGATCAATAATTGTAGATTCTAGAGTGTAAACATTGTCGAAAACAGCCAAAAATGACAATTTTGTCAAATTCAATGGCAAGTAACTCTCGACTTTCTGATCAGATCAGACTGAAAATCATACTCATCCGGGATCTCATGGTCCCAAACATTGTGTCAAAGTTTTGTCTTGATTGATGAATAATTGTAGATTCTAGAGTGTAAACAAGGTCAAAAACAGCCGAAAATGGCAATTTTGTCAAATTCAAGGGCACATAACTCTCCGAGATCTTATGGTCTACAATGTTATGTCCAAGATTTGTCTTGATTGATCAATAATTGTAGATGCTAGAGTGTAAACAATGTCAAAACTAAGTATTTTTCGCATTCAAGGGCAGATAACTCCTGACTTTCTGGTTCGATCTGACCCATAATCCAACTCATCCGAAATCTTATGGCCATACATGTTTTGACCAAGTTTGGTCAAGATTGGCTTATATTTGTAGATGCTAGAGTGTAAACACGAAATTGTGGACGGACAGACGGACGGACGACGGACAAAAAGTGACCACAATAGCTCACCTTGAGCACTTCGTGCTCAGGTGAGCTAAAAATGGACGGTTACCATGGTAACGAGCCCGCCATTTGCTTATCCAGCACTTTTAAATTGAACAACAACCTGAATCCATTACTATACATAATAAGCTTCAAGAAAATATAGGTCTTCAAAAATCCCAATAGGGGGGGTAGTGGAGCGGATAAAGGTCAAAATCGTGCAAATGATGATACAAGCACCAAATTTGGTGTGGTAGTACCTTAAAGCAATAGAAAATTTTTGAATCGATGGGCCATTGAAAAATCCAATATGGCGGCCATTTTTCAAGATGGCCGCCAAGCTGATGCTTAAAAACGGCAGTGTCAATAGATTTGGGTCTAAGGCTATGAGTTAAAATTGTTTCAAAGCACAATTTTGATGCTCTCGTATGTGTTTTGATTTGTTTTCTCCATTAGCACTAATAAAACAACATGGCCGCCTATTTCAAGATGGCCGCCAAGCTGAAAAACTCTAAAATTTCATTTGATGGTAAAAAAACGATGTTTCAATTTCACATTTTACACTGTTTGTTATATTAATGCTATTTGTAGGACTATCTTGAATATGCTTCTTGTGATTGTATATTTAGATTTACATTTCACAAAGTCTAATATGGACGATATGATGAGTGATAGTCGAATAGAGTGAGCGGCAAATTTCTGTAAGGTAATGAATTTTGGAAAAACGAAAACCTGACTCTCGTTCATTGTACAAACTTACTTAACCTAAAACAAACAAGCAGATGCAAAATTGCGTTAACATCTCATTAACATGTTGAACGAAAGAAAATCATCTTAATTCTTTCCCAAACAACAAAATCGCACTGCAGTGATTTGGAAGCTGCTTCAGACGACAAGATGAATATCTATTAAGAAAGAATTTGGATAGAAAACAAAACAGAAAATATTGCGACAAAAGAAGAAAGTGATGGTTATCAGCATTTTTTGTCATTTGCTTCAATGATTTCTCAAACTTTAAACATTAGGAACGTGAAAACCAGGTCCTCTTTGGGAATAAGTAAGATTTAGGCTAAGTGTCCGTGGCCAGGGCGAACCTCTGATACAGGGGGAGTCGGCTGTGGTCAGGCCTGGAGAGGGATAGGCTCCACCAGGCATCATTGCCAAAGATTTGCTACAAAATGTACAATACCAGAACAATTTTTAAGCCAACTCGGTCGTCGCCCGGAATATCAAGGACCGCCACAACGCCAGGCACCAGGACGGAAGTGGGAAATATACTACTGGTGCCACCAATGATAACAGTAAAGACGAAATCAGTGCCAGAAACAACAACTCAGTCATTGCTACATGGGATGTTAGGACACCAAATGCTCCTGGCAAGCTTGAGGAACTAACACATAAGTATACTATGAGCACATACAGATGGAATGTTTTTGGAATTTGCGAGATGAGATGGAAAGGCATGGGAGAAACAACGACCCATGAAGGTCACAAGCTCTACTTCAGTGGAAGAGACGATAGCCACGAAGAGGGTGTGTGTTTCCTATGGCATTAAAACTCAGCAAGTTCAGTGATGAGACGTCGACCAATATCCAGCAGGCTCATCACCATATGCCTTAGGTCATCATTTTAATTTTACAATTTAACAAGTGTGTGCACCAACCACTACACACTCTGATGAAGAAATAGAAGAATTCTATGACCAAATACAACAAGCAGTTGAAGAAACATCCAAGAAAGATATTCTAGTTGTCCAAAGGGACTGGAATGCAAAAATTGGAGAAGATGCACAACCAGACTTGAAAGGAACATGTGGACCCTATTGCAACTCGGAGACAAATGATAGAGCATTTAGACTGCTCGAGTTGGCAACACTCGACAATCTCAAAGTGACCAACACGTTCCACCTGCACAAAGCGTCCAGACGATGGACCGGGCACAAACCAATTGGGTCTGACCACCAAATAGACTACATATTGATGAAAAACGTTTCCACACATCAGTCAGTATCGCCAGAACACGTAGCTTCCCTAGTGCGGATATCAACAGTGACCATGAGCTTGTCATGATGTCATTCCGCCTACACCCTAAGAAAGCAAAATAGTTAAAGGCTCCCACCAGAATAAAGTTTGATCTCGAGAAACTGAGAGACCCAGAAGTGGCGTGTGTCTTCGAGGCCACTATTGGCGGAAAGTTTGCCCCACTCCTGCTACTTGACATAGACGCAGATACTTTCATTGACACGTTCAACAACGTTGTGACGGAGACGGCCAATGAAGTTCTGGGTAAACAACGGACCATCAAGAAGCCATGGGTAACACCAGACATACTAAAGCTATGCGACCAAAGGAGAGACCTGAAGCAGTCCAAGTATGGAAGCAGTAAAGGAGCCAATAAGTACCAGCAAGCAGACAAACTGGTTAAGATGAGTATATTAAAGGCAAAGGAGGATTGGCTTGAATCAAGTCTCAAAGCCAACAACACCAAAAAGGCCTACAAAGTAGCAAAGACCTCACCAGTGGGGAAAAAAATCGGCAAAGCACCATCCTAAATAAGAACACTTTGAACAGATGGACAGAATATGCCTCGGAGCTGTACTCCTACTGCACAACAGGAGATTCCAAAAAACTCAACACAATCTTGTTATCAGATACAGACAACTTTCCCTTCCTTCGAGCAGAAGTGGAGGAAGCAGTGAAGGCCCTTAAGAAAGGAGAGTCATCAGGAACCGATAACATCCCGAGAGAACTAGTACAGGCTTGTGGTGATGCAATGACCAATGCCCTGGGAAGATCTGTGAAACAGGAGAATGGTCTACACAAAGGACCCAGTCCTTAGTGATCACACTACCAAAGAAAGGTAATTTACAACAATGCAACAATTATCGCACCATAAGCCTAATATGCCATCCCAGCAAAGTGATGCTCAAGATCATATTGAATAGATTGACACCGCAGATAGAGACAAGAGGACCATGATGGTCCTATATCGCTCACCTGAACCAAAATGATATGAGCAACACTTTTGTTAAATTCAATTAATATAATTTTATGACTTTAAGACTGAGAACGAACTTATGGTCAATAGCGTTGTGAAATTCCAACTTATACGAGATCATATGGTGCCCAACTGTGTCCAAGTTTTGTCTTGATTGATAAAAAATTGTAGTTTCTAGAGTATAAACAATGTCGAAAGCAGCTGAAAAAGCAGTTGTTTTTTTTTTCAAATTCAAGGGCACATAACTCTCGACTTCCTGAACAGATCAGACTGAAAATCGAACTCATCTGAGATTTTGTGGTCCAAAACATTGTGTCCAAGTTTTGTCTTTATTAATTACTAATTGTAGAGTCTAGAGTGTAAAACAAGTCGAAAACAGCCGAAAATGGCAATTCTATCAAATTCAAGGGCACATAACTCTCCACTTTCTGATCAGATCAGACTGAAAATCAAAGTCATCCGAGATCTTATGATACCCAACATTGGGTCCAAGTTTTGTCTTGATTGATTAATAATTGTAGATTCTAGAGTGCAAACAAGGTCGAAAACAGTCAAAAACGGCAACTTTGTCAAGTTCAAGGGCAAATAACTCTCGACTTTCTGATTAGATCAGACTGAAAATCAAACTCATCCAAGATCTTATGATCCCAAACATTGTGTCCAAGTTTTGTCTTGATTGATTAATAATTGTAGATTCTAGAGTGTTAACAAGGTCGAAAACAGTCAAAAATGGCAATTTTGTCAAGTTCAAGGGCACATAACTCTCGACTTTCTAATCAGATCAGACTGAAAATCAAACTAATCCAAGATCTTATGATCCCCAACATTGTGTCCACATTTTGTCTTGATTGATTAATAATTGTAGATTCTAGAGTGTAAACAAGGTCGAAAACTGCCAAAAATGGCAATTTTGTCAAATTCAAGGGCACATAACTCTCGTCTTTCTAGTCAGATCAGACTGAAAATTGAACTCATCCGAGATCTTATAGTTTCCAACATTATGTCCAAGTTTTGTCTTGATTGATCAATAATTGTAGATGCTAGAGTGTTAACAAGGTCAAAACTAGCTATTTTTTATGTTCAAGGGCAAATAACTCCAGACTTCCAAGTCCAATCAGGCCTATAATCGAACTCGTCCGAGAACTTATGACCATACTTGCTTTGACCAAGTTTGATTAAGATTGGCCAACTTTTCTGGATGCTAGAGTGTTAACACCAAATTGTTGACAGACAGACGGACGGACGGACGGACAGACGGACGGACAGACGGACGGACGGACGGCGGACATTGAGTGACCACAATAGCTCACCTTGAGCACTTCGTGCCCAGGTGAGCTAAAAATCGTAGCAGAAGAGCAAGCAGGATTTAGAGGACGTAGCACCACTGAGCAGATTTTCAACCTCAGGATCCTATGTGAAAGATATCTACAGCATCAGAAAGAACTCTACCATGCATTTATAGATTTCAAGAAAGCCTTTGACAGAGTCTGGCATGCCACACTTTGGGCTACTATGGATCATTAAAACATCAACAGTAACCTCATCCAAGTCATACAAAATCTCTACGACAAGGCCAGTAAAGCAGTATACCAAAACGGAGAAATTGGTGAATGGTTCAGAACATCAGTTGAAGTAGGGCAAGGATGCCTGCTTTCGCCAACGCTTTTCGACATTTTCCTAGAAAGAATTATGACCGACGCACTTGCAAATCATGAAGGAACTGTAAGCATTGGCGGCAGAACGCTCACGAACTTGCAGACTTTGCTGATAATGTAGAGGGACTGACAGGCTCAGAACAGAAACTAGAAAACCAACACGACAAATCCTCTGCAGACTACGGTATGGAGATGCTACAGAAGACTGCTGGGCATATCTTACAAAGATCACATAACCAACGAAGAAGAAAAAACACAGAATACGACAATCTATAGGTCCATACGATAATCTGCTTACTACAGTCAAAAAACTCAGATGGTTTGGTTATGTAACCAGAGGACAGGGAATTGTCGAGACGGTGCTCCAAGGAACAGTTAGAAGAGAGAGAAAGAGAGGAAGACAGAAGAAAAGATGGAAAGATAACAGGTGCGGATCCAGGCTTTTTTCCCGGGGGGGGGGGGGTCAAAGCCCTAATGATGGCTTAAAATGTGAAGTTATATAGTCAAAATTCAATTTTCGGCCAATTCCAGGGGGGTCATGACCCTCTGACCCCACCCCTGGATCCGCCCTTGGATAACATCACAGAACAGACTGGACTGAAAATGAATGAGGCAGTCAAACAAGCAAAGATCACATAACCAACGAAGAAGAAAAAACACAGAATACGAAAATCTATAGCTCCATACGATAATCTGCTTACTACAGTCAAAAAACTCAGATGGTTTGGTTACGTAATCAGAGGACAGGGAATTGTCGGACAGGGAATTGTCGAGATGGTTGGAGAGAACTGGTTGTTAGGTCATCCACAGCGCCCCAACGGCAAGGTGAAGGTGAAGAGTTAGGACAGGAGTGAGGACCAGTGCCAGTAGTCGATCCGTCGGATTGGCTGACTACTGTGTCAAAGGTACTACCTCTACTATGTACCCGACCCCCCCCCCCCCCACCCCCCAAAAAAAAAAAAAAAAAAAAAAGAAAAAAAAGAACAAAAAAAAAAAACAAGTACAGAACAATTATTCAAGACCGTCTTAAAATTGAAGAAAAAATGAAAGATAATGTGAAAAAATATCTGTATAAAAGTGAAACATTATTTTTTAATCATTTAATGACATATGAGGACTTTTAATCTTGGCGGCCATCTTGAAATAGGCAGCCGTTTTGATCTATTTATACAAATGGATAAAATAAATTATTATACATGAGATTTTATCAAAACTTAGCTCCATTACTGGTCTAAATCAAAACTTTGGTTCCAAATTTTATGATATAGCCCTTTCAAAGGTTCATTTAGGCGGCCATCTTGAAAAATGGCCGCCATTTTGGATTTTTCAATGGCCCATCGGGTCAAAATTTTCCAATTCCCTTCTAGTACCACCACACCAAATTTGGTGCTTGTATCACCATTTGCACGATTTTGCCAAAAAATGGCACTTATCCGCTCCACTAGGGAGGGTTTCGGTTATGGGCCCATGGACTATTTGTTATTTTTCATAAGCAGTGTAACGGGCGTATCTTGTGACAGTTTGACTCGTAGTCACCTTTATTGATATATTTCTAGTTTCTGTTGTCACGGATGATAAGGCAACTTAACCCCTTGCCAAATTCAAAAGATGTTGCAGACGACAATGTCAAGTTAAGGAAGCTTTAAATCTTTTGGTCTTTTTTGGTAGAAAACATTGTGGGAAATGAAGAAATTGCTTGAATGTTTTTTCTAAGCTATTTTCTTTAGGCGAGTCAAAAAATTAATACCAACTGTGTCTGTCTATGCTGGTCTCTGTGTCCATCTGTCTGTGTGTGTCTCTTTGTTGGTCTGTCTGTGTTGTTCTCTGTCTGTCCGTCTGTGTCTATTTTGTATCTGCATGAGTCTGTCTATGTGTGTGTGTGTGTGTCTGTTGGACTCTGTGTTTGTCAATGTGGGTCTGTGTGTCTATGCTGTACTCTGTGTTTACGTGTTCATGTGTTTGTGTCTGTCTGTCTGTCCGTCAGTGTCTGATTGTCCACCTGTCCGTGTTGTGTTTGTGTCTATGTTGGTCTGTATTTGTGTCCGTCTGTGTCTATTTTGTGTCTGCATGTATCTGTTTGTGTGTGTTTAAGTGGATCTCTGCTGTACTCTGTGTTTGTGTGTCCACCTGTCCGTGTTGTGTTTGTGTCTATGTTGGTCTGTATTTGTGTCCGTCTGTGTCTATTTTGTGTCTGCATGTATCTGTTTGTGTGTGTTTATGTGGATCTCTGCTGTACTCTGTGTTTGTGTGTCCACCTGTCTGTGTTGTGTTTGTGTCTATGTTTGTGTCTGTGTTTGTGTGTCCATAACTCACTGGTGAGCTTTACTCATTAGAAGCATTACTCTTAAGTGAACACAACTCACCCGTGAGCATTACTTTTACTACTGGTCACAACTCACTGAGTGTGCATTACTCACTAGAGCATAAAACTCACCAGTGAACACATCTCACTGGTGAGCATTACTCATTAATGAAGACAACTCACTGGTGAGCATTACTCACTGGTAAACACAACTGTCTGTGTCCATCTGTCTGTCAGTGTATATGTTGGTGTCTGTGTTTGTTCGTCCATCTGTCTGTATTGGTTTGTGTGTCCATCTATCTGTCTGTGTGAACACAACTCACCAGTGAAATCTCTAGTGAACACAATTCACCAGATATGGAACTCTCAAGGAACAAAGCAGCAGATTTTGTAAATAGTTTAATAACCAATCACTCCACACACAAACAACAAGAAGAAAGAGAATACACATGTACAGAATTCATAAAGGGGAAACAGCAATCTATCTAATAACAAACTAACATCTCCCAAAAATAAACAAAAACAATGGTAGTATAATAAGATCAACAGATAAGAGGGGGTATAGGTCCCGATAAATGACCTGGCAGAGCATCTCTAGCTAGGGATGCTCTGCCAGGTCATTTAACAGGACCTATAAAGATGCTTCAAAAGGTTTATGTGATTTCAAACCTGAAATATTGTGGGTGTTCATTTAATTTGTCCCAAGGGGACAATTCCAACGAACATCAAGAATATGATTAACAATAAATATATATTGTCATTTAAAAAGCATTTTCCTTCTTATCTGTGGCTCTGTTCTTCAGTTCTGTTAACCCTTTCCCAAACAAGACCTGGTTTTAACGTCTTTAATGGAAAAGGCTTGGGAAAATATTGAAACAAAAGAAACTGCTGATTACCAGCAGTTTCTCCTTTTGTCTCAATATTTTCTGTGCCATTTTTACACAAATTTTATCTTCAACAACATCCATTTTGTCATTTGTGACAGTTTTTGAAGTTGATCACCCAAAAATTTTGCCGTTTGGCAAAGGGTTAAAGTATTTAGGATGTGGAGAGTGAATGTTTCTGTCAACCACAGATCAAGACCACTTCCCGCATGCATGCAGACAATTATCTGCATGTAAAACATAATAACATGCGATATCTTCATGCAAAATGAAAAACAGAAATGGCCGAAAGTTTAACCACAATCTACTCAATTTCTGCAGTCTAATTCTGTCCAGTTCAAACTATTCCAAGTCAGAAAACTCCCACACTATCTCATTTTGCTTGAAGTATCACATGTTCAATTCTAATATGGTATCTTTGGAGAACACTTAACCCTTTCCAACACAAGCCCGATTTTGACATCCCTATTAGAAATAGCTTGGGAAAACATCCAGACAAAAGAAGAAAGAGCTGATGATAATCAACATTTTCTACTTTTGTCTCTATTTTCCATGCTGTTACAAGACACTTATTTTCAACTTTTGGCATTTATCGCAGCAAATAAAACAGCTTTCAATAGCAATGCATTTTGTGCTAAAAATAGACTGGGTTTTGACAAAAAAAAAACCGTAGGTGTCGTTATAAAATCTTGTAACTAGCAGATTTTATTACAACACCTTCGAAATACTAGTGTTAGTCCAAAATTACGTCATTATTTACTGGATAAAATCGTCCCCCATTTTGAGTGGTTCAAAATTTTGTCACCAGGGAAATGGTAAATTCTGTACAGAATTCTAAGGTTAACAGAATATTCAATTTAACAAAACTGTTTGCTTTCAAGACTCATACACTATCAAAATACAGAGAAACAGATAAAAGGTTGTAAAGGTATTCTTATTTTGTTATTTCAAATCCAAATCCTATGTTCTGTGTACTAATTTGAATCGTCTGAAAGACAGTATTCAAATCAATACCCATGAGATAGGGTTTGAGAAACCAGGAAGTTTATCTTGGAATTTGAAAATCCGTTACATCCTTTTATCCACAGTGGATAATCACGCGATGCAACAAAGTCAGAAAATCTTCAATAATTTTGTTAATACAGGGCCGATTTGAATTTGGTTTGAAGCAGGAAGTGGACAAACGTCACACATTACATGGATGTAAAGGATTTTTGAAAAATCAGCTGGTAAAAAAGTTATTGAAGATCAGCTGATTTTCATAAGTCCACCACACCCAGATTATTCCTGGCATCTTCCAGACTTCTACTTCACACCGAATTCAAATTGGTCAAGTATTTACCAAAATATTGGTTTATCCACCGTGTTATCTGTAGCTCTAAATTAGTTGAAGGATTCGTTTTTAACTGCTCTCCCTTACAGAGACCCACTCTGAGGTTTATAGATCTAACATAGCTCGGCATAGCTTGACCAAACTTTCATAATACATTGGGACACAAGACAGTGCTTTCATAAACACCGAGGCCACTACATTCATTGCTTCTTTTGGAAATCTAAAACATACAAACGACCAGTCAATGGACATGAAATCTATTCAGAGAAGGAAAACTGAATCAACCTTGGCGAGACTGTGTAATATGCACAGTCTCAACAGGGTCAATCTTTTTCTGTTTCCACTTGTGTAATTCTTAAACATTTAGAAGGCCAGACTAGATCTATTTATCAGTTATAATAGGTTCAAGCATGTTTGAACGGTGATGAATCAGGTCTTATTTTCACATTTTTCAGGTCAAAGTGTTCCATGATCACTCCATTTTTTGGTGAAATGCGTCTCATTTAAATTCATAAATTAACAAATCAATGGCATTTTTACAAGCAATTAAGTTCCATTACATTTATCTGATTACACCAAAGAAGAGAGCTACAAAGCCTACAAGTCTGTCTATACTGAACACATGTAAAATATTGCAATTCTTACAAAACAAAGTAAAAGATGATCAAGTTGGTAGGCATACAAAACATTGCCAATATTCAACATTAAATTGACATTTCACATTCATTTCATTTTTTAAAAGTATGTCTTGATGCAAAGATTGTTTATTCTGATGCGTAGAAATGCTATCAGTTTTTTTTTTTTTTTGAAGTTGTTATTTATAAGGGAAAAAATATGTCTTTAAAGTTGAAACAGAAATGACAAATTCTTTATAGATCTAAACTGTTGTCCACAACAATTTGTATAATTTTAGCACAAAAATATATATTTCTCGTAAACAGTTCAATATTTTGACTTGAAATTTTCAGAATTTTCATAAGAAAAGATGCTCTTTCAGATAGCATAAAAGTAAAAATTTATGTAAAAATAATTGTGAAATGTCAGTTTAAATTTTCTTATGAATTAAACCTTTCCAAAACAAGCCCTGATTAGAAAGCTGATGAACAGAATTTTCGTGTCTTCTCTCAATGTTTTCCATGTTCAAATGCTACCTGTAGTTGCTTTCAATTTGGAGCTATCTAAAAAAAAATAATTTGGTACATGATGAGCTGAGTTTCACATCATAGATTTCAGACCTTACATCTCTCTACCGTACACAGTATTTAGGTATTTATCCTAACTTTTGGATGGCTTGTGTCCCAGTATACTTCATACAAACATCTATGCCTGAACTAGGACTCATTCTAATTCACACTATCTTCATGTGCACATGAGCCAGGCCATGTAAACATCATTGTACATTTTAGTAACATTTAAGTTATCAAAACTTATTCAATAGTGACAATTTATTTTCGTTTGAAATATGACCCCTACTCTTAACCCATTACCACTTATAGACGCTTTTTGACACCTTCATAAGATTAGGCTTGGGAAAACATTGTGGTAAATGAAGAAATTGCTTGTGACAAGCAATTTCTTCATTTTCCACAATGTTTTCTAATCCAAAATGGAAAGATTTTTAAAATTTCATCAACATGGAATTGTCAACTGCACACCTTTCAAATTGGAAAAGTCCAAAATATTCAGGGATAAAGACTAGCAGGGGCCCAGTCGCCCATGGCCCCTAGATTTTGGGCTGGGCCCCTTAATATTTAGAGAAAATGCCAATAAACTTAATGTTAAGTATTGAATTTTGCCATTCTGGACCCTAAGTTCAAATTGTCAGTCTGAATCCCTGATATTGCCGTCTGATAATGGGTTAATGTGCTTATCTGTTTTTTCACATCAATTTAGTGATACTATTAACACGTTTCTATTGTTTCTTAATCATAATACACTTACACAAAAGGTTATGAACTTACAAATGCAGTGAGTACTCCAACACCTAAAAATGAAATTATGCTTATTTTCTTTATCATTCTTTATTAAGGCCATATTTTAACTACCAAGATAAGTGCAATGTACATTTGGAATTCCTAATTCTTAAATTCCTGTTGGTCAATGAAAATTGGCCTTAACCCTTTCCCAAACAAGACCTGGTATTGATGTCCCTAATGGAAATGGCTTGGGAAAACATTGAAACAAAAGAAGAAACTGCTGATAACCAGCAGTTTCTCCTTTTGTCTCAATATTTTCTATGCCATATTTTACACAAATTCTATTTTAATAACATCCATTTTGTCATTTATGGTAGTTTTTGAAGTGGATCAACCTAAAATTTTGCCATTTGGGAAAGGGTTAAGGATTAAAACCAATTAAAACTACAAAACACTTTCTGCATCTTCAAGTGTCATCCATAGTAAAGGAAAATGAGGATGGTATACCTTTGTTAACCCTCTCCCAGACAGCAAAATTTTAGGGTGATCCACTTCAAAAATTACCAAAAATTACAAATAGATGTTATTAAAGATATTATTTGGGTAAAATATGACACAGAAAATATCGAGACAAAATGAGAAACTGCTGGTTCTTCTTTTGTCTCAATGTTTTCCAAAGCTACTTCTATTAGGGGCGTCAAAACCAGGTCTTGTTTGAGAAAGGGTTAATTTCCAGCAATCTCCATGGCGATAAAAATGACAAGGGATACCCTTGTCCATTTTTTTTTTTTCACCACGGATGATGCCAAATTTTGTACAATGTGTTTGGTACCTACAGATAGATGGATGGAAATTGGCCTAAATTGTTTCCAGACGAATGGCCTGGCTCCGCTTATCAAGCTGGTCTACTCTCCATGATGCACACAAGTCCTCGCATTTAGTTTTTTGAAACAGTGTGACACATAAAGTCCCTTAGCATTCCAAAATTTAACAGTGTAAAAATAAATCTATATCAAAACCATGATAAAAATTGAACCGCATCATGGTCAGAAAAAAATCTCTATAAAATATATTCTAAAAGGAGGTAGGAAGGATTCAACATTAACAAGGAAACAATGGGCAGGACTAGATAAATCTGTTTCACAGATTTTTTAAAAATTCAACAAAAAAATATGTAACAATTCATAAAATGTTTTAAAACATATAATACTCACAACAAACCGGTGATCTAACTTTCAAGTAAATTCATCAATATAATGGGTATGTTCGAAAATGTCAAAACTACAGCTTATTCAAGCTGTAGTTATAAACATTTTCGAACATAACCAGCGAATAACAATTCTCATTCAAGCAAATTATTGATTTCACTACTAGTAATTGAGCAAATCTTAACTCAAAACGCACAAAAACTAAAACTCACAAGCTTTACCCTAACATATCAAAGTAATTTTGTCCTTTTGAATCTATGTTTCAACCATCATCTTTTAGAAATCTATCCGAATAACCCCTAAAGGGAAAATTTTAAAATGTAATTAGCATATTTTCTCTTTCTATCCCTACGTTCTTTACTAAAGCCTCTCTTACAACCCGTCGTGCGTCTTTTTAAATTGTACGTTTTTAAACGCTGCAAAATCGCACGATTTATAAAGACGCACGACGGGTTGTAAGAGCGCCTAATAAGAATTGTCCGGTCAATTCTTTGCTGCGTGCAGTCAGCGTCGTGGTTGCGTCCATAAAAAATCGTACATTGCACGTGCGTGCATCGCACGACTAAAGATGCAGACCGCACGCAGACTGCACGTAGGAGCACGTACGACCGGTTGTAAGAGAGGCTTAACAATCACTTTTTTGTCATTTAGATTTTGAAAACTTCATCTTGAAAGACAAAATTATAGCAATATCTGCAAACACAAATGCAAAACGATATCGGAAATGACAGATATATTGACACAAAATCGACACCATTTTTGACATAAAACTGTTTTACCGTTCATAAAGAATATTCCTTAAAATCCATTTCAATCCAACAGAAATTCTCAAATTTTGAAACTTACATACAGAGGTAGTCTGTTTTACAAATATTTGTTTAACTCTCGAGTCTTGCTTTACTCTCTAACAAGAAACATTCATTTTGAAACTCCCTTAAACAAAGTGTTATCCTAGAACCATCCATTCTCCATAGACTTGGTTATGTTATGTACTTGCATTTTATGTCCATTAAAACTTTCATATAAATTTCCATCATGAAGGCATGAAAGAGACGCTATCAAAATGCTGCAAGGCACACTTATATTACTATCAACTTATTCTTGTGACCGGTCTAGGTATTTTTCCGAAGAAGAATATCCTAACTTGTATTCATCATGGATAACTCAACATACTTTAAACCCATTCCCGAACAGTGACACCTTTTGGCGCTACCAATGGAAAAGGGCTAGGAAAATATCATGGCAAAGGAAAATGCTGATAAACAAATTTTCTCCACTTGCTTCAATATCTGCGATACAACATTTCAAACAAATGATATTTTTATCAACATAAATTTTGTTGTAGGCTGTTGCAGCAGCCATCAATCTGGACAAGTTGCCTTATTGATAAAGTCATCAACAAGTCTATGGAGAAAAAAAAATATTACCACACACCAGATTGAACTAAACAAACTCCTATACCACATCCATTAATGATAGACTAAAATCCTTCCTACCCCCTTTACTATCAATGTAAAACATGTATGGAATTAACATATATATATAATATAGCACATAGAGTATGTTCAATAACAATATAAACTGTAGACTACTGATAAAGCATGAAAAAGTAATAAACAACATACCAAAACAATGTTGAGGATTTGGCGCAAAACTCTTAAGAGTGCACAATCAGGGTGGATAATCATGTGATACAATAATTACTGAATATCTTCAATAACTTTGTTAATACGGGACCAATTTGAATTTGGTTTGAAGCAGAGAAGGTGGACATATGTCACGCATTAGATGGACATGGTTGATTTTTTAAAAAACCAACTGATAAAGAAGTTATTGAAGATCAACCAAAATTTTGGTTGATCTTCAATAACTTTTTTATCAGTTGATTACAAAAAAAAAACATCATCTCCAGCTAATTCCTGGCATTTTTTCACATTCTCTGCTTCAAACCGAATTCAAATTGATCAAGTATTTACAAATATATTGAAGATTTTCTGAAATTCTGAGTCACGTGATTATCCACCGTGACATTAATTCCCAGAGCTACAGATAAGATTGGGTACAGACATTCTAATTTTATCATTTCAAATCCAAACCCAATGTTGTTGGTACTCATTTGAATTGTCTCAGTGAGACAATTCAAATGAGTACTCACAACATAATGTTTGTTGAATAATAAATGATGCATTGCATTTTGAAAAGACAACTGCAACTCTGTGACTATAACCCTTTCCCAAACAACAAAATTTTAGGCTGATCCAATTTGAAAACTGCTTCAGACACCAAAAAGCATGGTTTTGAAGACATAATTTGTGTACAAGAAAGCACAGAAAATATTGAGGCAAAAGGAGAAACTGCTGTTTATCAGCAGTTTCTTATTTTGCCTCAATGTTTTCCCAAGCTATTTCTATTGGGGACGTCAAAACCAGGTCTTGTTTGGGAAAGAGTAAATCAAACTGTTCATTTCAGTCAAATTTCCAACCATCTCCAATGGAGAAAATCGGTATTTGCCTCCCTGAGACAGAGGAATATGTCTATGTTGGATTAAAATACATTTTAATTACCTTTTGTCCCCTTTTATTTACTAACAAATGTGCTTGAAACACATGCTATTGTCTACCTTTCAAGAGGATGCAAGCTTATCATTTGTCAACACTGTTTATGCACTTGAGAAAGTTTTGCACCTAATCATCAATGTACAATAGGATTATTATATTAATTTGCATTAGGTATACAATGCTTCTTATACATAATATATACAAATGAACAAAATTCTTTCGAAATAACTACTCTAATAAACATTTTGAAAAACAACAACAGTTTCTGACCATCAATTAAAATGCTATTGACAGTTCTCTTCACAATATTACAATAGTTTTCAATTTTCTCAAGTCTGAAAAGCTTTGGCAATTCAAGACAGTATCAAAAGCCTTTTCAACCAAGTTTTCAGAAAACTATTTTTGACTTGTCATGCTTACATTTATATCAGAAAAACTGAGCTAGGTAGTTGAAAAACCAACCTTTAAAAATTAGCTGATGAAAATAAGATAAAGACATCATTTGATTCCAATTCCTTTTTCAATATTTTCAGTTTTGAAATCCGACAAAAATCCCTAGAAAAAAATTAATGATTGTCTAAATTGCACATGATAAAATTGTAAACAATCTGTTTAAATTCAACAAACCGTAGAAAAAATCCTCATTAACCAAAAACAGTTATCAGCAAAATATGGGATGATCGCATGATAATGCAACAATGTTGACAGTTTGCTAGTCTTAGTTTTGACCCATTACCATATGACAGCATTTTATACCTGTCCAAATTCAAAGATGCTGCAGATGACAATTCCAGATAAGTGAAATATTACTCTTTTTGCTCTTTCTTTTAGAAAATATTTTTTTCCTACACCCTTATCATAAAGGGTGTCAAAAAGTTTAAGTGTGGAATTGGGTTTAGGCTATGATTTCTTCTTTCCTTTAAAAACCACTTGTCTTTTTTTGATTGACATTCAAATTGCAATGAATTTTGTGCTAAAATTAAATTGGTTACCGTTTACCGTTATGTTTAGATAACCCGTCGATGTTGAATCAAGCCGTAGTTACGAGTTTTGATAACAACACCCACGAAATACTATTTGTTTGTCCGAATTTATATCTCGGTTAACTGGATAAAATCGTCGATGTTATTATAAAATCTCATAACTACGGCTTGAATCAAGCCGTAGTTACGAGTTTTGATAACAACACCCACGAAATACTATTTGTTTGTCCGAATTTATATCTCAGTTAACTGGATAAAATCGTTCCCTATCAACCACATCTTTCATTTTCTTTCATAATTCCCAATCATTATTAGTATGACTACAAAAAGTAAGATAATTTAGTGAAGTTTGCAATTAATACATTTCCCGCTTTAAACCAGTACTACTCAATACTAACACACCATTTACTTCAACTTTATGCATAAAATGTCATGTGTAGTCAACAGTTACTCAGTTCTCACATGTCAAAATGACAACCATCTTACAAACAACCTTTACTTTAACTCATCTTAAGGTAGTGCACTACTAATGAGATTCGTGCCAATTTTTAGTGTGATGTCGTTAACATTTGTTACATGTTCGAATCTATTAAGATGTTGCCGTAACACTTAGTGTGGAACTTTTCCACTACTACATGTTCATGACATTGCACTATTTCTGATGTCACATGAATCTCATTAGGGATGCTTGTATCCAAACAATAAGTTATTGTAATTTGACATGATTTTGACATCTTGTCCTTGTCAATCAAAATATTCACTGAAATAAACAATATTTCATTTATCTGGGAAATTTATCTTTGGAGAGATGGTATTTCACCCAACCATTACAATATCTTTAAATATGATAAAATTCTCTTAACACTCTCAAAACTATGACACTGAGATCTTATGACATTGTACCAAATGAATATTTGGACTAAAAGTCCAAGACAACCAAGGTTATATGAGAACATCCAACAAAACAGGTTTATCTACTGTTCAACAATTTCAAATAAGTGAAGTCTAGCTAAAAAAAATTTCAATCAAAACAAGCAGCAATCAAGTTTTTACTTATTAAATGTAGTAATCTGACAGGGAAATTTATCTAAATTGTTGGTAAAATAATCTTGCTCTAACCCTCAAATGCCCCTCTACATTTTGATCATTACAGAACAATCGATCAGATTGGTTAACCCTTTCCCAAATGGCCAAAATTTGGACTTTTTGTGTATGAAAGCTGCTGAAAACGATAAAATAGATGCTGTTAAAGATATGATTTGTGTATAATATAGCACAGAAAATATTGAGACAAAAGGAGAAACTGCTGGTTATCAGCAGTTTCTTCTTTTGTTTCAATGTTTTCCCAAGCCTTTTCTAATAGAGACGTCAAAACCAGGTCTTGTTTGGGAAAGGGTTAAGACATAGCTCTCTTCCAATCATATTTCTTGTTTTGTAATTTAGAATCCCTGAGGGCTGTATTCACAAACAATTCTGAATGTATTTGAACTGGGATGGGATCTGGATAAAAGGCCCATATAGAATTTGAGACTTCAATGTTTCTAAATCAGACTTTGCTAAACTGAAGTCTGATATGGATCCATGGTGAATGTCATGAAGAACTTATTAAAGAACAAGATGTGTTTGTGAAACCCAAAAGCCCCCTAAATGGCTATTTTTCTAAAATGCTAAGTTTTCGTATTTAAGGGTTGATTAGGGTTACCAGATGACCTTGAGGAAGATCAAATTGCATGGAACAGACAGATATCATTGAAAGGAAGTTTCATACCAAATATTGGCTTTATATGTTGAATACTTTTGGAGAAAGGGCAAAATCTTAAGTTTTCGGACAGACAGACAAACAGACCTGAGTAAAATAATATGCCTCCGATCTCTCAATACGGGACATAAAAACATTGATCTTGATCAGACTTTGTGAAAGCCAAGGCTAATCTGGATCAATGTTATCAATTACCTTAACCCTTTCCCAAACAACCAAATTTTTGGATGATCCCATTTGAATGATGCTTCTGACGACAAAAAATATGTTGGTAAAGACAGAATTTGAGTATAAAACAGCACAGAAAATATTGAGACAAAAGGAGAAACTGCTGGTTATCAGCAGTTTCTTCTTTTGTCTCAATGTTTTCCCAAGCTATATCTATTAGGGACGTCAAAACCAGGTCTTGTTTGGGAATGGGTTAAACCTTCCAAAACAATACCTGGCTTTGATGTCCCCAGTTGTCAGCTAGAGAAAATATTGAGAGAAAAGATGAAATTATTGATAATGAGCAATTTCTCCTTTTTCCTCAATATTATCTTAGACTATTCTTTGGGTGTCTAATTTAACCCTTCACCAATTGACAGACTAATTTTTTGGGTAGTCCAATTGAAAGCTGCTGCAGACAACAAAATGGATATTGATAAAGATGGGCTTTTTGTACAATATAGCATGGAAAATATTGAGGCAAAAGGAGAAAATGCTGATGATCAGCATTTTCTTCTTTTGCCTCCATGTTTTCACAAGCCTCTTTCTTCAGGGACATCAAAAAGCCTCACTGTGTGGTATTGGGTTAACTCCAGCCTTGTTGTTGCCTGTTCGAGCCACTCCAGCCTGGATAGCTCCCCGGTTGTGGCTCAGTTGTATGAGGACCCCATCCCCAGCCAGTGGTACTAGTCGGGGCCGCAGTGTAGGCATGTCCTGCCGCCTGGTGTCCATTTTCACCCGTACTGATTGGAGGGTGCTGGGGAGGGGGTGCCCCACCTTGGGGCGGAGGGGCCATGGGTCCCCAGGTCCCTTGCTGGCCCTGCAGCATGGCATGTGCGGCCGCCATCATAGCCGAGTTGATCACCATACCCATGGCTTCCTGCGGCATATTTGGTGGAAATCCTATGGCTTTGTTTACATGGTTATGGTTATTCTTCGGTTGCCATGCCTGGTTTGGTTGTGGGTGGGGGTAGGCGCCTCTAGGCATTACAGTCATATTGTTAGTATTTGGTGGTAGCATCTTTTTCTCGCCGTATTTGTCTGTGCCTTTGGGTGCAGCATAACTAACATGAACACTTACACCCTTGACTATATGGTCCTCACCACACAAACTATGAGCAACTTCAGGTTCGGAAAATGTCACAAAAGCGAACGAGCGAAATGGTTTGGGTATAAAGACGTCGACGACCTCGCCAAACTGATTAAAATAGGACCTGAGATCTTCAGCAGTGATGTCTTCAGTACAACGAGCGATGAAAACTTTACGACTCACTACCTGCTGTGCAGCCTCCTGAAATTTTCAGTTAATCCAAAATTAGAACCCAAACACTTGAGACCAAAAACACTTTGAGAAACTTCAATGTCATTCATAGCAACAAAGATTGACAATGTATCCGAATTATCAAAATCTGGATACCCTTGTCAATTCCCGTAGTCACCAAAAATGACTAAAGAGAAGGCGAAATTGCACAACTTGTTTGGTGTCTACTGATGGTTGGAATCCATTACAGAGAAAAATTGCATGCATCAGAACAAAGTTTCCCAAATGACAGAATATAGCTTTTTCCAGGTGATGATTTAACCCTTTCCCAAATGGCAAAATTTTAGGGTGATCCACTTCAAAAAGTGCCACAAATGATAAAATGAATGTTTATGTTATTAAAGATTGAATTTGTGTAAAATATGGCATAGAAAATATTGAGTCAAAAGGAGAAACTGCTGATCATCAGCAGTTTCTTCTTTTGTCTCAATGTTTTCCCAAGTCTTTTCTATAAGGGACGTCAAAACCAGGTCTTGTTTGGGAAAGGGTTAAGGAAAGGTTATGTGTACAATAATGCACAAATATATTGGGAATCAACATTATATTCTTTTGTCTCAAAGTTTTTCAAATCCTTATCTATAAGGGAAGTTGAAACCAAGCCCTGGTAAGCCCTGGTTTCTGGAAAAAAAAACTTAAGTACATACTCATGAGTAGTGAGTGCATGCTCAACTTCAATCGAATACTTTCCAATGTTGAAGGGTATTTGATTGAAGTTCATGTGGATTTCATATGATTCCAGTACAATGCACAGATTTGAGTCTGAGAACGTACTTAAGTTTTTTCGAGAAACCAGGCCCCGGTTCCTCGAAAAAACTTATGTGTATACTCATGAGAATATGCTCAACTTCAAAGGAATACTCTCCAACGTTGAAGGGTATTCGATTGAAGTTCACATGGATTTCGTGAGATTTGAGCATGAGAACGTACTTAAGTTTTTTCAAGAAACCGGGGCCTGGGCCTGATCTTATTTGGGAACGCGTAAACACTTTTTCAATGTCCAGTCACAAGTGTCTTATATTTCATCAGTCATGTTATAAACATATTATTCTAAATAGTATTAATTTACTAGGCGGCAATTTATGCCAGTTACGTTTCAGTCATGCCAATGAAACAAATAATATACAATGCAAGTTCTTAACAATTTAAGGAAAATTACAATAATCACTTGTTTGATTTTCAATTGGGATCGCTTTTCATAGTACATTGTGCTGAAAATAGATTAATTTAGTATTTATTCTTATGTAGTTTTATCATTGAGATTCCAACAAGTGATACAACTCAATTCTTGACAAAATTGATTCCTATTTGCTTTTCAATATTTGTTCCTAGAAATAAAACTATTTCTTTGCCTAGCAAAGCCTTCAATTTAGAGGCACTTGACCATTTAGTTATCCATTGAACATTACAGTTAATAATTGCTAACTTACATTAGAGTTAGGTATAGTTACATCACACCAGCGTCCATCTATATTATGCCTGACTGACATACACTTCACTTGCTGGTCATATTTACCAAAACGTATAAACCCGTAACCCTTCGACTGGTTGGTTTTGGGATCTCTTTTGACCTGCAATAGAAACACAAACATTAACCCATTACCAGACGACAACATTTTGGACCATTCTAAGATCTTGCAGATGACATTTTCAAGTGCATGAAATTTCATATTTTTTTGTGCTTTTGTTTAGAAAATATTGTGGGAAATGAAGAAATTGCTTATCACAACCAATTTCTTCATTTTCCACAATGTTTTCCAAAGCCTTTATTTTGTAGGGCGTCAAAAGGCGTCCGTATGTGGGAATGGGTTAAATTTTGTTCACTGTACATATTTTTGAATTTCAAAGACTTATGTAGCTATTCTGATATCATTCATCTTTACTTTTCTATTGATGGTAACAATTTCCTTAACAGCAGAAATTGTAACTTTTTCAATTGGAAACAAGATATGTTTGTGTAACAAAAATGCCCCTGAAAAGGTCAATGTTAAATGTTCATGTTAAGTTTCTGACTGAAAGTATGGCATAATGACTGATTTTCAAAGAATGTTGTGTGATTTAGCTTAGAAAGCAATGAAGGAAAATGAGAAATTGTTGCTTATCAGCAATTTCTTCTTTCCTCTTCCATATTATCCATACCTTTCCCAAACAAGAATGTCAAAACCAGATCTATGTTGATCAGGCAAGGATTAACCCTTTCCCAAATAAGACCTGATTTTGATTTCCCTAAGAGACAAGGCTTGGAAAAACATTGAGGCAAAAGGAGAAAATGCTGATAATTAGCATTTTCTTCTTTTGCCTCAATACTTTCCGCACTATATTATTCGCAAATCGCAATTTTCAGCTTTAGAAACATATATTTTGTAGTTTGCAATAGCTTTCAAAGTGGACATTCCAAAAATGTTTCCATTTGGTAATCGACTAAATCAAATTATCAATGACTTATCAATGCTACATTAACAAGCAGACCCAAAATGACCCAATTTCAAACTTGTCTGAAAATTGATCTAGACAATCATTGATTCTGACCAATTTTCAGGTTGATTGGGCAAAAAATGTGACCTCAAGAGTGCACACAAGGTTTTACTAAGATTTGATCGTGACCTAGTTTATGACCCCAGATAACCAAATTTCAGACTTGTCCGAGATTTTATCAAGACAATCATTCTGACCAATTTTCAGATTGATTGGATAAAAACTGTGACTTCTAGAGCGCACACAAGGCAAAAATTGACGGATGACACACGACGGACACAGCAGTATCACAATAGCTCACCATGAGCAATTTCGTGCTCAGGTGAGCTAAAAAGTGGATTAATTTATCCATGACTAACAAATGTTACCTGGACAAGCAGAAGCTCCCCAAACTTGGAGAAGTAATTTTTCAGATCCTCCTCTGTGCTTTTCCAAGGCAGGCCCAGTACTATCAAGTCACTGCATTTCTTCTCAACACGCTTTGTTTTGGACAACAGTATCCCGCCATTGGTTGCTTCTTCACCCTTCCTTTTATTTTCTGTGGATTGAATACAGTTTGTTGTTTTATACTGAGTACATTTAATTCCGCAGAGGTACTTTGTTCGCTGATAGGATGGAAAAAATAAGCAAGGGTTATGTTATAAGAAATAATTTTTGTTGATTTATCTAATTCCACCAAATTCAAAAGGTAGACAATGTTTTAACCCATTACCACAAAGTGACTCCTTTTGACTCGCCACAAGATTATAGCTTTGGAAAACATTGTGAACAAGAGCTGTCACTGTAAGATGACAATGCCCCCGACACCGCTTTGATCGTCATAAGGTCAAGGTCATCCAGGGGTCAAGGTCACCAAAGTATGTGCCTACAGAAAGGTAATGTACCAAGGAATGTTGTGGTAAAGTATGAAGCGAATATGTTAAGTAATAAGGAAGTTATGGCCAATGTTAAAGTTTTTGGACGGAATGACGGACGGACGGACGGACGGACGGACAAGTCAAATTTATGATGCCTCCCTATCGGGGGCATAAAAATGAAGAAATTGCTTGTAACAAGCAATTTCTTCATTTTCCACAACATTTTCTATGTAAAAAGAAAGAACAAGAGGCCCAGGAGGGCCTGAATCGCTCCACTGGTAAAAGTGGAAGAATTATCCCATGATTTCTTGTAAGCCTTACACAGTGGCAGCCAAATCTTGATATTTGTGAATAAATTTTGAAGAGAGACTCAAAGAACATTCTTGCAAAGTCTGGTTCAAATTGGCCTTATGGTTGATTTTTAAAGAATTTTCTTATGATTTCTCCAAGTCTGATAAACCCCTTTCTCCCTGCCACGGCCACATTTTTTTGACAAATATAAAAATTTGTTCACAACAAATTTTAAATAGAACTCTAAAGGCACATTCCTGCAAAGTTTGGTTCAATTGGGCACACTGGTTGATTTTTTAAGAATTTTCTTATGATTTCTTTAAGTCTGATAAGCCCCTTCCTCCCTGCCATGGCCACATTTTTTGACAAATGTAAAAAATTGTGAATAAATTTTGAAAAGAGAGACTCAAAGAACATTCCTGCAAAGTCTGGTTCAAATTGGTCCTATGGTTGATTTTTAAAGAATTTTCTTATGATTTCTTTAAGTCTGATAAGCCCCTTTCTCCCCGCCACGGCCACAGTTTTTGACAAATGTAAAAATTTGTGAACAAATTTTGAAAAGAATGACTCAAGGCACATTCCTGGCAGGTTTGGTTCAAATTGGCCCAATGGTTGATTTTTAAAGAATTTTCTTATGATTTCTTTAAGTCTGATAAGCCCCTTTCTCCCTGCCACGGCCACATTTTTTGAAAAATGTAAAAATTTGTAAACAAATTTTGAAAAGAATGACTCAAGGCACATTCCTGCCAGGTTTGGTTCAAATTAGCCCAATGGATGATTTTTAAAGAATTTTCTTATGATTTCTCTAAGTCTGATAAGCCCCGCCCTGCCACGCCCACATTTTTTGACAAATCAAAAATTCGCGAACAAGTTTTGAAAAGGGTCACCCAAGGAACATTCCTGCCAAGTTTGGTCAAAATTGGCCCACTGGTATAAGAGGAGAAGATGTTTAAAGAAAAAGTTAACGGACGCACGACGGACACAACGCCATGACAATAGCCCGCTGGCCTTCGGCCAGTGGAGCTAAAAATGTAAAATTTCATTCACTTGAAATTGTCGCCTGCACAATCTCTCAATTGGACGGCCCTGAAATTGTGTCGTTTGGTAAAAGGTTAAATACACATCGGAATAAAATTTTATTATCTTAAATTGAGAGGGGTCAAATCAATAAATAATGAGTGAACCCATCTAAAGCTTGAATTAAAGCCTGGCATCTTCGTCAACATAAAAGGACTTTTCTTGCAATGCGACCTCTTGTGACATTTTGTTCCACTCTTGAATAACAGAAATACGAAGTTGTTTCAACGTTTTGGGTGGTGGGGTATGTGAAAACACGCATCTCTTCAGTCTATTCCAAACATGTTCTATAGGTTACATATCAGAAAACAACACAGGCCAGTAGTGTGTAACCACAGTATGTGGCATGGCCATGTCACTAGTCGTGATGGCATCTTACCCGCCGTGAAATTCCGAATTTGAAAAACCAAGCAAATGCGTTCCAATACCTTGGTTCCTCACATGTTCAAGAAGATGAGGCGTACTGATAGAATTGAGAATCTTTCCATAATGCTAGGTTCCCACTGCCGATCTGATCATCTCGATCAACACGACCACCTAATTTACCCGATCAAGCCCGACCAAATGTGTATACACAACTTCTTCTCGATCTTTAGTCGATAAAACTAGACCCCCGCCCGAGCACTCCCGATCATTTCCCGATTGAAGCCCGACCATCTTTCCAATGTCTACCCGATCACCCCGTCCATAATTCGAGTCCCACACGATCAATACCCGACCATCTCGATCTGTACACGACCAGATCGAGCTGATTCGATTCTAGGTGTTCTGAATGAAAATCTTTTTGCAGTGTCTGTGATTATCACATATTCATAATAACTTCACAATATTGTCAGTTTAAATATGTACATAACTTAAATGTGACGTAAATGTACTTTTAGCTATTGACTCATCCTTAATCTGATTAAATATAAAGATTAATGTATTCTTTAAGGCGTTTAATACCATTATATCAATCGTATGTGTTATGTCTCAGAGCGGGGAATCACATGAAACGCAATTTCTGATATTTTTCAATATTTCTGTTAATATACTCTGTGCGGGATCTGGTGCTGTTTGTACACATTTATTACCACACGACCTGGTGTTCCCACTGCCTACCAGATCAACTCAATCAAGCGGTCGAATACAGGTCGAGCTAGGTCTGCAAGAGTGATCGGGAGCGGTTGAGATGATCGAAATTGATCTGCATCGCTCGGGCTGCCTACTCGAGTTTTTTTTGACATGCAAAAACAGTCGAGTGCGATCGAGTACAAAAATGACGAGAAACGATTGTGTATTGATCGGGTAGAAGATCGACCTAGTCGTGAGTCAGTCGGGTCTGGAGATCGAGTGTGATCCGGTAGATAATTTGTATTCCGACTTGCACCGAGTGTGCACTCGATTACCTCAACTTGTACTCGAGTAATTTCCGAACACACCTCGATCAACTCGACCTCTGATTCATGTGTTCACTCAATCAAATCGGATGAAGAGGTCGGCTTTGATCGACTAGAGATCGTGAAGAAGTCATATGGTCGGGATTGGTCGAGCGCACTTAAGCGATAAAGTAGATCCGCTGCCATAGAGCATTGTTCGATCACCTCGACTTGTACGAGTTATTCCTGAACGCATTCCCGATCAACTCGACTTCTGCTCCAACTGTTCATCCAATTTTGTCAGAAAGGACATTTGCCACAGCTAGTGATCAAACGAATTATGGTCATTTCGTACCATATCCATTTCGTACCAGTCATTTCGTACCATAATTGGTCATTTCGTACCATAATTTTGGTCGTTTCGTACCATAATTTTGGTCATTTCGTACCATAAGTTTACCTTTACGTACCATATATTTACAGACTTTGTATCATAGATGTTTTCTGCAATGCCAACAAGAAAAGTTGAACATGTTTAAAAAGAATTTGTTCAAGTAGAGCTTGTAATCAGCGAGTTCTTCATTTGCCTAAACGTTTCCCAAAGCCTTTTTGTTCAATATGTCAAAATCTATCAACAAGAGCTTTGCAAAGCGGCGCATATACGCCCGAGAGGGGCTTGTCAGTAAAATTGGCCATTTTTTCGATTCAAGGGCAGTTAATTCAAACATGAAAAGTTGTCAAATTTTTTTTTGCACAACAAGACACCATAGAGATTCATTGTGGCTAGTTTGATTAAATTATGGTTGAAACTATAGGAGTTGCACACAGGAGAAAATGGACATTTTTGAGAAAATGGGCATTTTTTCTTAAATTCAAGGGCAGATAATTCAAGAACGAAAACAGTTATCTTAATTCTGTAAGCGGTGTGCACAACTAGACACTATGGAGATTCATTGTGGCAAGTCTGATCAAATTCTGTTTAAAACTGTAGGAGGAGTTGCGCACACAAGAAAATGGGCATTTTTTTTATTCAAGGGCAGATAATTCAAGAACGAAAAGAGTTAATTAAATTCCGTAAGCGGGATGCACAACTAGACACCATGGAGATTCATTATGGCAAGTTTGATCAAATTCCGATCACAACTCAGGGGTTGAAAAATCCACTCGCCCGCTCGCATTGGCGAGTAGAAAATGCCGTAGGACGAGTAGATTTGGGGACGAACTAGTCCGACGGGGCGAGTGCAAATTTAGGACTTGAATCACGCTGATTGAGGGAAAAAAATAAAGGATAGAAAAGAAAGTATTTATTCTAAACTTCATATCGGAAACAATAATATTCGCTAAATACTACCTTTCCCTATTTATGTTGATCAATCCCGAAAGTGAAACTAAACAAGGAAACTAGAGTAAATCTGTGTTACTCATATGCGATGATTTGAGCGAGATCAAAGAGGCCGCAAACACAGTCAATTGATGACGTAGTCATTCCAGTTTCAATATAATCATGTGATTTTTCCACACCCAAATAAGGTTACGTTTTACTATGATTTGTTTACAAAAGTCGCGCGTGCTAGAAAAGTGCGGGAAAATTGGATGACGCAATGAAAACAAAACGCTATCTACGTAGTAAATACACTGACGTTAGATGGTTTTAACACAGACGCGTGTTATGCCGCCTCGCGATTACACAAAGAAATTCTTTCACATTTACCGGGTAGTTGTACATATTAAAATGGTGTGCTTACTCGACCATTTCGACAGCTAATCTATCTTTCGAATTAAATAAAAAGTAAGTGTTTACAGTAATGTTAATCGGCGATTGATTTATGGTAAAAGATGGAGTCAAGTCTGAGCCACATTCGATTTATTGACCATCTTTTTTAATAAAATTGTTGCCTTATTCGCCTAGATGACTTTTGAAGTGGCGATCGCCAGCGCGAGCCCTGTCTGTCATTTATACCGAAGAAGCTTTACTTGTAGAGTCAAAGAGTTATGTTATTTGCATAATAATGCATCCGTAAGAGCCAACAGTCTAAAATTTTCTTCGTCTTTAAGGGCGAGTTGGGTTGCCCTAAGGGCGAGTAGAAATTCAGAGCTACTAGTCCTACAGGACTAGTAGCTTTGAAGAAATTTTTCAACCCCTGCAACTGTAGGAGGAGTTGCGCACACAAGAAATTGCTAACGGACGGACGGACGTACGGACAGACGGACGGACGGACGGACGGACAGACAGACGAGCGGGGCCATAACATAATACGACCCTTCGGGCGTATAATAAAAAGCTAACTTCGTCAACCCATTCTCAACCAGTGACGGCATTTGACGCTTCTCAAGGTAGCCTAATGACTTTGGAAAACCTAGCAGAGTATGGAGAAATTCTTTATTTCCCACGATGTTTTCTACCAAAAAACATGAAAAATGTAAAAGTTCATGCAACTGAAAATGTTGTCTGCAGAACCTTTGACTTTGGAACAGTCTAAAATCTCGCCGCCTGGTAATGGGCTTACCATTTCCCAACCTAGACCTGGTTTACACGTCCTTGATAGAACGGCATTAGAAAACATTGAGGCAATAGAAGAAAATATTGATTATCCACTATTTCGTAGTTCTAAGTTATTGAAACCTCTCGTAACTAAATCTAAATATAGAATCTATCACATCTGTAGAGTTTTTGCAATAACGATTCCCTCCTTTTGTCTCAATATTTTCTACGCTTAAATCAATCCACGTGGACTTTATCGTCTGCAACAGCTTTCAAATCTGGCAATTCATTTTTTGGTCATTTGGGAATGGTTAAGTTAAGCCTAATAATCATACTTACAAATGATAATTGCTCGTTTGCGGGTAGACTTTAATTGGTAATAGATCGGTTCAGTAATTCACATATAAAAGGTGTGACAATCATTAATTGGCAACAAACAACCAATTAATCCAAAAGTCTCGTTTTTTGATACATTCGTTGATTAAAAGCATGTTATATGGTTAAACTATGTCTTATATATTCACATTTTTTAATTCTTTATGAATTATACTTCTTTTGTCGGCATCTTTTAAAATAAAATGTGGTTCGAAATTATAAAAGAATATGGTACGAAATCATGGTACGAAATGACCAAGCTATGGTACGAAACGACCAAACTATGGTACGAAATGACCAATTATATTATGGTACGAAATGGTTATGGTACGAAATGACTGTATACCGATCAAACACAGTAACTCACAAACGAAAGTCCATTGCTCTATCAACTGCGCTATGGCGCTTAGTTCTCGTATTTAAGTGTTTAAATATGATAAAGGAAGTCTGTCATTTCTGAATCATGAATGGTCAGAGTTTTGATGCAACATTAAATAAAAATTTGTAAGATTAGATAGGAAGAAATGAAAAATCATTTACCAATGTTCCCTTTTGGGAAGACGACATGATATATGTGAGTTCCCCAAGACTTTTCTGGAGGATGAAGCCTGCCATCGCAAAGACGAACACCTCGGAATCCGCCCGTCTGTGGGTTTTTGTACTTCAGACCGCAAGCGTTCGGAAACTGCCCGGCCAGCGTACTGAGCAGCAGCGTGCCGTCTTCTTCGATTGGCATTTCAATGTCGATTTCATTCTCTTCGTCTGTAACCTGAATATATTTCGTCATTTTGATTAATTCATGAAAGAACGAGAGAGGAGGATGCGTAAAAATTACTTCCGAAAACAAATATGGCGACGAAATAATTGGTGGACTGGTATTTCAATTTTTACGTGTATTTGTTTGACGTTTTCGTAAAAATTATTAGACCCGTCCTTTGACGGAGCATACGAACTTTACATTTGTGAGAAACACTTGAATATTTGGGGGAAAGTTGGACAAATCACGTCGATTCGTGATTTTCGTCCAGAAATATAATTCTGAAAGCATCGCAGCAAATCGTGAGGTTACGCAAAAACGAAGAAAATGATTTGAAAATAACGCCGATTACAGGAACATGTGTCAATTAACCCATTACCAGACTGCCGAAATTTAGATCTAGAGTGGTCCAAATTCAAAGATTTGCCTTTTCTGCAGAAATCATTGCGGAAAATGAAGAAATTGCTTGTCGCAAGCAATGTCATTTTAATGTCATTTTCCACGATGTTTTTGGAAGCCTTTATTTTATTAGGCGTCAATGTATGGTACTGGGTTAAGTTTACGATTGATGACAGATCCGAAGACTTCAGACACATTCCGTATTTAAATCACCCCCCCCCCCCCCCCCCCCTTTTCCCATTTGATTGGTCAAGAACTTCCATTCGCTAAAATTCGAAATCTTTGATAACGAGATCAGAAGGCCTAATGGTCGGGCCTTTAGGCCTACTATATACTGTAACAGATCCCGTTCGGATTTATGTCACGGACAGTACGAATCTGTCTGATCTAATTCTTCACTACAGGCTCGTGTCATCCACGACTTGGGTTAAATTTAGTATTTCAGGGATTAGTGGAAATAGCTTACTGATTACAAACCCTTCTGTTCTAATGAGGATTTCACATAGGCCCCTAATGTAGAATTCGTTTCTGGGAAAGACCGATCGCTTCTTCGCAATGGTTTCTAAACAAAGAAAGGTTCAGGCTTGAAACCTGTGCCTTGACGACAAAGACAATAATCAAATAAAATCGAGTTGGGTTTAATTCGTAAATGATCTAGAACTATTCATTTTTTTTTTCATTTATTTGTTAAATACAGGATTATTTCATTATACCAATTCGTTCGGTTTTTTTTTCTTTTTTTTTTCCCTTTCTATTCGCTAGGAATTTAAAGAACAGCATAATTATGTGAAGTGGGTACAGTAGACCTAAACCGTTGTTCAAACGCCATGACTGAAAACCGCTGAAAGAAATCTACTCAATGTTCAAGTTTTACGCAACAATCGGCATCAATTTGGGGGAAAATCGGGACAAAAAATTCAAACTAGCGATTTTTTCTCTACGATTCCGAAAGTCGCGTCGAAATCGACTCACAAAATGGCGCATCTCGTACAAAGTCACCGTTATTTGTAGTAAGTAAATCGGTAACACAACCGGTCCCCCTTTTTTGGCATTATACATACAATGTCGATGCAATGCGAGCAACTCCCGATTCTCGCAGACGAACCACGACGGGTTCCACGACTAGCATACCGAGAGATCAGCGAATAACAACGAACTGCCAAGAATTAACCCTTTCCCAAACGGCAAAATTTTAGGGTGATCCACTTCAAAAAGTGCCACAAATGACAAAATGGATGATATGTTAGATAGAATTTGTGTAAAATGTGGCATAGAAAACATTGAACAAAAGGAGAAACTGCTGGTTATCAGCAGTTTCTTCTTTTGTTTCAATGTTTTCCCAAGCCATTTTGATTAGGGACGTCAAAACCAGGTCTTGTTTGGGAAAGGGTTAACCCCATACTACAACAATGTACCCCGATGTTGTGACTGTTCGTAGGCCTATTCAATGACCAGAGTGGTCTCGACGATTTGTCCGAAAAACTCCAAAAGCATTGGTTCATCCATGACTGTTGAACATGTACTTGTAGTTATCTTCAATTTAAGCGGATTAAATGTTGCAGTGTTTGCCCCATATCTTTTCGCAATTGTTTCACAATAGTTCATGATCAAGCTTTTAAGAATGTACATTTTACATTACCACACTGCTGCAACTACAACGTTATCTATTAATGCTGATAATTATTATTTTGTCACTCTTACATCCATGTTTCATATATGGCTATTTTTTATTACTAAATCGCCGAATTTTTAATTCCACATAGCCTAAGAATAAGGCGGGGAATCACGTGAAACAATAATTGCGGAAAATCTTCCAATAATTTTGTTTATATATTATTGAAAATGGTTTGAAGCAGAGAATACAGAAAAACGTTAGGGGCATCATATGCTGGATTTGTTCGATTTTTTAAAAATCGACTGATAAAAGTTATTGACGACCAACTGAAATTTTGTAAGGTCGTCAACAACTTTTGTACAAGGTGTCGTTAGAAAAAATCCACCACATTCAGCAGATACCGAACGTCTTCTCATATTCTCTGCTTCAAACGTTTTCAAATGGGTCATTTATTAACCCTTTACAAAACGACAATAATTTAGGGTGATCCACTTCAAAAGCTTCTGCAGATGATGAAATGGTTGTCAATTAAAAATGAATTTGTGTACGATATAGCCAAGAAAATATTGAGACAAAAGGAGAAACTGCTGGTTATCAGCAGTTTCTTTTGTTTCAATGTTTTCCCAAGCCTTTTCCATTAGGGATGTCAAAAACAGGTCTTGTTTGGGAGAGGGTTAACATAATTTTTGAAAATTTTCTGTAATTGTGTCAGGCGCGTCATGAAGAGGTCGGACATAATCCTAGGAGGAAAAAGCTGAAAATTCGTAGTCGATCGGATCCATCGGCGTATGTCGCAGTGCATCTTTGTGACTGTGTCGAAGAAAATCGTAGGAAAAATCGGTACATTCGATTTCGATCGTACCGTTTCGTAGCTAGGCGGAACCAAAATTCGGGATACTTCAGAAGAAATCGGAAAACTCCGAAACAGACGCGTAACAAATCGTAACACATACGCGTAGTAATTCGTATCACATCGAGGATCATCGGGAAAACAAACAAACAAAAAACGAAACAATGTCTGTCAGAGAATACGCCCCAACCATGCATGGTCGAAAATAAGCATGAATTCATGGTAAATCGTGGAGTGTGTGCTATCTCGCAGCTGGGTCTGTGAGACCGGCGGTATAAGCGAGATCGTGCAAAAGAGCAGTGTATGTTTTGGTCACCCGTTAAGACCTCCCTTTTAATAAGCAAGTTTCGCTATACCGAATACATTTTGGGACGTGATCATGGTTATATTTTGAGACGGGATTAAATGTGCGATGTATGGAGCTTTAGATATATATGTAATTTGAAAAAAATGTTTTGTTATTTTAGGTTAAACTATTTTAAAGGATTTTTCATATTTTGTGTCGAGTTAATACTCTTTTCTCCGTTCTGAAAAACGAAGAGAAGACTCAACTATCGCGTAGTTAAATCAGAACATTGTCGGATAAACAAGTCGAACACAAAAACGTACGCAAAACCAAATACATTTATTCCCGATTATCCGATGATTCAAATATTTCCAGGAATTCCCTTTTAAATGTATCGAAGTTAACGAATAAACGACGCATTCTTCTGTTAAATGTATTTTGTCAAATATATACTAAAAGGATAAAGAAACGTAGGGTAACAATTGTTCCGATATTTTTCAAACGCGCTCTCCAATGGAATGAGTAACTAGGTCATAATAGACTTTGTCATATGTTTCGAAAATTTAGTCACGGTAGAATTCGCAGCTCTGGTAAATGGAGGACGAAAAACAAGAATCTCGTGCACCGTGTTGTTCTGGTCTCAAGCAGAGTTGGTCAAGTTATTCTTCGTTAGCCTAGTCTTTATACAGACCAGCCGCTTCCCTAAAATTCATTCAGAATTTGATTCATTTTAAAAACAGAACGACTCACAGAAGTTAAGAGGGGTCTGGTCATTCAGATGCTGATGCAAAGACAACTGCAACATCAGGGGGATAATGTTTCCACCATAGAACTTCTTGTAAGACTTCTTCGGGAAACTGGGCGATTAGCCGATCGACCTAGGTCAGGACGTCAGCGCGTAACGTCACGACGTCAGAATCACCATATCGTCGTCTCTCAGAATGCGCGTATTCGGTGCCTTACTGCCGTTGAAAGTGCACTTAATGTTCGTGGAAATCATTGGCCTCCTATAAATTCAAAATCCGTCAGGAATCGATTACGAGAAGTTTGTGTAAGATCACGTCGCCCTATTTTGGTCCACACCTTACCACTGCTCGACGTCAGCGTCGTATGGACTGGATCGTTATACATACACCACGACGGTTTCCACTGAGTCGGTGGAGACATTTTCCTCACAGACTAGTCTCGATTTGACGGCCGTACGGCCGTCAACGTGTCTATCGATGTCGATTAAATACGGACGCTTGCGGTTCAGTAATGGTGTGTGGAGGAATCTCCGACGGGTTAAGATCACAGTTGGTTATTATTGATGGCATTTAACAGCAGCTAGATTCAATTTCAAAATTCTATGGGTCCATTTAAGTTAATTCTCAGTATATCTAAACCAACTGTCAGATGCAAAAAAAGACTTTGGGATTTTTTAGCATCAATTTATCTGTAAGTATACAAAAGGTTTTCGTTTTAAATGAAGCCCGATATCATACTAATCTCCCGGTTTAAAGTTCACCCTGCGTTTCTTTATCATTTTAGTATATTTAAACAACGATTCGAATAAGATTAATCCGAACACATGTGTTGTGATCAGGGGATTTATCTTCTATATAAATGTTTCTTATCAAACACGAAAAGTTTACGATTTCACAACGAGAAGTATCCACCAAGTGAAAGTCGGACGAGTTGCAACTTCTGTCAGGCATTTCCAGACATCACGCGCGAATTACATTTCTTACTTCGTTTATGCGACCTACACACAGACGACGAACTATACCGTACCTTTCAGTGACTGTTGACGTGGTCCACGAACTTCGGCACTCATCAGCCTTCTTCTAGGATTCAATCCTCGTAAGCAAGGTGGTACTCCTTTATCATTAGCACCGTGCACTCCAATGCATTTAACCCTTTCCCAAACGGCAAAATTTTTAGGGTGATCCACTTCAAAAACTGCCACAAATGGGAGCTATTAAAGATATGATTTGTGTAAAATATGGCTCAGAAAATATTGAGACAAAAGGAGAAACTGCTGGTTATCAGCATTTTCTTCTTTTGTTTCAATGTTTACCCAAGCCTTTTCTGTTAGGGACGTCAAAACCAGGTTTTGTTTGGGAAAGGGTTAAAACAATGAACAGTCCAAAACGACCACTAATATTGTGCAAATCATGCACAAAGCCTCACTTTTCAGAGGTTAAAATCGCTGCTTTTCAACGAAACCTCATATCTGCTGCAGATACGAGGTTTTTGTTGAAAAGCGACGAAACATTCCAATAAACGTAAGTGGACATTGACGCCTTACTATTCCGTGCTTGTATCAGAACCGAAAACCCACAAAAAACCCTTCTGCTTGGTTAAATGTTTGAGAGGACAATAATTCTAGAAACACTGGCGGATCTTGAGGGTGGACAGTGGGGCGAGTTATTCGGACAATCCCATTGAACCTTTTTAACTATTAGTAAGTACCGGTATTTACTAATTGTGGTCTATGCTCTCTAACTTAGATGATTCACATCCATTGGTGAGAGACAAAAAAGTATTTTTCTTTTTTGTCAAATTTTAGAAAAGGACATTGGCATTATGGCATGGTCGGGTTTCGAACCCGCGACCCCTGAATTGATGACTCCGACGTTACCGACAGGGCTATATAAATCAAAGTTTTGTGAAAAGTAATGAGAGCCAAAGTTTCTTATGTACATGTATAATAGATAAGCATCTTGAAGTTAATCTTAGAATAAATGAGCCGGGATCTGCAAAAATACCAATCTGGATCCTGATCAGCCTGCGTATACACGCAGTCTGATCAAGACCCATAATCCATATTGTCCTCTAATAGCATGCTCGTGAGAGAGAAGCAACAGCATGAGAGAAGCAACAGTTTTGATCACTTAACTTAGGCACCAATCTGATTAAAACCAACTGTTTCATCTTATTTCACGAGTAACATCTGACAATCACCAATCTAATGTCACCTTCAGTGACCATGGGAATTCCGATATTAACCATTTAAACCTTCCAAATCAAAACTCTTGTTCGGCACGATTTTCCATGACAAGCACTTGCGAACATGTGGTTCTGCACTTAATTTAAATGACCGGTCATCGAGGGATAGTTTTCGGTTTTAATCGTTTTCAGAATCTTGAAAGCGTTTTTTTTATTGGTCTGGGGAAAAGGTCATTGAAGATGATCCTTACGGGTGCCCGTCAGATGTTACTTCTGAGTTAACATCCGACTTCAATCAGATTGATTAGGTATAAGTTGGTCTGAAAACATCACTGGTGGTGAACTCGGCCAAAGCGAGGGACGTTTTTTCGCGATCATTGTATTCCGTCGGTGTTGTTATAAAATATCGTAACTACGGCTTCGATAAAGCCGTAGTTACGAGATTTTATAACAACACCGACGGTTTGTCAATACATATCGGTAAACCCGGTCTATCTTTAGAACAAATTCATTGTTATTAGAACAAGAGGCCCCTCTGGGCCTTATCGGTCACCTGAATCAAATGAGCAGAAACATTTTAAGGAAAATGTTAAGTTAACAAAAAGCGCAACCCCCCAGCACCACCATTTCTTGACAGTCTTTTTTTCTCTTGTACAAACTTATTCAAAGACTCAAATACCAAAATGTGAATTCAATCCAACAGTAGAACATTTCTTAATATGTACCCTATTTACCCCCTTTTGGCACCTTTTGGGGCCCCAAAGGGAGATAACTCCATGATTTGTAAAAATCTGAAGCGGCTTCCCATTGGAATGCTTCCTGCCAAGTCTGGTAGAAATATGTCCAATGGTTCTCAAAAAGAAGAAGAAAATGTTCAAAGTTAAGTAATAACGCGAAGCCCTCCCATCCCCCATCCACAGCACGGCCATTTATTGACGAGTTTTTTTCTCTTGTACAAATTTTGTAGTCCTTGCCCTAAAGACTTTAACTTCCAAATGTGTATCCAATGCAACAGCCGGTTCATGAGTAGAAGATATTTTAAGATGTACCCAATTTACCCCCTTTTTGGCCGTTTATGGGACCCCAAAGGGAGATAACTCCATGATTTGTACAAAGTCTGAAGCAGCTTCCTATTAGGATGCTTTCTGCCAAGTTTGGTAGAAATCCAACCAATGGTTCTTAATAAGAAGTCGAAAATGTTAAGTTAACTAATACCGCAACCCCGCTCCCATCCCCCATCCCCAGCACGGCCATTTCTGGGCGGATTTTTTTCTCTTGTACAAACTTTGTTGTCCTTGCCCTAAAGACTCTAAATACCAAATGTGAATCAAATCCAACAGCCGGTTCATGAGAAGAAGATTTTTTAAGATGTACCCTATTTAACCCCTTTTTGGCCCCTTATGGGGCCCCAAAGGGAAATAACTCCATGATTCGTACAAATCTGAAGCGGCTTCCCATGGGGATGCTCCCTGCCAAGTTTGGTTGTAATCCGTCCAATGGTTCTCAAGAAGAAGTCGAAAATGTTAAGTTAACTAATAACGCGACCCCCCCTCCCATCCCCCATCCCCAGCACGGCCATTTCTGGGCGGATTTTTTTCTCTTGTACAAACTTTGTTGTCCTTGCCCTAAAGACTCTAAATACCAAATGTAAATCAAATCCAACAGCCGGTTCATGAGAAGAAGATTTTTTAAGATGTACCCTATTTAACCCCTTTTTGGCCCCTTATGGGGCCCCAAAGGGAGATAACTCCATGATTCGTACAAATCTGAAGCGGCTTCCCATGGGGATGCTCCCTGCCAAGTTTGGTTGTAATCCGTCCAATGGTTCTCAAGAAGAAGTCGAAAATGTTAAAAGTTAACGGACGACGGACGACGCACGACGACGGACAAAACACGGTCGCAATAGGTCACCATGACCTTCGGTCAGGTGACCTAAAAACTATCCAATCAGATCTTTAAACTCACATTTAAACGCAAAATATCTGTACCTTGTTGTAGTGAAAAACGTCAATCGCTTTGGCCGAATTCACCACCAGTGTTTGTCTCAAATGCCGTAAAGGTTCCTCAATAGCAGATCCTAACCGCGATGTGTTCCGCCGAATTCAGGTCGACTGGAATAGCTCCATTATTCTTTGAACAGCAGAGCTAAACCTGCACACTGTCACTTTGTAAATGTGTTGCCATTTTTGTCCAGGGCATGTGCAATGTTTAAGAATAACACTATAATAACACTATAATCCAATGACAAGATTTATTTTTCCATAATATTTACAATCGAACTAAAGTGTAAACGTTAAAAGCCACATATGAATGTACAATAATGTTCGACTTATCGTTTTATGAAAAGCTAATTTTTGTGATAGGGACAAATTTGACAGTTCAGATTCTATATCACGTAATATTCTATGCTTGTCAGACAGAAAAGACAAAGATCAGACTCTAGATTTACATATCTGCGGTCTGATTTCACAATGCCTTTATTGCATTAGTGGATACTTTAGCCCACTCACACACGACACACTTTTATGATGATTAAAAAACGTGTTAGCGAAACACAATTGCCCCCGAAAATGCTATTTTATGGAGGAAAGGCTAATGTAAAGTTTTCGGACAGATAGACGGACGGACAGACAGACAGGAGTAAAACAATGTGCCCCGGTCATTCAAAACGGGGACATGAAAATATGGTACAGTCGACAAAATCAATGTTTCAAAGAGCAGACAATTCGTATGTCAATTTGATATAGAATACAAAAGTATTGTGGGGAAAGGGGTAAATACTGATTATCTACAATGTCTCCTTTTCTCTATGTTTTCGCAAATTACGAAGGCCAAAACCGGGCCTCTTCAGTAAAGAGGTCAAAATGAACACTTAGGAAATCATTGCCAATTCCTTTGACGTCCCTAAAAGAAAGGAATTTAGAAAACATTGAGGAAAAAGAAGAAAATGTTGATAATCAGCAATTTCTACTTTTGCCTCAAAATCTTGTTCTATATTGTACAAAAATCCTATCGTTGTCAAAAGCCATTCTGTCAACTGCAATAGCTCTTGAATTGTACCGCCTAAAAACTTTTGCAGTTTGTGAAAGGGTTAAGGGGATATATCTTAAAATATTAACATGAATGAAAATGTATGAAAAGATCCACAAAAACAATATGGAGGTAACAATTGGTTGGTTTCTTCCAGTCGAATCCCCTTGCGATGTCTTGAAATGGCGATATTCTGCGCATCCTGGTGAATTTAAAACTCCGCGAAAAACCACTATCAAGGCAATGTAACATACCTACTGTTCACGGCGTATGAAAAGTGAAGTGCAGATGAATTTTTCTGAACATTCGATAATATTTTAGAGTAAATAAACTAGATTTAAATCCATAATCTGAGCCAGGATCTGGAAAAACGTCCGTTATAGCATTTGAGAACAACATGGTTGCAGATCAGCCTGCGTATACACGCAGTCTGACCAAAAACCATGTTTTTCTCCAATAGCTTCTTCGTGACCTGTAGTATCTTATAAAGAGAAGCACTGATGCATATTGGGCTGCATTTGACAGCAGGCTGATCTTCAAACTCAATTTTTTAAAAAGCCATAAGGGACGTTTTTCCAGATCCCGGCTCATATTATGGATTTAACTTTTTTTCTCTGTGTGATAGATCTAGTAATGTTTTTCCCCAACATAAGCAAATTGACTTTTTATACAAAAAGCAAGACCGAAATCTATTGAATTGCACTGTAGGAAAATTCTGGAGAGCTGGGTAAAGTTTTAATGTATTTTATTGGATTTAAATAATACTCCATATTCTTTTAAAAATAACGCATGTAATGGTATTGATGATAGACAATCACCTTGGCGCAGTTTGAATGATTTAACATTATGTTTAAATTTGATGTATGAAAATTTCAAAACATAAGAAAGACTTAGAAGCAAACATAACAACAATATAATATTCTTATTATTGAAAACATTTACTCTAAATTCAAAGAAGTCAAGTTAATCGATGAAAATGTCATATTCCTGAAGTATAGCTGAAACAGTACTTTACCATCATAAAATGTACCACAACCTTCCTCCCCCCCCCCCCCATACCCCCCCCCCCCCCCCCCCCCCGGAAATCCCTCCCATACCCCGTACCGCAACAATGTTACGTTTTGACGCACCTAATTTTTACATCTCAGGTAAACATTCAGACAAAAGAAAATGCTGATGACCAGCATTTTCCACTTTTGCCTCATTTTCTTTGATATACTAGTATATTACAAACATTTCTGTTTTTTTATAAACATAATTTTTGCGGTCTGCTGAAGCTTTCAAATAATAACAGTCTATGATGTTAATGTTAAGGAAAGGGTTAAACGTTATGAACAAAATTTTATGCACATTTCATCAACACTCAGGATATTACAGTAAACTTACTCTACACAAGTTTGCTTGACTACTGAATCCCAACCGATTCTTTACGTATCCCTGATATTGATGTTTGTTGAAAAACAAACAACAGGAAAATGATAAACAGCATTTTTCCTTTTCCCCAAATAATTTCAAAGCATTAAGAATCCAAATGTACTAACAATGATTTGACTATCAACAAATGTCATTTGCGTACTGAAGTGTTCTGTAACTGACGACCCAGAGAAATTATAATATGAGCCGGGATCTGGAAAAAAGTCCCTTAAAGCATTTTTAACAAGAGCTGTCCGAAGACAGCGCACTCGACTTTTTTAAGTTGCTTAATAAAGGGGGCATAACTCCAAATATAGTGGAGCCAAGGTCATGGGCCCTGGTAGTAAGGTAGAGGGTGTGATGGTGAATAAGTATTCCAAGTTTGGGTTAAATCCCTTTGATAGTATGGAAGTCATTGATGTTTGAAAAAACTTTAACCTTTGTTGCAACGCCAACGCCGACGCCCATGTGACAGTATAAGCTCTCATTTTCTTCGAAAAGTCGAGCTAAAAATTGAGTTTCAAGATCAGTCTGTTGTCTGGAGTCCAATATGCATCAATGCTGCTCTCTTTAAGTTACTACAGGTCACAAAGAAGCAATTGGAGAACAAGATGGATCCTGATCAGACTGTGCGTATGCACAGGCTGATCTGGATCTATGTTGGGCTCAAAAGCCTTAAGGGACATTTTTCCAGATCCTGGCTTATGCATTTTCACAAGTCAGTCAATAGAATTCTTGTAGAAAATAAACTTTTGCTTACACAAGCATTTATATACACGTGAAGTCATCTTTATGACAGTTTAATAATCCAAGTTGATTCTTTTTACCAAAGCATGTGCAACAAGAGCTGTCATAGACGGGTTATGCTCCCAAAATAAGTGTTTGTCACTAATTTCTATGTTAAGGCCCTTTTCCTAACGGACTCAAAATGGGAAACGGAGAAAAAATTCTGTAGGAAATATTCCAGGGAGTTCACATGTGAAGATTCATTGAATTTGGTCCAAGGGTTGCTGAGATCTGGCTTTGGACGGATGGACGGACAGACAGCATGGCGGCTATATGTTTGTCATTACAACAAATTTTTGAAACCGTTTTTGAAGCAAGAGACAAAAATTTTTTAGGCTTTGCAATGGCAGAGGCTAATCTGACAGAGCTACAGATAAGAGGGGGTGAACACATTCTAACTTTGTTATTTCAATTCCAAACTCTATGTTGTGGGTACTCATTTGAATCGTCTCGGCGAGACGATGCAAATGAGTACCCACAACATAGGGTTTGATGAACAATAAGAGAATAATTGCAGTTTGAAAAGCCATCACCTCCTGTTATCTGGAGCTATGTAAAATCAGATACCATTGTATGTGCATATTTTATATACACTTACAATGCATCTACACCAACCCTTCAAATTGTTTTTAACTTTTTATCTAACAGCATTAATTCTATAACCCTTCCAAATTCAATTCCAGGATTTGATGTCTCACACTCCAATCTAAACCGCATTGTAAAGCATTGAGGGACAAGAATAAAATACTGAAAACCAGCATTTTTTCTTTTCTTCCAATGCTTTCAATGGTGTGAAGTGTTGTACAAATCATGAATACTACAATTAACACATTTTGTTGTCAGCAACTCCTTTCAATTTTGTACAGTCTAAGACTATAATGTTTGTGAAAGGGTTAAGGCAAGCAAACAAGTGTCACAATAACTCAACATGTTTTTGATATTGCGATGTCTTGTACTATCAACAATGACATTCAATTGGCATAAGAGATAACAAAATTGATTATTTTTCATTCAATATCTTGGCCTAACCCCCTGTTGGGGTGCTCTATTCCCTAGAAAAGGTCTTTGTTGATTTCCAAAATTAGGGGCCGGTGCCCCTCTCCCCATGCCTTGTTGTTGGTAAGGATTATACTGTTGTCCATACCCCTGCTGACCCATCTGTTGTTGTTGTTGTTGTTGATGATGTTGGGGTTGTTGTTGTTGTTGTGGCGGGGGTGGTGGGCGCTGGCTCGGCGCAGCAGGCCGGGCTGGAGGACCCGGAGGCTGGGGACCCACGGGGTAATTACTCTGCCTAGCTGGCGCCTGCTGTGATACAACTGAAGGTAAACTCTTTAACAAACTAGGCCCACTCTGTATGAGATTATCCAGAGCTTTTTGTATGTTAGGGTTGTCTAGGTTGATCAGTGGGTTAGAGGACACGCTGCTCGGCTGACTCTGATGACTCTGTTGTTGTATAGCCTGAACCGAGGACACGAGGCTTGCCATGCTAGACATCTGACTCTGGGATTGTAATCCCGCCGGTGTCGATGAGCTCGGTACTGACGATCCGGATCCGTTCAGGATGTTTCGTATCTTATTCTGTAGTTCCTCTTGTTGCTGCTGCAGTAATGTTGTCGTTGCAGAGCTGGGTGTTGGGGCAGCCGGTGCTGCTGGCTTAGGAGCACCTACAATATCAATATACATGAATAAATTTCCACTTTTCAATTGTTTTAAGCTGCAGTTACATTTTTCTGTTGACAAGCAATGAAAAACTGATAGCCAAACTTGCAAATCTCATTTTCATTAATTTTCGGACTTTGAGGACTAGTTTCTGGATATGGGGCGACAACATAGCTATCCTAGGGCAGCAAAACTAATGTTAGTAAATGTACTTTTACACATGAATTGCCAAAAGACAAAATTTAACAGCCCGGTTCTATAGAATTTAGAATGATCTACTTGTAAAAAATATGTCATACTTGTACTGCATTGAACATTTCAGAATTCGAAAACTAAATTCAGCAGTTCATTCAAGTTAAAAGTAAATACATGCAGTTTATAGCAAGTTTATCAAATCAAAAAAAAAAAAAAAAAAAAAGAAATAATTTGGACACAATTTATACAGAAATTAATAAATTGCTAGCTATTTTTCTTTCTGGTACATTATCAAATGACACACAGCCAACTTTCAAAGACCATCTTATTTGTGCCAAGTTTTGCATCATTTTCCACAATTCAGCCCACTTATCAAAGTGTTTTCCCGGGTTCACCAGTACTAGGCAAGGGCTCTGTAATGACCATGAGCTTTATCTACAGATGGAGAACACCTAATTCACAAAGCCACAGACAATCTTAAGATGTATAGATGCTCAAAACATTTGACAATTTTTAAAAGTTTAAATGTACCTAATAGTTGATGAGTTTTCATAAAACAGAATACTAAGTAATGTATAACAATAGCAGATTGGCCGATTTCAAAGCACAAAATACTTATGTCAAACTTATGAATACTTTGACCCTTTGATATACATACATTCAATTTATAAATGACTTACTTTCTGCAGGAGGTTTGCCTTCCGCCACTAGCTGTTTATCTTTCCGTTGTTTCAGATAACCAATTATCTTGTCAATTTCTTCTACCGTGAGCTGACGGTTATCAGCCAGTAAATTCAAAAGATAAGCGATATCAGCTGCGGGTGGGAGGAACGGAGGAGCTGAAGGCCCAGCCTTTGCTCCTGGAGCAGCTTTCTCTCTCTGGGTCTCTATGTACTTCTCAAAACTTGTACCCACAAGTTTGACAGCGTCCTCCAACGGCATATTTCTGTGTTCTGTGTAGAAAGTAAATGAGCAGGTTCTTGTTAATCAACTGTATCTTTATAGATTGTCTTTTAAGAAAATATAAAAAAGGCTGAGGTACAGTTTTATGGTAATCAATTTTTCTAAAGAAAACAAATAAGTGTATCAAATACAAAGCACATTAAACATTTGAAATTTTGAGGCTGCAACTGTGCATAATCAATTTGTTTTTCTGTATGATGGCATTTTAATGCCCTGGTTTTGAAAATAAATAAATTGATCTACACATTTCAGCAATGAATAACACTCTTTCATTTTTGTAATACATCTGAGAGAGAAAAAGTCTAAAATTTTTACAGTGTACATGTATTTTGTTTTCATAAACACGTTTTGCATTTTTCAATACATGAAAATGAATTCTTAACTCCTTTTGGTATCTATTTGTCATTACCTGTGCTCACGCAGTGTTCAAGAAAATCTAACTGTATATCGTAAAAGCCACATATGTGTGTACTCGTTTCAATCGCAAGCGTGTATTTTTCTTGATTGTTTTTATGCCTAGACTACTATTTAATTTCGCAAGAAAACAAATTTGAATAGACTAATATTAATGGTTTACCATACATATATGGAACGCTCAAAAACTATATTTATACGCAAAACACATTTTACAAAAAAAAAATTCTCCCATAAATATATTTGCAGGGCATCAACTCATTATTTTGAAAAAATATAGTAACATAGGACATTTTGGAGCAAAAACGTAGGACATTACTCAAGACATAAACTCTCCAAAAGGCACCTCAAAATACCTTGTTAATTTGGTTTCTCTATTGTACACTTGCTAGATTCAAATATGAAATGATATCATAACATTTATTTCATAGTAGGGCATTGAGATATCTTGTTTCTGTAAATACTTTTTACTACATGTATTATGAAAGTACATCTACATTTCATATCACATTTACACTTTGATTGTTGAAAAAACAATAATCAATCTATTTTTTTTGTTTATATGAAAAAGTTTAGACACTTGATTAAGGGGATACCTTGTAATTGAGGGTGAAATGATTATGAAATGATAACAAAATGATGATGATGAAAACAAAACAAAGTCCATATATTATGTCTAATTAGACCATTGCTAATAATAGAGGTAGAATACCCGTAATGTGGCCATTTAGAAATTCATAAAACATCGCATTTGTTTGTGTGTCGTCCATACTAATAGTTAGTAGATAACGATTTACAGAAACCAGTGACTGACCAACAATCAGCTTGGTTGATTACACAGGAAAGTCAGTTATTGATTTGATATTAAATTCATGAAATCAGATAAACTACTAGACAATGTATCTATCAATGCTACATAGTTTATCGGTTTAGTTACAAGTGTTTGTTACAACATGAATCTGTTTAATCATGCTTCATGTTAGAAACCACCTGCCGAAATCCTATGAAAATGGAGGTATTTATACTTGAGTTGTAAAACTAAATAGTGTTGTATGCTCTAGTTTGTTTACAAGAATATTTCGGTTTATAATAAATCATCCATATGAAGTATAAACATGTATACTTATATTTTTATTTTGATAATATTAAATAATCTTAGTTGACTGTTAGTCATTTTGGTTTAGTTTTCATTAGCATTAATCACGTAAAATATCCGTCATGGTCTATAATCAAAACGGGATTATAAACCAAGCATTTAAGCTCGCTCTCTCGCACAAAATAGCAAGACAAAACCGTGCAAATAAAACACAATTTGCAATACACTTGATCTGCCTGAACGCAATACTTGATGAAAAGAAGCTGAATAAAAACAAAACATATTACTTTGGATATAACATAATATTCCAATGCTTTTGGCATCTGGGGTTACAGACCAATGAGATCGCACAAAAGGAAGAATTCAACTTAATCAATATGTTGCTAGATAGGTTATAGTGTCTTCTTTTTGCAAAAAAAAAAATCGCGCTACGGTCATATACTAAAGAGTTATTTTTCTGCTCACAACTCTGTGGAACCCCAAGTGTAAGTGTAAACAAAGTTTATTTTGTGATACAGTAGAAAACTTATCATAATGAAACAAACAAAATACTAAGTCTGAAAATAATATATCAGAACTCAATTTGATCGGTTTACGAGCGAAACGGAATCAATGCAGAAACATGCCGATGAATCCAACGAAAGACAGTCGCAAACAGTCGATAGGCGATATGGTTATATGATCTCATTTCCCAGTTATTATTAGACACAAGACTTTTTTTTTTATTTTATGAGCCATTGAGGCTCTATACCTTTGTACAATACAGAAATAAAGATTGTTTTAGTGTGTCCATTGTTTTTGTATTTTCCTCTAAATCTTAACACACTTGATCAGTATGCTCATTTAAGTACAAGCTGTGTATAGGAAATCGGTTTATGAATGCTGTGTAACAGCATGAGCGAACGGTAAAATCAACACATATCATTATATCACAGAAAATTTGAAATACACAGATTTTATCCTCGACTTCAAAACTTGAACGGAAATCATTGCCAATAGGTATTTGAATACCTATCATATGCCAAGAACTATTTTATACTGGTTTGTAAGACACAAACTAATTTGATTCTGTTTTTATCGCTTTGAGCATGACGGGCCCAATAGAATCAAATTGCTTGTATGTTCAATTACAAAATCAGTGCGCAAACGGTACTTCTAATCACGCAATTTATGTTCTAAATATCGATCATGGATTTCTTTACAAATCATAAGCCACCGAAGTCCTTTAACATTTGATAATCAGCAAGAAAATATTTGGTTGTGTTGATAATTCATATTTATTTTATTTGAAGATCTCGAAAGTTCAGGGGACTCTTGATATACTTGCTTTTAAGAATAATTTTAGTATTAGCAGTGAACATACAATTACAGTATATGTATAGATCATGGGAAATGACCAGGCAGAGTGGCACTTTGTATCCGATAGCTCTGCTCTGCCAGGTCAAATATCTTTGCCTATAATTATCATCTTTTTTAGCAATGACTATACAAGCAAAACATATTACAAAATATAATCTAGAAAATTCAAACAAACCAAAGAGGGAAAAATTTGGAAGATACCTAATTGGAAAACTTTCCAATTGGACTATTTTTCTTCAATTTGGGAAAAGATTAAACAACTGATTGACAAATTGACGTTTTAATTAAGAGCAGTGATGCTTTGTTAATGGAGTCTGTTATTTATTTTACCAGAAACTACATCGATTCGGACCAGTTTCATAATTTTTTGGTCTAATCAATTCATCTGGAGACAGGTAAAAAGAAACAAACACATCTTATGTTTTGTTTTCTAATTTTTCAAAACCAAAAAACAAGAGAAAAGAGGGCCCTAAGGCACTTCAAACCACTTGTTATTTTATATCTAAACCCTATGTTGTGGGTACTCATTTGAATCGTCTCAACGAGACAATTCAAATGAGTTCCCAAAACATAGGGTTTGATGAACAATAAAAGACATATTACATTTTGAAAAGCCATCATCCCCTCTTATCTGCAGCTATGACCAAAACTAATGACAAAAGCCTACCTTGTGGGGTTCCGTGTAGTATATTTAGAGTTAACGACTTGTGTATCTCATTCTGACTGTTAATAATGATCGCAAACAGGAATTTCAGCCTGGCCGCCTCTTCTACCATTTGTGGGACTGTGAAATCTTCTGGTATGACAACTATCTCAGTTATCAACGCATTCTGTCTTAGTTTGGCATCTATATCGTCCGCATACACCCTGAAAGTGTTTGGTCTTCGTGAACTCATCACTGCTTTTCAACATTTTTTACAAAACCCCATAACTGCAGCTTAAAACAAGCTGCAGATCCAAGGTTTTTGTTGAAAAACAACATTATATAAAATTAAAGGGACTACACATACAACATTTGCACAAGGATACATTAAAACTAACAGGGCTTGTTGAATATCAAAAAGGTTTGACACATTCCTTTACAATGACACATTTTGACACATCTGATAAAGAAGGCTTTGGAAACATTGCTGATAATCTGCAATTTTTTTCTGTTTCCTCAATCTTTTCCAAGGCCTTCTCCATTAGAGACCTGAAAATCGTGTCTCGTTTGGGAAAATGTAAAATAGTCAATTTATTCTGTTCACCATCTTGTTATGCATTGCCAATCTATACACTTTAAAAAATTACCAAACAGCAAAATTTTAGACTGCTCCGAATTCCAAAATGTTGTAGATGGCATGGTCAAGTAAATAAATTTTAATCTTTTTGGTCTTTTGGGGTAGAAAATGTCACAAGCAATTTCTTTATTTCCACTATGTTTTCTTAAGCCTTTTTTATAGGGTGTCAAAGGCATCATTGTGTGGTAAAGGATTAAAATGAAGAAGTCTAATGAAAATTCACAATTCATGACTTACATAAGTTGTTTGGTCATACATATGATCTGACAGTCTGCCGGGTATGGCTTTTTGGGTGGTGGCGGTGGTAGATACGGGTCTCTATACGGGTCCCTGTAGGGATCTCTGTACGGGTCATCATATGGATCACGTCTGTATGGGTCTCTTCTACAAACAAAATATGAAAGAATATATGTTTTGATAATCTCAATATTTTATGCCAAATATGGCAGTCAGACATAAACAGCTTTTCGAATCTTTGATTCCAAGTCTCTTAAATTTTGCAAACGTGTTCACTAACTTCACTTCCACAGCAATTTTTTGTAAACAAGAAATTCTCTTAGATTTTATTCTGTATTATCTTCTCATATCATCCCATTACCAGATGGCAAAATTCTGGACTATGAAAATTTGGAAGGCCTTGCAGATGAAAATTTCAAGATGACAAAACTACATTTTTTTTTACTTTTGTGTTAGAAAACATTGATTGTGGGAAATGTAGAAATTGTTTATCACAATAGATGTGTGCATCACCTTTGGAAATGAATCCATCTAAAATTGATGTGCTATCTGGTAATGGGTTATTATAGCCTAAGCTCAACAAGTTAGAATAAACTATTCTAACTTTATCATTTACTAATTCTAGAAATTAAGATCAGCTTACCTCAAACAACTTCACATGACAGGGTTTTTCCTAAGCTTTCTGTGCCTCCTGAAAACGGAGGCATTCCCAAAGCAAAATGCTGTGTTCCCAATGCAAGTTTTCTTACATTTTTCCCAATCTATTGAAAATGTTTAACAATTTATTGAAAATGAGTATTTTGCATACTTTTTATGCCAAAAATGAGCTATTTTGCGCTTTAGAAATTTCCCAATTAGGCTAGACTCCTTTTCCCAACAAGAGCTGTCCGAAGACAGCGCGCTCGACTTTCTAAGTTGCTTAGTATAAAGGGGGGCATAACTCCAAATATAGTGGAGCCAGGGTCATGGGCCCTGATAGTAAGGTAGAGGGTGTGATGGTGAATAAGTATACCAAGTTTGGGTTGAATCCCTTTGATAGTATGGAAGTTATTGGTGTTTGAAAAAACTTTAACCTTGGTTGCAACGCCAACGCCGACGCCAACGCCGACGCCAACGCCGACGCCCGGGTGACAGTATAAGCTCTCATTTTCTTCGAAAAGTCGAGCTAAAAAGGCTAGGAAAACCCCTGCATGATCAGATTGTTGATTGATTGAGGCTTAATGCCTCTTTCAACTGCTACGGTCATATCACAGAAACTGGAGCACCTAACCATGGATTCCAGGATTTTCTCTTGCCAGTACTACAACATCCTTACCAAGTCTCCATCTTCTTGCCAAGATAGGTTAACAATAATCAAACCTTTGGTAGGAGACAATTTTGTCAGCAAGGGTATTTGATGCAGTTGGCGATCAAACCTGGGACACCACTAATGAGAGTCTGATGCGCTACCAGCTGCGCTATGGCCGCAGCCTTTAACCCTTTCCCAAACGGCAAAATTTGAGGGTGATCCACTTCAAAAACATCCACAAATGACAAAATGGATGTTATTAAAGATAGAATTTGTGTAAAATATGGCATAGAAAATATTGAGACAAAAGGAGAAACTGCTGGTTATCAGCAGTTTCTTCTTTTGTCTCAATGTTTTCCCAAGCCTTTTCTATTAGGGACGTCAAAACCAGGTCTTGTTTGGTAAAGGGTTAATAAGGCCCCTATATATCTCCACAATAACAACAATAAGAACAGACCTGTAAGGATCATCTCTGTAGGGATCTCTATAAGGATCATCAACAGGTGGGGGAGGCCCTCGTCTGTAGGGATCGGCCATATATGGATCATCTCTGAAATAGTCAATAGACATACATTTGTTTTTGAATTCAGAGTTCTAAACTCATAAGGAAAGTTTGTGTTAGACATTGTAAGACAGACAATAAAACAAGATGTGTTTGTGAAACACAAATGCCATCGCAATGGCCAATGTTAAGTTTTGGGACAGACAGACAGATGGACGGACAGATAGACAGTACAACAATATGCCCCAAATCTTTTGATGCCGGGGCATTACAACGAAGTATTGCAAAATGGTACAAACATGCTGGAATTGATGAAATCTGTTAATAAAGAGCCTCAGTTTTTCAAGTGAAATGTATCACAATTCAAATCACTTGACTATATTCATACCTAGTGGGTGGTGGCCCAGCATCCCGTCTTGGTGGAGGTGGATATGGGTCTCTGTATCTGTCTTCATAGGGGTCTGGTCTTATAGGGGATCTCTCTCTGCCATACCTGTAACATAGTAAAACAGAGCTACAGATAAGTGGGGGTGAAGACGTTCTAACTCTCTTATTTCAATTCCAAACCCTATGTTGTGGGTACTCATTTGAATCGTCTCGATGAGACGATACAAATGAGTACCCACAATATAGGGTTTGATGAACAATTACAGAATTTTTACAGTTTAAAAAGTCATCACCCGCTCTAATCTGGAGCTCTGGTAAAACATGTGTTTTGACACACCACATCGATTTAGCCACATGCTGGGTAGTTATAAGTCTCGATAAATGACCTGACCGAGCATCTCTAGCTATTAGCTAGGGAGCCTCTGCAAGGTCATTTATCAAGAGCTATAGTTAGTTGCACACTTCATACTAAATTTCATGATAATTTTTATTTGAAAAGTTTGAGATGAAAAATTCTTGTTTATGCCCAGAGATCACAAATATATTCACATTTGAATACAATGTATTTGCTTTTTCCTAATGTGCTTATCTTCAATGCATTTCATTTTTTTGGTCGTCTGTAACACATTTGAATTTAACCCATTGCAAACAGCAAAATTTTAAACTGGTTCAAAATCAAGGTTGTTGCAGACGACAGTAACAAATTAGATTTCATATTTTCTGATAGAAAACATTGTGGAACAAGAGCTTCGCAGAGCGGCGCATATACGCCCGAGAGGGGCTTGTCAGTAAAAATTGGCAATTTTTTCAATTCAAGGGCATAATAATTCCTACATGAAAAGTTATCAAAATTTTGTTTGCACAACAAGACACCATAGAGATTCATTGTGGCTAGTTTGATTATATTCTGGTTGAAACTGTAGAAGTAGCACACAGGAGAAAATGGGCATTTTTGAGAAAATGGGCATTTTTTTTTAATACAAGGGCAGATAATTCAAGAACGAAAAGAGTTATCTGAATTCCATAAGCAAGGTGCACAACTAGACACCATGGAGATTCATTGTGGCAAATTTGATCAAATTCTGATCAAAACTGTAGGAGGAGTTGCGCACACAAGAAATTGCTAACAGACGGATGGACGGACAGACAGACGGACAGACGGACGAGCGGGGCCATAACATAATACGACCCTTCGGGCGTATAAAAATGAAGAAATTGCTTGTCACAAGCAATTTCTTTAAGCAATTTCTTTATTTTCCACAAGGTTTTCCAAGGCCTTTCTCTTGTGAGGTGTTAAAAGGTGTCATTGTGAGGGAATGGACTAGTTAAACACCACAAGTGACAAAGCATGATAAAACATGGTTGATTTATAAATACATACCCTCCTCCCACGGGGGGAGGTGCGTCCCTGTCTGTTTCCCTTCCCCGACCTCTGCTGACCTTTATTGTTTGGTAATGGTTAAATCATTTCCCAGAATGCTGAGACCTGGTTTTGACATACCTAATAGAAATGGCTTAAGAAAACATTGAGACAAAAGGAGAAAGTGCTGATACCCAGCACATTCTCCTTTTGCCTCACTGTTTTCTGCTATTTTATCAAATATTCTACCTTTAGTTAAATTCATCTTGTCGTCTGCAGCAGCATTCAAATTCGACAAGCCTAAAATTTTGCTGTCTGATAATGGGTAAAAACATACCCTCCTCCTACAGGTGGAGGTGCGTCCCTGTCTGGTTCCCTTCCACAACCTCTTCCTCCTTCATCTCTACTTTGACCCTGCCAGCAAGCAATTTCTTCTTCATTTCCCACAATGTTTTCTACTCAATGTCATAAGATTTTAACATTTTGCTCTTTAGCAATGGTCTAACCCTTCCCCAAACAAGACCGGGTTTTGACGTCCCTAAGTGAATAGGCTTGGGAAAACATTGAAACAAAAGAAGAAACTGCTGATAACCAGCAGTTTCTCCTTTTGTCTCAATATTTTCTGTGCCATATTTTACACAAATCCTGTCCTTAATAACATCCATTTTGTCTTTTGTGACAGTTTTTGAAGCGGATCACCCTAAAATTTTGCCGTCTGGTAATGGGTTAATACATACCCTCCTCCTACTGGGGGAGGTACGTCCCTGTCTGGTTCCCTTCCCCGACCTCTTCCTCCTTCATCTCTACTTTGACCCCTACCAGCCCCTCCTCTCCTGCCTTCAGCTGCCATTTTTACGGCTAAAAATAGACAAGAAATTTACCAACTTAACAAAACAACAACAGATATTTTAAGTAATGAATGATGAAATAAAGTTCTATGGTAAGATAACTTGAAATATTTTTCTTTTTTGACACAGGTAATCTGTATAATATAGGAAATGGAAAAGTAAAAGTTATTTCAAATTCTTAATTCAAACCTTTCACAAACGACAAAAAATATGTTGATAAACTTTATCAACATATTTTTTGTGCTTTGTGAAAGGTTTAAAAGGTTTAAAAGATAGGTCTTGCTTGCAATATTATAGCACAAACATTGTATGACTCTCTAGGTAGAAAACAGTGTGGGAAATGAAGAAATTGCTTGTGCCAAGCAATTTGTGCCAAGCAATTACCTAATTTTTCACATTGTCTTGAGGAGTGTCAGAAAGCATCAATGGGTGGGAATGAGTTATTTGAAGGATCTTCAAAATTAAATGATATTGCTTACAAAAAATCAATCTAGGAAGACCTGTCAAACAACATGTCTTTCTGGCCCAAATATGTTGTTTCTAGCATAAAAATTATACTTATAGGGACAACAAAAAAGTCTAAGAAATAAGTCTTTCTGTGTGGTATAGTTTTTATTTATAACATTTTCTGAAAAAGAAACATTGCAATGAAAAACAACAACATGGTATGCAATTTTCAATTTTAATCACACACCTTACACAAATAGAAAGAAAATGGTATTGACAGTATTATTTTCTCATGAACTAAGACCGCTAATACCAATATTTCCAAATTTGCCATTGTCTGATTTTTGACTTTTCAGAAACAACAAATTCTTAGATTGGTCCAAATTGAAAGTTGTTGCAGAATCCAACTAAAACATTATTAACAAGAGTTACACAGAGCGGTTAATATAAGCACCACAGTGCCTTATCAGAAATTAGACAGTTATCATTCAAGGGGAAAAAAGAGCAAAGGAATATATACCCTCTCATCTTCTAAGGAGGGCACAATAAGTGAAGAATGCCTATCAAAACTTTTAACGGTCAGATCCCAGCACATACACAGAGTGTCAGATAAGATGGAGAATTAGTCATTCAAAATGCAATGTTTCATATATAGTTTATCAAACCTTTTGTTGTGGGTACTCATTTGAATCTTCTCAATGAGCAGATTCTAGTGAGTACCCACAACAAAAGGGTTGGATTAGAAATAACAAAGTTATAATGCCTCAAGTCCTCTATTCTGTTGCTCTGCATGCATGATAATATGTTAGTTGGACTGCATGATTCATGCTGTCTAATATGGGTTTATAGTTTTCATTTTCAATTCTTCTGTACTGGGTAATATTGATCACACATATATAATAGTCACGAAATTCAAAGGTAAACAATTCCAAAATTGTTCTGTATGGAAAAGAGTTGAATAATTGATAAACAAATGTGTAATTCCAGATAATCTCTTACCTTTGGCACTGCACTTTTCATGCTGTAGAACCAATACCGCAATTTTTGATGGAATCAGTTGGAAAAAGAACCGAAAATTTTGTATATAAACATTTGGTATGTCAGAGTGCATATGCAATTCTTTTGTAAAATCAAAACTGATTCTTTTTCTACTTAGGTATGTGCACTCAAGTTAACCCTTTCCCAAACAAGACCTGGTTTTGACATCATTAATAAAAAAGGATTGAGAAAACATTGAGACAAAAGAAGAAAATACTGATAATCAGCATTTTCTCCTTTTGCCTAAATATTTTGTCTGCGGTATTGTACACAAATATTAACTTTATCAATACTTGTTTGACTGTGAGCAGCTGATATTGAATTGAATCAATCTAAAATTTTACTGTTTGGGAAATGGTTTATTTTACTAACCTACTCTACGTACAAACTCCCTTCCTCTAATCATTTCTATATTTTGACTTCTACATAATAAAGTCAGAGCCTTTGCATGAAGAAAAGAATTGGATTAAGACACAATAGTGTATATAGACTCCTTTCATTTATGTTTTAGTCCATACCCACAGAACACTTCCGGTAATTCGAGTCTTCTCTGATGAAATTTCACTCGATGATATTTGAATGTCGCTATTAACATCAGTATGCTGTCCCATTCAAAAACAAAAGAAAATTCTGATACAGCCACTTAACTTGTGTCTGAATTTTCTTTTGTTTTTTAATGGGACAGCGCTCTGATGTAAATAGTCTATTTTCATCGGGCGCAATGCCTAGTTTAACACAGTTTGGGGTTGGCCAGAATATTTCTCGCACTATCATTGTTTGTTTGGATCTATGGTCAAGCTATAGTCTCGTGCAAAGTAGACTGTGGTATATTCATAGAACTTGCAGTTGTCTCGCACTATCGTTTTTGTTTCTTTTTTGTCTTTGCGACAATCAAACATATATGACTTATTTTTTATATGTTTCTTATAGGTTAACTACAAATGAATTTAAATGTTGAATTCAATCATTACTATGCGGACAGTCACAGTTTAGAATTAAAGAACAATACTTAAGTAATAAGTTTTCAAGAGTTTTTTTAGCCAAAATTTTATTTCAAAGTCTTTTCAAGATAATCATCATTGTTTTCTGATCACTTTTCAAGTTTCTGCAAACATTGTACAAAAATATTACTGCATTTGTAAAAGTATCTAAAGTTTGTCATTAAGAAATTTATACTTTGTGTGTATTAAGTCAACCCCTCCTATAAAAATACTGCTTTCATCTCTGCAGTCAACCCAGCAAGTAGATGATCATGACATTTTGATTATTTTGACATTGTCATGATCTGTGACAAAGTTGTAAATCAATTATGCAATTAAAAGTTCTCACTGATTATGATCATAAACTCAATTGCAATAATATTCTAAGGAAATATTTTGACGGCTTAGTGCGAAACAGTTGTAACTGCCTATAAACATATAGGCAGTTACAACTGTTTCATGCTGAGCCATCGAAATTTTACTGATAAATGCTTACAAATTCATTTAAATAAATCCTCAAAACCACATAATTTTTTTAGTCAATGAACATTTGAATCAGATTTTTAATTTGTTATGTGTACAAACAAATAATTGGATCATGATGGAGATTGGAAGAATACCTGCCTGGAAAACCATCTTTCTATTATATCATAGCAGAGAAATTTAGCTATTAGCTGATACTTCAAGTTTAGGCTTACAACAATATTTTAACGCAAAATTGACAAAAACAAACCACAAGTTAGTTCCATTAACACTCAAAATCAGCAGACATACTTGAAGTCATAATTGCTCCAGGTAATGCCTACCAAATTCTCACTTTGAATTTGAAAATCGCATCAGTAATGGGTGTTTTCTTTTTTTACTTGTAAAAAGAACTATTGGTATTTTGTTTACAGTCACAATGCAAGTTCTGATACATGGGACTGTATGGATATATATACACTGTGTAGATGGTTATTACTTATTAGCAGTTTTCTTCCTTTCCGAGCTATGTTTCTCCAAGCCTTTTGAAAACCAAGTCTTGTTTAAGAAAGGCTTAAATGCAACCTTTCATCTTTAGCAATAGAATTCAGCAACTATGTAAATGGACATCCACTCTCAAACAAGAGGTTCCTGGAGCAGCACATACATACATCCAAGAGGCGCTTGTTGGCGAAAAAGAGTTGTCTGCAGACAACGTAGTTAGCCTATACCGGAGCTTGTCACAAAAACAGCTTTAACTCCAAGGTCAAGAGGTCATGATCTCAAATGAAAGGTCTTAGCAGGATGTATCCACATGTGAAATATAAAGGCACTATCAATAATAGTGCATTAGATAAAGGCCAATTTAAAGGTTATCTTAGAATCTAAAAGTAGGTCAAACTCCAAAGTCAAGGTCAGTAGGTGAAAGGTAATGGTCCCAAAAGAAAGGTCTTGGCATGAAGTATGCATGTGTGAAATATCAAATCTGATTCTCTAATAGTGCCCGAGATATAGACCAGGTTGAATGTTTTTTGGAAGACGCGATGCAGACATTAGGGCTGTGGCATTAGCTCCTCCTACATAAAAACCTTGCTTGCCCAAAACTATAGCATATTATTCAAGAACAAAAAGAGTTATCTGAATACACAACTAGACGGCCATGGATATCATTTGTGGCAAGTTTGATCATCCTCCAATTGAAAATGTAGGAGCTACGCACCCAAAAAACAGACCAGGCCTATAACAGATGGACCATTTGGGCCCAAAAGAAATGGAATAACGTCTTTAATCAAGTTTTTAATTTCAACCCTATCAAAAAAAAAATAAATTTAAAACTGACTCAATTTGTGAGCTGCAACAGACAACAAATTTGATCTCACCTAAAAATATGAACAGCGTCGTAAATATTGAGTCAAAAAGCAGAAATTGTTGGTTATCAACATTTACTTTTTTGTCTCAATATTTTCAAAAGCTCTCTTTATTATAATAAGGAACATCAAAACTAGTTCTTGTTCGGGAAAAGCAGGGGTGTGGAATTCCTATGCCTGACTTGTCCGAATTGGGATTTGAGGCTGTGGACAAGTAAAATTTTCTATCCTGCTTGTCCGTTGACAAGGGCCAAATTAGCCTAATGATACAACAAAGTTGCCTATGAGTGAAACCAGCCTATGGCTGAAGATGTAAAGCAACCTTTTTCCTACAGTAAAGTGTTAAGGGAAAATATTCATTAAATAAAGCTCAGGATGTTATAATGCCTAGCCTTTCAAATAAATTAGTCAAACATATTTTCAGTGATTCTGACCAGTGAATTTTTCATTCCAGCTTGTCCTCAGACAAATGAAAGATTTTAAGATTTCCACACCCCTATTTAAAGTAAAAGTTGGGCTAAAACTGAAAAAAATATCACTCACTTAAAACTTGTCCTTTCAATTTGGTTCCGTTTTCACCATCTCTGGCTTTTAAAGCGTCTTCTTCTTTTTCAAACTGAACAAAACCATAACCCTTGTCATGTATTGATACCCCTGAAAAAAGACAATATTCAAACAAATTATTATGCATTCTACAATCTAGATAAACACATGTATAACTTGTAAAAGGTTCTTTTGTTCATCATAGTTGGATGATTATGAAAAATTAAAATTGGACAAAAATTGAAATAGAAATACAACGGAAATGACCAAATTAAGGTATCCATCCATCATTAGATACCAAACACTTTGACGTTCTTGGCATCATCCGGAAATTGATGGGAATAATGGAAATTGACAAATTGCATGAATCAAGGCTCGAAATTCCACTAGCATACTGGCAATTTCCAAGTTAAAATAAACAAGAGATGTTTGTAAAACATATATGCCCCCTCAAGGGCCTATCTTTGATGTAGGTCAAACTCTGAGGTCAAGTTCACAAGGTCCAAGGTCATGGTCAAATGTGAAAGGTCTTGGTAGGGGGTGTCTAAGTGTGAAAAATCAAGGCTGTAGGTGTAAAAGGACATGAGATATAGGCCAGATTAAAGATTTTTAAAACTAGAACTGTCGCAGAGCGGACAAATACCCCCCACTAGCGCCTTGTCATTGAAAAAGTGCTGTAGGTCAACCGGTTCTTGACTTAGAGCACGGAAACGGATTTTAAACAAAGTCTGATTGTGACCGTGACCTTTGACCTTGGTGATCCAAAAACAATAGGGCACCTCCTTGGGTCATAGGCAACAACTGTGTAAAGTTTCATGATCCTAGGTCAACCGGTTCTTGACTTAGAGCACGGAAACGGATTTTAAACAAAGTCCGATTGTGACCTTGACCTTTGACCTTGGTGACCCAAAAACAATAGGGCACCTCCTTGGGTCATGGGCAACAACTATATTAAGTTTCATGATCCTAGGCCCACCGATTCTTGACTTAGAGCACGGAAACAGATTTTAAACAAAGTCCGATTGTGACCTTGACCTTTGACCTTGGTGACCCAAAAACAATAGGGCACCTCCTTGGGTCATGGGCAACAACTGTGTAAAGTTTCATGATCCTAGGTCAACCCGTTCTTTACTTAGAGCACGGAAACGGATTTTAAACAAAGTCCGATTGTGACCTTGACCTTTGACCTTGGTGACCCAAAAACAATAGGGCACCTCCTTGGGTCATGGGCAACAACTGTGTAAAGTTTCATGATCCTAGGTCAACCGGTTCTTGACTTAGAGCACGGAAACGGATTTTAAACAAAGTCTGATTGTGACCTTGACCTTTGACCTTGGTGATCCAAAAACAATAGGGCACCTCCTTTGGTCATAGGCAACAACTGTGTAAAGTTTCATGATCCTAGGTCAACCGGTTCTTGACTTAGAGCACGGAAACAGATTTTAAACAAAGTCCGATTGTGACCTTGACCTTTGACATTGGTGACCCAAAAACAATAGGGCACCTCCTTGGGTCATGGGCAACAACTATATTAAGTTTCATGATCCTAGGTCCACCGGTTCTTGACTTAGAGCACGGAAACGGATTTTAAACAAAGTCCGATTGTGACCTTGACCTTTGACCTTGGTGACCCAAAAACAATAGGGCACCTCCTTGGGTCATGGGCAACAACTGTGTAAAGTTTCATGATCCTAGGTCAACCGGTTCTTGACTTAGAGCACGGAAATGGATTTTAAACAAAGTCCGATTGTGACCTTGACCTTTGACCTTGGTGACTCAAAAACAATAGGGCACCTCCTTGGGTCATGGGCAACAACTGTGTAAAGTTTCATGATCCTAGGTCAACCGGTTCTTGACTTAGAGCACGGAAACGGATTTTAAACAAAGTCCGATTGTGACCTTGACCTTTGACCTTGGTGACTCAAAAACAATAGGGCACCTCCTTGGGTCAAGGGCAACAACTGTGTAAAGTTTCATGATCCTAGGTCAAACCGTTCTTGAGTTAGAGCACGGAAACGAAAAAGTCTACGGACGGACGACTGGACGGACGGGCGGATGGACGGACTGACAGACAGACAGACATGGTGAAACCAATATACCCCCCTCTACTTCGTAGGTGGGGGGTATAATCAGGTCAAACTCCAAGGTCAAGGTCACACAGGCCAAGGTCATGGTCAAATGTGAAAGGTCTGGATAGGAGGTGTCCATGTGTAAAGTATCGCAGCTGTATATGTGACAGGACATGAGATATAGGACAGGTTAAAGTTTTTTATAGTAGGTCTAACTCCAAGGTCAAGGTCCAAGGTCATGGTCAAAAAAGAAATGTCTTGGTTGGAAGTGACCATGTGTGAAATACCAAGGCTGTATGCGTAAAAGAACATGAAATATAGGTCAGGTTAAAGTTTTTTAAAAGTAAGTCAAACTCCAAGGTCAAGGTCACAAGGTCCAAGGTCATGGTCAAATGTAAAAGGTCTTGGTAGGATGTGTCCATGTGTGAAATATCAAGGCTTTATGTGTTATAGGACATGAGATATAGGCCTAGTTTAGAATTTTTTATAGTAGGTCAAAATCCAATGCCAAGGTCACAAGGTCCAAAGTCATAGTCATATATGAAAGGTTTTGGTCGGAGGTGTCCATGTGTCAAATATCAAGGCTGTATGTGTAAAAGGACATATATCGGCCAGGTTAAAGTTTTTTAAAAGTAGGTCAAACTCCAAGGTCAAGGTCACAAGGTCATGGTCAAATGTGATAGGCGTTGGTAGGAGGTGTCCATGTGCGAAATATCAAGGCTGCATGTGTAAAAGGTCATAAGGTAAAGGCCTTGTTTATCTTTTTTTAAAGTAGGTCAAACTCCAAGGTCAAGGTCAAAAGGTCATGGTCAAATGTGAACGATGTTGATAGGAGGTCTCCATGTGTGAGATATCAAGGCTGTATGTGTAAAAGGACATGAGATATATGCCAGGTTAAGAATTAAGTGTGAAAATCAACAAAAGACAATAACTCAACGAATTTGATCGGCAGAGTTACAGTTCTTGTGCACTGCACCTCTCCATAATGAGATCTACCCACTTGTAAAGTTTCATGATTCTACCTTACATACTTTTCGAGTTATGCTCCAGACAAGGTTTGGTCTACGGACCGACCGACCTACTGATCGACACTTGCAAAACAATATACCCCCATTTTCTTCGAAAGGGGGCATAAAAATTGCTAGTGTTTCTTTCTGACACTTGACTTTTTAGGTAAGTGGAAAATTATTTTCAACCAACAAGCTTTATCAAAAGCAGCCTGAAAAGGCTTACAAAACAACTTCCAAATATTGACTAACTGTACTAGTTTTCTGAAGAACAACTGTAAATATAATATATCATTGTTATGCTTATTTTTTTCAAAATGAAAACCTTTATAATTTACAAAACAAGATTGCAAATGAATTTGCCTTTTTGCTAGTGGTTTCGAAAGCTACTGGCAAAATATTCCGACTCATTTTTTCAAGGAAATTCTAGCCCTGTGAATGTGACAAAGTGTTGGGTATCTAATGATGAATGGAATACCTTTAACCCTTTCCCAAATGGCAAAATTTTAGGGTGATCCACTTCAAAAACTGCCACAAATGACATAATGGTTGTTATCAAAGATATGATTTGTGTAAAATATAGCTCAAAAAATATTGAGGCAAAAGGAGAAACTGCTGGTTATCAGCAGTTTCTTCTTTTGTCTCAATGTTTTCCCAAGCCATTTCTACGAGGGCCGTCAAAACCAGGTCTTGTTTGGTAAAGGGTTAAGCAGGGATCCCTCTGTGAAATCTGTATCAACTGCTAGACAGTAAAGCATCTATCTTAAAGGAGTTGGTAACTGCACATTCTAGAATTTTCTTTGAAGGCAATCAGGGTGGATAATCACGTGACCGGGAAGGATACACTGTATTAGAAAATGGCGGCTTGAACTCCCGCCTGGGATCAGTTTTCAGGTAATTATTCATGTTTTACCTTTTTACTCTTGAAAAGACATAGCCTATCATATGCGCATTTTCATTATTCGAGCTCCGGCACCAACAACTACACACAAAAACATGCATTTTTGTCAAACATCGTGGCAGTTTGCGTCCACTCGCATCCGGCCACATGTTTTTGGGTGGATACAACGGACGAGTTCAAGCATATTTTGGACTAAATTACCTTTAAATGCCATATACTTCAACAAATTCCGTATGAAATCGTAGGCTTTTGTCAAACACACTCAGTGGCTAAGTAAGAACTACTGGGAATGATGCTCTTTTCTAAAAATCAAGGTTTTGGCTGATGGATACCTCGCATCATTCATCTTGTTTGGGATACATCGTACTCTGGCATAATATACGTTTCATATGGAATGCACAATTGAGCTCTAGATAGTAAATACAGCGAAAACAACTTTGTATTGTATGTCAATAATAAATAATTGAATTATCTCACTGTAATGACGTAAATCGAGCACACAAATAAATTTAATTTCTGTCAATCCAGCATAGTCTTATGTTGAAATCACTTTCAAGTAAAGTTCAATTTAATTTTATAGCGGAGTACCCACCCATTTTATTCTACTGAGACTTGAATTTTCCGTTAGAAGAAAATAAAATAAAAACAGTTCTTGATTATACTTTTCAACCGAATTTGTGACATGGAATATAATATATGTTTTTGTGGAATTTACAATTAAATAGACATGTTGGTATTTAGAAATTTATGCAAGAAAATATGTTTTCCCAGTTTTTGTCTTTCTCCAAAAAAGGAAGAGGGTGGACTCGTAGCCACAAACCAATACCCGTCATCAAGTTTGTGGGTACGATATCACAGCTACTGTCATTTCGCCTACAAATCAGTTTTGGTCACTCTGTATTTCGATTTTAGAGCGAAAGATTAATCAATATTACACTGTTTAAACTAAATTAAAGTTAAATTGTCTCAATGGTATTTGAAAACGAAACCACTCGTTCATCGTAATTTCAACCAAGTAGACCAAGTAGATCTAAGGATCCATTTACAACAAAGCTTCAATAGTCTGAATATTACAGCTTTCAATATGGTAGCCTAAATGAAATAATCTGTTTCATGTTAACATAAGCTCAGGACTTTTTATTGCACTGTAAAGTGTTACGGACACGACACAAATAAAAATGCAGCCAAATATCTGATTAAAAAATTCAGACCAATTTTGTATTTTAACGCAAGCTTAGATTTTTTATACTAATGGTCATTCACACATAATTTTTAATGATTCAAGTAATGAATTCTTGATATTGGAATCGTATTCCATGCCAAGAAAGCTAGAAGGGTGGGTTAACCTAGTGAGACACTTGTGTACCAAATACCTTGTTTTAGCCGTTTGTAGTTGACAAATGAAATATCAAATTTTGAAAGCTAATGTACTTTTCCATGAAAGCGATAGTTAATTTATCTATTCACGGATAAAATCCCTACACATTGATAACTTTAACATCTCATACCAGCGATGACGACCTCCATTTGCGAGTTTTTCTTGTAGCTGTCAATCGAAATATTTAAAAAAATCTTACCCCACCCACATTAGCATAGGTTTTTAATGGGTTTACATTATTCATTCTAATCTAAGCCTTTGCATTTCAGTATTTCTCCCACATGACCGGAACCCCGACATGTCAAGGCCTAGATAGATCCTACAACAACAGTAAACAATGGTAAATGACAAGTTTTGCACTATTTTTCAAATCTTCGCTCGGCTCTAATGATTTGGTTCCACAAACGTGCTAGAATTCCAGGGTCAATCTCTTTTTTAGCTGAGTCGGGATATTTTAGTTAGTGGGTAACTGCGGATACCATCAATTCAACGAAAGTAGGTTCAAACCCTGGCTCTGCCAATATCCTTGCTAAATTTGACAAAATTTATATCTTCATCACCAAATGGGATGAACAGGTGGTTGTTCAGATTGTATTTTCATTGTGTTAATTGTTGGTACAGGTTCAAGAAATACTACAAACACATGGTTAGGTGAACAAGTCACACTATATGACTGGAAAAAATGTTGAACGCAGCCGCTGTGCTAAAGTTTCATTGAATCACTGACTATTTTTGGTCCAATAGAATTATAAATTTCATATTTGCCGAACAGTGTTTGATTCAAATTGTATGTCGTGTTTTAATAAAGAAAGAATTGCAGAGAACACACTGTTAGATGCTGCAAATTTTGAAATAAAATGACCATTTCCCAAACAAGACCCAGTTTTGATGTCCCTACTATTTAGGCTTGGGAAAACATTGCGACAAAAGAAGAAAATTCTAATAGCCAGCATTTTCTCTCTTTTCCTTGATACTGTTTGGCAAGACCATTGAGATTTTTTTCTTTTGACATGAAAGGCTGTCATATGGCTAGGATTGGTTGTTTTAGTATAATTGTATTGAGTGTAAAAATTAAACCAGGGAACACATTGTAAGATGACAAGCTAATGCAGCCCTAACTCCATCAAAGCAGACTTTATCTACAAAAACAAACTTGATTTGTTGTATCTGTATTTTCAGGGAATGGCTGAATTGGACCATTAACAAAACAGCTGAATACAAAATCATGATGTTTTACTGGTGTTTTCACCTGTGGAACATAGGTTGAAGGAACTTTTTTTTAAACGTGAGGCAAAGAGAGGGAAAAAAGATGACAATGATGATGTAGGCTAATGCTGCTGAGGAAGGCTGGTCATGATACAAAGACGTTGATTGCTATAGATCGAGCATCAGTGATTGGCAAACTTAACCCTTTCCAAAACAAGATCTTGTTTTGATGCATGTAATAGAAGAGGTTTGGGAAAACTTTGAGGTAATAGAAGAAAATGCTGATAATCTGCATTTTCTCCTGTTGCCTCATTATTTTCTGTTGTTTTGTTCACAGATCCTGTCTTAATTTACACAAATTTTGTCATCTGAAGCCCCTTTCTAATTGGAAAACCCTGAAATTTTGTTGTTTGGGAAAGGGTTTATGGAATAAGTGTTTTGAATTGGATGATGGCTATGTTTGAAAATAAAGTAGTTTTAATCTGACTATCTGACTCTTTCTATATGAAACATTATTTATACCCCTTTATGCATGGCGGCTGGCACAATTATTAAATCAGACTTGCATCTATTACTTGGTGGAAAAAGATGAAACTGTTAATACATCCTTTTCCAAATCGATGCTTTCAAAGGCTTTTTTCTTGAATACACAACTGGTCAATGGTTCCTCCTTTTCCCACTGCGGTATTTCTGATGATATTTTAGACTCTATTTGACATATTTCTATGGAAAATCTATAGTAAAATTTAACCAATTGCCACACAATGACTCTTTTTGACTCCCTACTAAAAGATAATGGCTTTAAAAATATTGTGGGAAACGAAGAAAATGCCAGTGACAAGCAGATAAAGCATTTACCACAATGTTTTCTACCCAGAACGACCAAAATTATGTCAAATTTTATTCATTCATTAATATTGTTGCCTGCAATATCTTTGGATTTGGATCAGTCCAACTTTTGCCGTTTGATAATTGCTTAACTCTTTCCCACACAAAACCTTGTTTTGACTCCCCAGTAGAAAAGGCTTGGGAAAACATTGAGACAAAAGAAGAAAATGCTGATATTCAGCACATTCAGCATTTTCTCCTTTTTCCTCAATATTTTCCAGGCTACATTGCATACAAATTCTATATTTATCAACATCCATTCTGTAGACTGCATCAGCATTTGAAATAAGACCACCCCAAACGTTTGCTGTTTGGTAAAGGGTTAAGTCATCAAAGAAATTATCCTGTGACTGGAGCTGCTATTTTTATATTCAAGTCGCCACGCTGTCGTTCCGGCTGTCTGTCCATACTTCCATCCGTCCGTCAGTTATTTACCCCTTTCACCTTTTTATTTTCTACCATATCAAATGAAGATTTCATATTATACTCCAGGTTTGCATTATTGTCAACAACCATTTTCAACTTTGACCAGTCTAGCTGAAAAGATTAATCCATGACCACATCATGATACTTTGAAAATGATGACCCACAAGATAAAGGATTATGAATATAAGTTGTAATAGCATCGTGAAAAAATGAAGAAATTGCCTGTGACAAGCACGCAATATTTTCATCTTCCACAATGATATTTTCAATCAAGAAATTTTTGAAAGATCAAAACATAAAATATCATTCACTTGAAATTGTCGTCTGCAACATCTTTGAATTTGGACCAAACTAAAATTTTGTTGTTTTACAAAGGGTAAAATAATATCATATTGTACAAATGGCAATACTTTATTCTGTATAAGAATACCAAGTAGTATCAGATTCACAACGATTGAACAATTTTAAAAGCTGTAGGTCTGGTCATGGCAAGACTTGGAACCATTATCCTCGAAAACAACTTGAAGCTTGACTGTGGTCTTCATCATCATGTATGACGGGGGCATAGCCAGGAATTTTGTTATGTTGACAGAAGCCCAAGGTGTAGATATATAGTCTAGTCCATTTGACGCATTTTGACGCCCCAAAACAGAAAAGCTTCGGAAAATATTGTGGACAATGCTGAAATTTCCTCATTCCCACTAATGGTTTCTATCCAGGGAGACCACAAATATAAAATTACGTTCACTTAAAATTGTCATCTGTATTAACATGTCTTTTGGTTGATTTTGGAAGAGTCAAAATTATTGTAATTTGTTACATTGTATTATGGGTTGTAGGGGTTCTGGGGCATCTAGTGTTCTGTTTCCACAAATTGTCTTGGAATGGGCACACTTTCAAAAATAATTATGTTGAAGCCTAGGCTTCCACGCCTCCGCCTATATACACATCAGTATGAAACATCTCTAAATCAACACCATCCATGTTTACAGAGTTCAAACATGCATAAAATATTCCGAATGACAGATGTGACCGAAATATTTTGACACTTCTTTTATGCCATTTTATCATGTTGATGAAGTCTTCAGTCATGCATTCATATTGATATATTTCTGGCATGTGGCCCTCCATGAATTCAGACATGTCCGCTCTTTATAGGAATTCACCTGGACCAAGAATACTGATCTACCTGCTATGTTAAAGTGTCTTGTTAGAGAAGATTAACACCACCTGAAAAATACATACAAAATTTATTCAAACAAACAGCATTGTACATGTAAGGATGATATTAATGAATATTACCATTTCCCAAACAATTAATGATACAAGTAAAATGTTGACGCAACAAAACCTTAAACCTCCAGTAAATATCGAAGAAAAGGGAGAAAGAAATTAACATCATCTTCCTTTTCCTCAATATTTACAAATTTTGTGCACATTTTATACAAATCCCTTACTTTTAGTTTTAAACACAAATTTGTAGACTACAGCATCTTTCAAACTAGATGTCTTTTGGGAAAGGATTAAAAAAAGGTTTTCTGGTAGAAAATGTTATGGGAAATGAAAACATGTCTTGTCACAAGCAATTTCTTCATTTTCCACAATGTTTTCCTAAGGCTTTATCTTCCGATGAGTCAAAAAGAGTTAACTTGTGGGAATGAATTAATATTTAATTTGTCTGTTAAAATTCTTCACAATTCAACAAGTTGGTTTTTTTAGCTTCTTTCAATTATCGCCCTTACCATAACCTCTGGATAAAGTGGCGATTGATTATGCATTCATGCAGACTATACCACTTCATCCATAGAGAGAACACAATCAAGCCATGCATATATGTAGCGTACTTTCACAAGATTACAAGATCGAAAATTCCCTATATCTACCTTTTTGGTCATTTTAACAAATTGTCTTTTAAATTTCAATTGGTAGCGTGCAAATTATTAAACTTTCGGTTGATCTAATAGTTTTTCATTTTGGAATTGGTCAATCCAAAACAATGTCTTCTGCTAAATTTAAGTCCGTATTTCTACAGATTTCAACCTTCATAGACATTGATTATTAAATGAGATTATGTTGTGTGTGTGTGTGTGTGTGTCTCGATGCAGATGTCCCGTGTTTATGTTGGGGGCACTCCAGGAGTTTAAAATATTCAACTTATATATATTTGTGTGCTCGATTTACGTCATTACAGTGAGATAATTGACATACAATACAAAGTTGTTTTCGCTGTATTTACTATCTAGAGCTCAATTGTACATTCCATATGAAACGTATATTATGCCAGAGTACGATGTATCCCAAACAAGATGAATGATGCGAGGTATCCATCAGCCAAAACCTTGATTTTTAGAAAAGCGCATCATTCCCTTTAGTTTTTACTTAGCCACTGAGTGTGTTTGACTAAAGCCTACGATTTCATACGGAATTTGTTGAAGTATATGGCATTTAAAGGTAATTTTGTCCAAATAGGCTTGAACTCGTCCGTTGTATCCACCCAAAAACAAGTGGCCGGTTGCGAGTGGACGCAAACTGCCACGATGTTTGACAAAAATGCATGTTTTTGTGTGTAGTTGTTGGTGCCGGAGCTCGAATAATGAAAATGCGCATATGATAGGCTATGTCTCTTCACCAGAAACTTGGTAAAACGAGGAAAATTACCTGAAAACTGATCCCAGGCGGGAGTTCAAGCCGCCATTTTCTAATACAGTGTATCCTTCCCGGTCACGTGATTATCCACCCTGGCAATGCATGTTTCTGATCATACTCAATTTGATAGTGATGCAAAGCAGCAATTAAGCCAACACCTAAGCGTCATGTTACTTTAACTCTTTCCAAAACAAGACCTAGTTTTGACATCTCTAATAGAAAAGAATTAGGAAAATATTCACATAAAAGAAAAAGCTGATACACTTTAATTATTAAATAAATTACTCGATTCGATATTTCAGCAAAATTTGCCTTTTACAAGAGGTTGAAAAATTTAATCACACTACATAACTATTCTGTAAACTATGATCTCAGCCATTTTGTTTTATTCTAACTGCGGATATAATGATGTCAACTTCGTTTTCTCAGCGGTTTCGCGACATCAACATTCCTGCGCATTATCCAACGTCAAGTTACATTATTTAGAACCGCGCATCACTCATGTTGCAGTAAGATGGCTGCACTTTATGCAGTGATTTAACCGTTTCCCAAACAAGACCGGGTTTTGACGTCCTCAAGAGAAAGGGTTTGGGAAAACATTAAGACAAAAGAAGAAAGTGCTGATAACCAGCACTTTCTCCTTTTGTCTCAATATTTTCTTTGCCATATTTTACACAAATCGTATCTTAAATAGCTTCCATTTTGTCACTTATAGCAGTTTTTGAAGTGGATCACCCTAAAATTTTGTCGTGTGGGAAAGGGTTAATCCATGCTGATTCATAGACCTGTCTGTGGACAGGGTTGCCAGCACTTTGAGGAAACAAAATTCCCTGACTTTTCACTGACTTTTCCCTCACCAATTTATGTTTTTCACTGACCAAAATTTGGTCGTCAAACTCTTTAATTCTTTAACCCTTTCCCAAACGACGAACTTTTAGGGTGACCCACTTCAAAAACTGCCACAAATGACAAAATGGATGTTATTAAAGATATAATTTGTGTATAATATAGCACAGAAAATATTGAGGCAAAAGGAGAAACTGCTGGTTATCAGCAGTTTCTTCTTTTGTCTCAATGTTTTCTCAAGTATTTTCTAATAGGGACGTCAAAACCAGGTCTTGTTTGGGAAAGGCCTCCTTATGCCACTCCTTTTTTTTTGGTTTGCAGGATGCCTAAAAAGGTCCTTGACTTAGCAAAATTGGAGAAACCTAATATTTTTCCCACTTTTATGTGAATCTTTTTTTACACAGTCGCGCAAGTGGTAAGTAAGGAAGAAATCCCTTTTTTATCCATACCTGCTGATTCAAAATGTATAATATCTAAACAGATATAAATCTAATAAGGGACTTAAATGAGATAAAATAAACTGATAAGCTTTGATTATAATGTGCAAGCTGTTTCAGCTGCATATAAATGAATATTGGCATTAAATATTCTTTTTTCAACATTAGAAAGTAGCCACCAAGCTTATCATAATAAATAGACAATCAGCAATCAAAAATACATTGTACTTCGTTTACTGTTATTTGAATTTAATGCATAATTGTGAGTGTGATAAAGTCAAATATCACATGCCTATAGACTGCCATGTAGCCAATGAAAACCTTCAATGCAAACAACTTTCAACCTTTGAAATAATTTTTCCCTAACTTTTCACTGACTTTTCAGGATTTCCATTTTTCACTGACCAAATTTCAAAATTCCCTGACAATTCCCTGACCTTGGAAAAATACCCAATTTCCCTGACTTTTCAAGACAGCAGGCAACCCTGGTGGAGTACATCATTTTATTCAATTTTCTCTCTGTCTCTCACACTGTATCTCATACTGACTGAAATCTTTACCTATATGTCAACAATTTTATGCTTGTAATCAGTTTAGCTCGGAATTACCATAATTGTTTAATCTTTCAAAATTCTATAAGACAAAATAAGCAAACCCAGGGATAAAGATTAGCAGGGGCCCAGTCGCCCATGGCCCCTAGAATTTGGGCTGGGCCCCTGAATATTTAGAGAAAATGCCCATACTCTTAATGTTAAGAATCAAATTTTGCTATTCTGGGCCCCTAAGTTAAAATTGTCAATCGTTATCCCTGCGAACCAGTTTAGCTTGGCTGCTGGCAACTCCCATGCTGACTGGAATTTTACCTATAAATTTCCACAAGAATTGGTAGGTAAAATGTCAGTGGTTGCAGTAACATAACAGTAAACCTAGTCTATTTTTAGCACAAAATTCTATGCTATTGTGTTAACTATTGTTGATGTATCATACAAACCTTCAATGCAGGTCAAATGACAATGTAATACATTCTTTCTGATGAAAGCTTACCTAATATTTTCCCGTAGCCTTTAAAAAGTTCTTCTATTTCTTCTTTAGTTACTTTGTCAAACGGTAAATTTCCAATGAAAAGTCTCGCTTTCAAATATTCCGGATCATCTATATCTGTTCTATTAGTTATAACTTCCGGTTTAGCTCGACTAGATCTATGAGAGAAGCTAGAACGACTCCTTGAGTCAGATCTAGACCTTGAACGTCTTCTGTAACTACGAGGGGATCTCGATCTGCGTGGGGATCTTGATCGCCTTCTTCTTCTACTGGACCGAGAGCCTGATCGTGATCTTGACCTAGATCTAGATCGTCCAGACTTTGGAATTACTCTTCCAAATCTGTCTAAGCGTTCTCGAGACCTGCTTCGACTTCTGCTTCTACTTCTTGACCGGGTTCCAACCATACTTTCTTGCTAACCTGTAAATGAAATTTAAATCAAGATTAGTACAAAATATATCTCCTCGAGAACAACAAAATATACATCTGTAATTTAAGTAGTTACTTTATGTTTATACAATTATGGTTCTAATATGATAGCGATAAGAATAATAGGTCTATAGACTATCCGTATCAAGTCTCCTATAACAAAAAAAAAAAAAAAAAGTTTGAAGCAAAGGTAATTTAGCTCATGAGTCATGGCTTGGGACATTATGGGGGGGGGGGGGGGGGGGGACGGTACTTTTTGACATTCAAAATGAAGATGCTAACTTTATCTGTTAGCAAATGAAGATATGAAATGATTAGAAAATCATGTTTTCCCTTCCATTGGCTACAGATAAGAGGGGTTATGGTTTTCCAAAATACAATTAATACATGACGTCATTGTTCATCAAACTTAACCCTCACTGTATTGTGAAAAAATTTTCACACCCTCTTTTCTGTCGCTCTTTAATTTGATTTTATGGGTCACTCATTTATATTTCAAGCATTGCATGGAAGCTGATCCTTTGAGACAAATATGTTTCATGTGGATGTATCATTAACAAAGTCAATGTAATTGCACTTTATACAATATGATTATGTTTAATATATATTTCATTACCTGAAGTACCATGGTTTTGTGCACAAAATATTGAGCGAAATAAAAAGTTCCCGATTTTCAAAACAGCCCGTCCTTTGAAGACAGTCATGTTATCTGCTGTAAAAACTTGATCCGCAATCAAAAAAATGAACGAGAAAAACAAACGCAATCCCTTCCAAAGTTTCAGTAAAATCGCATTGATTCTGGACCTTTTCTCTTCTTTGTTGATATCATCAAAGCAATTTCAGGGGTTGAAAAATCCACTCGCCCGCTCGCATTGGCGAGTAGAAAATGCCGTAGGACAAGAAGATTTGGGGATGAACTAGTCCGACGGGGTGAGTGCAAATTTAGGACTTAAATCACGCTGATTGAGGGAAAAATAAAGGATCGAAAAGAAAGTATTTATTTCAAACAACTTCATATCGGAAACAACAATATTCGCTGTAAAATAAGACCGTTCCCTGTTTATGTCGATCAATCCCAAAAGTGAAACTAAACAAGGAAACTAGAGTAAATCTGTGTTACTCATATGCAATGTTTTGAGCGAGATCAAAAACGCCGCAAATAGTCAGTTGATGACGTAGTCATTCCAGTTTCAAAATAATCACGTGATTTTTCCGCACCCAAATAAGGTTACGTTTTACTATGATTTGTTTACAAATGTTGCGCATGCCAGAAAGCGCTGAAAAATGGGATGAAGCAATGAAAACACAACGCTATCTACGTAGTAAATACACTGACGTTAGATTTTTTAACACCGCCGCGTTGTCTCTTTCTGTTATGCCACCTCGCGATTACACATAGAAATTCTTTCACATTTACCGGGTAGTTGTACATATTAACCTGGTGTGCTTACTCGACCATTTCGACAGCTAATCTATCTTTTGAATTAAATAAAAAGTAAGTGTTTACAGTAATGTTAATCGGCGATTGATTTATGGCAAAAGATGAAGTCTGGGCCAAATTCGATTTATTGACCATCTTTTTTAATAAAATTGTTGCTTTATTGGCCTATGACTTTTGAAGTGTTGATCGCCAGCGCGAGCCCTGTCTGTCATTTATACCGAAGAAACTTTATTTGTACCTAAACACCAACAGAGTCAAAGGTTATGTTATTTGCATAATAATGCATCCGTAAGAGCCAACAGTCTAAAATTTTCTTCATCTTTAAGGGCGAGTTGGGTTGCCTTAAGGGCGAGAAGAAATTCAGAGCTAGTAGTCCTACAGGACTAGTAGGTTTGAAGAAATTTTTCAACCCCTGAATTTCATATACTTACCTTTATGTACCTAGATAGATTAGTATTGGCACCAAGACAGAATTTAAAATAATTTTAAAAAATAAATAAAATAAAAATAAATCAAAGCTATGAACAAGATTAAAGGTATTCCATCTATCAATTGATATCAAAGACTTTGTGCATATTCGGGCATTATCTGTAACAACAGAAATTGATGATAATACCCAAAATTCAAAATATGGATACCCTCTATTTCAAGGCTAAATTTCCAGGCGTCATCTGTGGCAAACAGGAAATTAAAGTGATACATTCGCCTATTTCCACTACTGTGGATGATGTCCAAACTTGAACTAGAAAAGGATGGGGGAAAAAAGAGACCAAAGATAATGCTGATACTCAGCATTTTTGCCTTTTGCATAAATATTTTATGCACGCTATATTGTACAATAAACTTTCACAACAAAATCTTTATCACAGTTTGTTTTGTCATGATACTCATCTGCAGCTGATTTTAAAATGTACCGTCCTAAAACTGTGTTGTAATGTTAGGGAAATGGTCTAATTGAGACAATGAAAGAAATATGCCAGAGCTCATCAACAACAATTTGAGTAGCCTCCCTTTGTAACAACAAAAAAAGAACAATTTATGCTGTACATACTCTTTGATTCTTACACTGTAGCTAAGACACAAGCATTAATACATTTTGTAGACAATGTTAAAACATTTCGCCAATGACACGGAATGCCATGGCCCAAGCGATTGAATTATCTCAAAAAATCTGCAAACAAAAAAATGGGGACACGAAAACCGATGTCATTTCTGTCGATAGCTAGATTCCTGAATATTGACAGCTAATGAGAATAATCTTGAAAAGATAACATTCTTAGGCGCTTATAAGCAAGTTCATTTACATCAAATAACAGATCTGAAGACAAAATTTGTTAACTTACTTCTTGGTTTGGAAAACGCTTTTTAACATAGGTGGTAGAGGATAGTTTACCTCCGAGTGAAATGTGGATGGTGTCACTCCTCAGGGAAATTAACACAATCTGTTGACACCGTGCGAGTTTAGGTCTTGGGGGGAGTAATTGATTTCCTGATGACCATTATAGCATATTTGCTTATAGCTCAGTCCATTAGTTTGCATTACAGTAATAATCCGACCTACCTTGAGTTCAGCATACATTTTCTATAGATACATCTTTTTATTCCACTCTCACTTACTAACATAATATGAATATAGCCAAAGCCTAAACACGGGCGAAGCAAGCATAAATCTATCTTGATGACATAATTATGCTACTGTCAAATGGCAACTTCTGAACAGTTGCTTATCTGTCTTCAAGTAAAAGAAAGAAAAGGGTTAAATAATGAGAGGCTATGATCGCGAATGTTTTGGTTAAAAGAAGAATGATAAGAGCAATGTCACAGTGCTTTCATGTCTTTATGATCAAGTGGTCAAAATTCTAAAAACTAGGGAAATGTTTTGAGAGAAAATGTTTTGCTGATATATTTTAATTAGAATGTCTTCTTTCCCCTCCATTTTCATCAATTATCATGAGTTCTGAGTCACCTTGAAAAGTGTGTTGTAGTTTTTAACGCCAATTGGGAAAGGGTTAAAACGGCGTATCCCGTTCGGACATCCTCGGATAATATCGACCAAAGATCGAATCATCGACTCGGAAGTGTGTGTATGAAGAAATCTTGAAAAAAAATCCGATTTCTTAGCCGGAAGTAGCTACGCTTCATAAAGTAGTTTTCGAGGTCAACCAAATGCACAACCATGGCAACTTGCGAGACTTGCAAGTTGTAATCATTCTAAAAAGAGAGGACGCTGGAACTGCAAACAATGTATTTCAGTATCATTGTCGCGTCATTGTTGACATTAGTCACAGGCGAACGTTTTGAACTGTTGTTCTATTCTATTTTATTCATAGTCTGAAAATAGTTCTACGAGATGCATCCAAGGTATGATTCGATAGAGTTGTCCTTGGTGATCCAATTGGGCGTATCCGTGTCTATTAAATAACGGGACGCGTAGACAGAAATGTACCATTGCGTCGTATTAAAACCCCCGCGCGAGTGTGCGTGACGTTATGCGCAAATATATTGATGACGTCATTTGTGTCATAAAACGCCGTGGATACGAAACTTGTATATTTCTTTGCCATATCTTATTTAGATGTTGTACAAACGCGTTCACCGTTATTGAAACGGAATTTTACGATAAATTTTGGTGTACACGTGATGTTTTTATCAACTTTTGTTATATATTTTCCCATAAGACAACGTAAAGTTGACTGGTCATCAAACAGTGGATTTAGGGACGAGGAAAACAGCAACCGGAAGTAGTTGTCGAGAGTTAGTCCACGAATGCCCCATGAAAATAAAAACAAAATGGCCGTCACAAAGTTGTATGGGTATGTCAATATTTGTCATCATAATTACCCGTGACCTATAGGCGGGCTTCGCCCGTATTAAAAACAATGGTGGTGATGGTCTGCGCAGGTGGGCGGAGCTAAGCGTTACTTAACGAAAATGTTGCAGTCGAATACGCCTACTGTAGCTTAAATTCATTTCAATATGTACCTATTGCAATTTTATGGGCACATTTGATTAAATATTGATAGAATTAAAAGGATATTTAAAGATAAAAACAAGAAAGATTGTGTTTCATTTACGGATGTACACGATGAGGTTTTATCGGGCGTTTCCGTTACCGAACAGTAACGAGAAATGCCGACGATGCACATATTTCAAAATGGCGACATTCTCGTTAACTAATTCCGTCATTTGTATTCGACTGAACGAAAATCGTTGACTAATGGTGATGGTCTGCGCAGGTGGGCGGAGCTAAGCGTTACTTAACGAAAATGTTGCAGTCGAATACGCCCAATGCTTTTACTTTTATACTCTCCCTCTTGCCTGACTTATCAGACCTTTACTCTTTCACCTTTATACTAGTTACTAATCTTCCAACGTTGCACCTTTTTCCTGGAGACCTGTAATACTCGAAAGAGGGGTGGACAGTATACAGAGATATAGATAGATACACCCGAGAAAATGAATTTTAGTATGGCATGAATCCTTTTCTCTATCATTCGAATATTCTCGGATCTTATCTCTTCTCGAAATCGGCTCGAACGTAGTACAGTACCTGCCATGGGAGAATTTTTCCCATGTCACTCCGCAATCATAACAACGGAAGTAGACCAAACAACTACATGTATTTAAATCTACATCAGAAAAATATTTGAAACAAGCAGCGTTCAAAAGTCGACTATATCCTCATAAATGTGATAAAAAAATATCAGATAAAAATTGATGTGAATTGCCGATTATTGACAGTATATTTCACTTTAATTATAACATTAGCAATTTAATGATTGATTTCTTTTGATGACGTCATTTACGCGCGTCTACTTTCACGTTCAATATGACGGTCACTGTATTACGCTCGAGATCATGTTGCAAACACGTTCTAAACGGCAAATGGTTGCAAACAAACTCAAGGGTCGCTATTGTTTCTCTATGACATTTTGAGATCACATTTACACTGGAGCCAATCTCAGAAACATTTCAGAATATTATATCCAACTGTTAAAATGGCCATGAAATTGCCAAAATGATTCAAAATCATTAATTTTTGCTTTTAACTTGAAAATAGAATACAACCAGTCACAAATGAATAAATCATGTTCAATTCTAGTTTACGAAATGTCCAATCACAGGTCACCTCGATATTAACCATTCATCTGGATCTTCCATATATTTACGTCACAGATTGGGGCAAATAAATCTACTTCCCTTAGCCCATCAAGGCTCTGGAAAACGTTGTGGAAAATGAAAAAATTGCTTGTGAGAAGCGATGTTTCTACCGAAAAGAACCAAATGATTTTGTAAAAGTTGTTTTAGGCTACCTGAAATCGTCGTCAGCAGCTTCTTTTGATTTGGACCAGTTTTGAACTTTGCCGTCTGGTAATGGGATGAATAAAGAGAAAAAGAGCTAACGTCAGGAGCGTAAAGATTTCCTGGTCCGACCATATTACTTAAAAAGTGTTGAAGAAAAGTTCTTAGATCTTTAATTTTATACCAAGAAAGAAGGATCTTTAGCATCAAAATCTTCGTCGAATTTCATGCGAACATACTTTCCAAAGCCGATGTCTATTGATTAAACCATCAAATATGACCTCTGCCGTTTTTGATACACCAACAGCCTATTTGGTCGTCATAATCTAATTATAGCACATCATTTAAATTATCGAATCAAAGCCATTCGGTTTTATCTAGTATGATCATTACGTATACATTACGTCGCTTCTATTTTTGGCTGAAGCCGGTAATTTGAAGCGTCAGCCAATGAAATTTGTATCAGTTTATTCAAATGTCTTGTTGTTTACAGACAACGATTGGATACAGAAATCCCGCAAAGGCCTCGAGATTAGACGTGAAAGGACCCCGTGACAACAGAGTATCATTCTATCGAAATGGAATGAAGAGATAATGTGCTCTGTTTTAAGAGAGTAATGCGAACACAGCTAGTCTACCCACCAAATTCTACACGCCCGATTAGTCTACATGTCCCATATATATAGGTTATCACTATTTCTGCATGAAATACTGGCGCACACTTTTAGAAATGTCTATTGAAAGATATCCTCACATTTGCAACATGATGCTCAAGTCTTTATTAGGCGTAGAAATTGAATTACATCTGTAGAAAATCTATATTGTTAACCCACTACTAAACAACAACTTTTTGACTGGTCCAAATTCAAATATGTTAGAGACGACTCTTTCAAGCTCAGTTAATTCAAAATCTGTTGGTCTTTTTTTTTTTTTTTTTTTTTTTTTTTTTTTTTTTTTTTTTTTTTTTTTTGTAGAAAACATTGTGGGAAATGAAGGAACTGCTTGTCACAAGCAATTTCTTTATTTTCCACAATGTTTTCCAAATCGTGTATCTTTTGGAGAGTCAAAAAGAGTCAATGTGTGGTAATGGGTTAACATACAAATTCGTCCTTTCCTTTTTGCTAGCTAGAAGTCAAATTTGGTTCATATTAATTGTTACGTTATTGAACTGGACAATCTGTTGAAAACAAAAGATGTAGAATTTGTGCATAATTTTTGCCAGTGATATTTTATTTTTCATTTTAATTACGAGCCCTTTGTCCCCAATAAAAGGTAAATGTTTTTGTCCTGTTACTGCATTTATGAGAACGTGATCCCTGATTTTTTGTCATCCATGCTTTTTTTATTTGTTCAACTTTGTGGAAATGGGATGTAAGTGGGAGAGGCTACCTTTAACGGAAGTATCTTATTCCATGGAGGTTATTCATGTGATAATAGTATCTTATACTAGTATTGCTTTTCAACAGTATTGTGAGGGGTAGTTCATTTGTTTATTTGGTTATGGGTAGGGGCCCTCCTTAATGCATGTATTTTACTTCATTGGATGTTTTATGAATGAGTTCTGGTAAAAAAGACATTCTTCATAAATAACATTTTTTTGTATGCAGAAAAGAGACAAAAAAACCTTTAAAGCAGCTCTGTGGAACAGCTAAGTAATCGTGCAGATTATCCATGTGCATTAGCGCACTTTCAGTGGGTCGCGACCTTCATAAACTGGAACATGGTCCTGTATCCTCGTTAATATTGGAGGGGTGATAGTGTTTTGAAACAAAATTGTCTGAATAAAAGATATATCATGACACACGTTTTCTTGGCGTAGAATTACAGGGATCCGTGCTAGGTTGTCGATTATACAAAATAATAAAATATATATTCAAGAATTATCTATGAATTGGTCAACCTGTATAGGTAATTCATATCTGACCAGCAACAATTTGCATAAAGTGAATTTAGTCCTTCTAAATCAAGTCTGCATCTAACTTTATATGTCTTCCGAATTTACAGGAAAATGCTCCTTGATAGAAAGTGAAAGTTCGTTTTGGTCCTAAATGCGTAATGTAATATAGTTGCTGATATAGAGGGGGTTCGGGGGGTTCTGTATCCTGGTTATTTCATTTTCATGCAGAAATTCAATAAAAATTGTGTAATAAAATGAAAACGAACCCCCTCCCTATTTGTTCGACCCCCTCACAGAAATCCTGGATCCGCCACTGTAATGTAATGCATGCCACAAGCACGCAAACTCGTTCCCATGTTGTTCTAACCACTGTAGGTCGATATGAACTAATTGATTTGGCATTGTCGACCATTATATAGCATATTTGTTATAAATAGCTCGGCCCATGTGTTTGCAGTAATGATCCAAACTACATGTACCTTAAATTCTAGAACAGCTATTAATACACCCGAAAAAATGAATTGTAGTATGGTATGAAGCCTTTTCTCTTTGACCTTTGGCCCAATCTTTGACATCACCCTAACTGCAGAGCTAGTCTCAGAAGCATTACAGAGTATAATACCCATCTTTTAAAATGGCCCAGAAATTGCCAAAATGATTCAAAATCATTGATTTTTTTGCTTTTAACTTAAAAAAATAGAATATAATCAGTCACAAATGGATAAATCATGTTTAAGGTATAAAGTGCCTAATTAAAAACACCACTTTCTAGCCATACGAAATGTATCAAATTACACACACTTGTAAATACACTTTACATAAGTTGATTCACCGTGCTGGATTTCAAGATTAAGCTTCAAGAAGAAAATAATTTACAAATATCATTTTACTCTATATTCATATTATGCAAGGGAGGTAATTTTGAACATTTTTGTCAAATATTTCCATAAATATGCATTAATTCAAAATTCTAAACCGTACAAAATGCTTATGTTTGTATTTGGAATGGAAATGTAACACAGTTTAGGAATTACTAACACTTTTCAAATTTTGACGCTGGCTCTTTGGTGCTAATTAGGCCCTTCTTACCTTAATTCCAGTAAAAAAACTGAAATTGAACATGATTTCTCTGAACGTCGCAAAAACATTCGCCTCACAATGATGTGCCGAGTTGCTCATTGCCTAATAGACATCGACCGAAAAAACTACCCCCAAGCCGGTGACAGCCGTACTCAAGGTCAGCATCGCTTCTTCCAAGAAAGAACCAACCTCCCAGTATACAGAGACTCCTACTTCCCCTGGACGGCCAGGGAGGCATAACACTCTTCCGACCAGCACAACATCTGCGAGATCACTGGAATCGCTCAGGCACTGCCTGACATCCAGCTCTCCAGTGGTGCTCCCGTAGAAGACAACAGACAGTACACAGTTTTAACTCCTGGTTTTAGCCTGTAAATAGATAAATCTGTGGGGCTTGTTGTTTTATTCTCGGGGCGCAGTTGACACAGAACCAATTACTTCGGAAGACCCGGTTCTTACATGGAAGAAGAAGAAGAAGAAGAAGAAGAAGAAGAAGAAGAAGAAGAAGAAGAAGAAGAAGAAGAAGAAGAAGAAGAAGAAGAAGAAGAAGAAGAAGAAGAAGAAGAAGAAGTCACATTGATCGTAATTATTCATCCGGATCTTCCATATACTTTTTGTCAAAGACTGGACAAATACATTTACTTCCCTTAGACCTGTACGATTTAGGTCTAAGGGAAGTAAATCTGTTTGTCATGACCTATGGGAAAAGTATAGTCTATAGAAGATCTGGGTGCATAATTAAGGTAAACGTCACCCGTGATTGGACAAAATTTTTATTACTGTCATTGAACATTATTCGTTTGAGACTAATTCTATTCTTTTGCACTTTGTAAGCCAAAAAGAATGATTTTGAATCATTTCGGTCATTTTTTTGCCGCTTTAATAGATGGGTATCTTTCTCTGAATTGCATGTGAATTGCATGTGACACTAGCTCCCCAGATAGGATGATCTCAAAAATGGGGTCGGAAGTCATAGAGAAAAGGATTCATGCCTACAAACTCTTGGACTGAGCTAGAAGCCAAAATAGTATAATGGTCGCCAATGTAAAACTATTTGTTTCCCCCTACACCACCAACGTAGCTGCCAATTAATCAAATACTGGACTGGAGTGACACCTACTTGTACGTTAAAGTTGTAAACTGTCTACTGCTACCCTAATTTTCAGCTAATACACCCAAACACACTTCCAATTTGTTACTAAAAATAGTAACACTTTTTAATGCCATATCGAGGCTCTGACCCAATTGAGAGCAAAGCATCCAACGTGCAATGGAAATGAACGGAGGAAAGAAGAAGTTTGAGAGGAATCACACTCCGTTTTGTGACGATTCCTCTGTGAATCTCGACGGGATATCATTGACTGACTTCCAATTATGGTCTTTACTGGCTTTTAAGTCATTTTTGACCCTCCGAAAACGTAGTATCCACTGATCTTTTGAGGACCTAGCCGCCAGGTTCAACTGTCATTTTCATGTATTTAACCCCCTTTCCCCAACAAAAAAATGTACGAAACATGCCATTTTCAGTGTGAAGATGACAATCTCAGTACCGAAAGGCTTGTGTAGATAGATAATTCATTATGGTAGATCAATTTGATAATAAAAGCATTGCTCTTAAAGCCCATTTTCCAAACGACAAATTATTTAGACTTTTCAAGTTTAACAGCGGATTTTAAAACCCTTTTCTAAACGGCACCTGATTCAAGTTGGAAGTTCTTGCAGACAACAGAATGGGCATCTTGAAAGTAGGATTTTGTACGTGCAAGGGCGGATCTAGAGGGGGGGGGGGGTCGGGATGTTCGCCCCGCCCCCTGGAATAAGCCGAAAATTGAATGTTGACTATATAATCAAAGCGTCATAATTTAACATATTTAAGTCATCATTTGGGCGTGGACCTCCGCCTCCCTGGCAATTGGGCTTGGACCCCCCCCCCCCGAAAAAATCCTGGATCCACCCTTGCGTGTGTACATAGAAGTATAGAAAACGTTGAAGCAAAAGGAGAAACTGCTGATTAAAATTAGCCTATTTCATTAATTTGTCTCTTGAAATGATTTTCGAAACAATCTCTGTAGCACAGTTAAGGGCGGATCTAGAAGGGGGTTCGGACCTCGCCTTGAATTGGCCGAAAATCGAATTTTGACTATACAAAGTTAGTACAGTAGGCCTATACATGTATCGTTACACAATTCACAAATTTATAAAGCCATCTTCCATCTTATGGGCTAGACCCCCCCCCCCCTGAAAAAATCCTGGATCCGCCCATGACAGTCAAAACATTAACATTTCTTGTTTGGTAAAGGTTTAAAACATTTTTCTTTTCATTTCTTTTTTAATTTAACACCTCTCAACAATATTTCAGCCATAAGTTTATTTATAATTGTCCACGCTCCGAGGCTGGGAATACATCCTGTGACCTGTCCATTATTAGCTCTAATCTAGAGCACAAACACATGCAAAATATTACCGCTCACACTTGGACAGTACTAAGGAGCTCAAATGCTTCTGCAAAATTGATTTTATCTGGTTTTCAAAAGCAGTAGGTCATCCTGAACTTGCATGGTGGTAACGGGCGATGGAGACAGGGTACGAATGATTACAAGCCAAAAAATCTCTTTTTTTCAATCAAAGTTGCAAAAATATTTCTGTAACTCAAAACTCTAATAATTAACGTAAATGACCGTATAAAATATTCCTAGTACTAAGGCAGAATAATTGAAAAATGCTCGCGTGAAAATAACGACTCGCTCAATGAATTATATAGTAAAACGACCACGTGACCTTTTGTTTGCTCTCATGCATACACAGGTCACGGTTAAAAATTCAAAGTGTGTTTGGGTGTATAACAACAACAACAATGTCTCTTGAGCAAACCGAAGGTAATTTTGCACCTTTCTTTTCCACCATTTACAATAATTTACTCGTAGTTGTCAACTTCACCATTTTCCTTACAAATGCAATAACAAACATGAATTGTTTGATTCAAATCCGCAGTGTAAAAGGGCTGCTAAATGCATATTAAACATTCGTCCATACATTTTTCGCTCTTATTTTGGGATTTCGTACTGTCAAATTTAACTTCCACTTTTTATCATTTGTTTTAATGATCAAATAATGAAGCAATCATTTTATTATTTCCAATATTATTTAAGTTCGCAATTTCTCTATTTCCTACCCAGAAGGCAAGAAATGTGAAAAAAAAATTTTCCCTTGAAATTAAGTTAACTTCTGTACCCTCTTTGAATGGGGACAACTTCTACAAGCCAAAAAAAAAAAAAAAAAAAAAAAAATGCCATCTGGTAATGAGTCTATGATCATAAAACCCAATGTTGTTGGTAATCATTGGAACTGTCTTATTGAGACCATTCGAACTGTACCCACAACACTGGGTTTGAGTTTCATATAAAAAAAAATAGAATGTGTTTTCTCCCTCTTACCAGTTGCTTCAAATTACTACTTTTTCAGATCTCAAAGCCTTTGAAAGACGACTTACAGAAGTTATAGATAAACTACAGCCAGCTGCAAGATTTTGGAGAAGTATGTTTTCATACCAAGGTGGTGTCCGTAGTCGGGAGGTAGAGGGTCGGCCTAGCGACTAAGAGGTTCCAAGTTTGATCCCCGGTAGAGGAGGTTGTTCGAGGCTTCTCATTTGCCCACACATTCGGCGCGAGTACTGTTCAGTGTATTTCCAGGAAGCTGAATCGAGAGGGATTAAAATAAGTTGAAAAAACTTGCTCCCCAATTGATGTAAAATAAAAATGTTCAAAGGAACGTCTGAAGAAGAAGACTTTTCGTCTGAAAATTGGGAAGGGGCCCTGGTCAATAATTCTGGGAAATTTTAGCGTGATTTTGGTCAAATTGGGAAAAAGAGACACAGGAGAATAAATGTACATTTTCTTAATTAACACTTTATCACCTAACCAGCAAAATTGAATTATATACATATAACATAGACTACTTCTTTGTGACTAGAAGTGCCAGTAGGTAAATGATCATTATTTTTTTCCAATTTTGTGAATTTTAGTTTTGAAAATTGCGAAATTCTTACTATGAAATTGGAAAAAGAGATATTTTCCAATTGGGAAGCCACCGAATTTCGGCCTCTGTTATAGAAGGAAGAAAAACCCTGATACCTGTCATCTCATATGCATTGCTCGTGCATCAAACGCTTTTCCGAATTTGATTTGATTTATTGGACTTTAACACTGTTTTCAACTGCTATGTTCATATCAAGTAGAGCTGGGACCGGTAGAAATTTTGTCTAGAGTACCCGTGGTTGTATTACCCATGGGTACTCATGTGCCTGATGATGATTAAAAAAACATCAATATTTTCATCTTTGCACCTATTTTGCTAAACATAGCTTCAAAGAACCATGCTTTGACAGTCTTTTTCAAAAAGCTTATTTTAGCAATTCTTTCTAAAGTCTTCTGCATGACAGAAAGACTAAATTCAAATTGTTCGGATGGTCTACTTCTGATTCATAATCCAGTAAAATGTTGAACCACAGTCAGAAAGGCATAAATATTATGAACTTGTTAAGAAAAACTCTTTTACTTTAATTAGATAATGTTTGAAACTTGGTACTGGCACTACCGGGTAATTATTTAGTACCCGGGTCATTCTATCCTGATCAACATTAATTTTGTTGCACGCTTTTAAAAATTGGACCACCTTAATATTTTGTCATTTGGGAGAGGTTTAACCCATTACCACACAATGACTCCCAACTGGATAATGGTGTTGGAAAACATTGTGTAAAATGAAGAAATTGCTTGTGGCAAGCAATTTCTTCATTTCCCACAATGTTTTCTACCCCAAAAGACCAAAACATCTTTCATTTCATTCACTTGAAATTGTCATCTTCATCATCTTTGAATTTGGACCAAGCTTAAATTTCGTCATTTGGGAAAGGTTTATTAATCTCTATTTCCTCTTTATTTTCAGTTGTGTTAATATTTATATCCATATGTACTGCTGTTGTTGCCTGGTCATGGTTATGTGATCCTGAAACTTCACAGGTAAAGGCCCCAGGGATTTTTTTTGGCAATTTTGGGAAGGGGCCCTGGGGCCTATTCAATTGGGAATATTAGCGGTGTAAACCCTGAAATTGGGAAATTTCAAACATTATACACTTACCGCATATAATGTGTTAGATTCATTTATAAACAGAAAATATCAATATATTGATATGGATATTGAGTAGAGAGCTTTAGTTTGCTCTCAAGTAACTTGTGAAAGCATATTTTACTGATGTTTTGATAATTCTTCTAACTTGTAATTGGGGAATTTTTCTTCAGATTGGGAAAAAAGTAGGCTAAATTCCATTGGGAAAGGGGCCGAATTTCTGCCCCTGAGACAACCCCAAAGAATCCCTGGGCCCGGTTACATACACAATTCTGTGTCCACATAACGGCCAGAGCACTTCCAAAAAGTGTCAGTTGTACAGCATATCAGGGTTCTCCCCAGAATAATTTGAAGCCGTAGTGGCAAATTATAAGTATTTGTGACCCGTCGCGCTGAAAGGGACCTTATCGGGTGTGTGAAAAATATCAACCTTAGTCAGTCTGCGCAGTCCGCGCAGCCTGACTAGGGCCGACACTTTTCACTTAAGTGCAATTTTCTTAATCCGGAATGTTTTCCCTATATTACTATATGTTCATTTTTCGCATACAGTATCTGGTTGACCCGTAGTGAGTCTGACAAGTTTGTCAAAAATTGGATTTTTGGAGTTCGGATAAGGTCCCTTTTAGCGTGACGGGTCACATTTGTAAACCTTGAAATGCATTGTCTTCATGCAATAATTGTGAATAAAACCATAAATGGAAAAGAAGAAATTGCTCAAATTGAGAATTTTCTTCTTTTCCCATTACGGTTTTATTCACAATTATTACATTTCATATTATAAGAATTAATACATTTTTTAGCTCACCTGAGCACGAAGTGCTCAAGGAGAGCTATTGTGGTCGCTTTTTGTCCGTCGTCCGTCCGTCCGTCCATCTGTCCGTCCATCTGTCCGTCCGTTCACAATTTCTTTCAACATCTTCTCCTCCTAAACCATTGGACCAATTTTGACCAAACTTGGCAGGAATGTTCCTTGTGTGATACTTTTCAAAACTTGTTCGTGAATTTTTGATTTGTCAAAAAATGTGGGCGTGGCAGGCAGAAAGGGGCTTATCAGACTAGAAATCATAAGAAAATTCTTTAAAAATCAACCATTGGGCCCAATTGAACCAAACTTGGCAGGAATATTCCTTGAGTCACTCTCTTCAAAATTTGTTCACAAATTTTTATATTTGTCAAAAAATGTGGCCGTGGCAGGGAGAAAGGGGCTTAATAGACTTAGAGAAATCATAAGAAAATTCTTTAAAAATCAACCATTGGGCCAATTTGAACCATACTTTGCAGGAATGTGCCTTGAGTCATTCTTGTCAAAATTTGTTCACAAATTTTTTTCATTTGTCAAAAATTGTGGCCGTGGCAGGGAAAAAGGGGCTTATCAGACTTGGAGAAATCATAAGAAAATTCTTTAAAAATCAACCATTGGGCCAATTTGAACCATACTTGGCAGGAATGTGCCTTAAGTCATTCTTTTCAAAATTTGTTCAGAAATTTTACATTTGAAAAAAAAAAAACATGGCCGTGGCAGGGATAAAGGGGCTTATTAGACTTAGAGAAATCATAAGAAAATTCTTTAAAAATCAACCATTGGGCCAATTTGGACCAGACCTTGCTGGAATGTGCCTTGAGTCATTCTTTTCAAAATTTGACCACAAATCTTTTTATTTGTAAAAAATTGTGGCCTTGGCAGGGAGAAAGGGGCTTATCAGACTTGGAGAAATCATAAGAAAATTCTTTAAAAATCAACCAATAAGCCAATTTTAAGCAGACTTTGCAGGAATGTTCTTTGAGTCTCTCTTTTCAAAATTTGTTCACAGTTTTTTTCATTTGTAAAAAACTGTGACTGTGGCAGGGAGAAAGGGGTTTATTAGACTTAGAGAAATCATAAGAAAATTCTTTAAAAATCAACCATTGTGCCCGATTGAAGCAGACTTTGCTGGAAGGTGCCTTGAGTGACCCTTCTCAAAACTTTTTCGCAGATTTTTGATTCGTCAAAAAATGTGGGTGTGGCAGGGAGGAAGGGGCTTATCGGACTTAAAGAAATCATAAGAAAATTCTTTAAAAATCAACCATTGTGCCCAATTGAACCAGACTTTACTGGAATGTTCCTTGAGTTACTCTTTTCAAAATGTGTTTACAAATTTTTCCATTGGTCAAAAAATGTGGGCATGGCAGGGAGGAAGGGCTTATCAGACTTAGAGAAATCATAAGAAAATTCTTTAAAAATAAACCATTGGGCCAATTTTCTATTTCCCTTATCTGTTGCTCTCAGGCTGGCCCCATGTTTATCTTATGTAAACAAATAAGGGATTGGCTTTAGCTTATCAGATGGTAATCTTTCACTAAATTCTATCAATCACAGACAAAATCTTGTTAATTGAGCCTATCATAAATGATCATTCTCTAACAGATCAGTATGCTTTGAAAATTAGCCCTATGTTGTATATATCGAAATCATGAAATAATAATTGAAAATTAACTAACTCAACAATTGTGCTAATTCATACCCAACCTTACAGGATCGATTGGAACAAAATTATTTCTTAATTGTTTCCCAACAGAAAGTCCTTATAAGTTTCATGCCTTTGAATTTGACAAAATTGCCATTATCACTCTTGTCATCTTGATTCAGGTGAGCGATTTAGGACCATCATGGTCCTCTTGTATCACTTTTTAACATGAAATGCCTAGAAATCACCCTATTTGATGACCTTTTTGAAGGAATTAAGCTGTAGGGGTCATTTTGAAGCTGTAGGGGCATTATAATGATTGACATGAAGCTGTAGTGGGGCCGATACAGCTTATTGGGCTGGGGAGAACACTGCATATATATCAATGCTTTTCAACAAAAATCTTGTAACTGCAGCTTGTTTTAAGCTGCAGCTATAATGTTTTCGTTAAAAATGGAACGCTATTTTTGGACGTGATGTTGAGGTGTAATTGTTTGTGACCTCAAGGTTTGCTCATCATTAAAAAAATACCCCTTGTTTTTATACGCCCGAAGGGTCGCATTATGTAACATTGTTATGGCCCCGGTCGTCCGTCCGTCTGTCTGTCCGTTAGCAATTTCTTGTGTGCGCAACTCCTCCTACAGTTTTGATCGGAATTTGATCAAACTTGCCACAATGATTCTCCATGGTGTCTAGTTGTGCACACCGCTTACGGAATTTAAATAACTCTTTTCGTTCTTGAATTATCTGCCCTTGAATTGAAAAATGGTCAATTTTACTGACAAGCCCCTCTCGGGCGTATATGTGCCGCTCTGCGAAGCTCTTGTTGACATCTTTTGTGGAGAGAAGTTTGGAAGCGAATAGAAAAAAAAGAAAATTGTGATTTTTGTTCACCACCAAAAAGCTGATGTTGAAATAGAATAACAGTAACTATTGTAGAATGTCTTTATCCCTTCTTATTTGTTGCACTTGTTTGTTTTAGGTGTCCTTTGCCCAGTCACTATCTTCTTAATGCTGTACACTGCCGATGGTGTACATGATATTGGTATCAACTTCTACATCTGTCACTTTGTATACACAAAATAACGCAAGTATAAATCAAGATATTTCTTCAATCAGAACAGTCTCACTTATTATTGGATGACCCTCGTATACATAAACATCTTGTGAAAACAGCTCCTACAATTAAGGATGAATTCGGATTAACATAATGTTCACGTTAACTAGTCCTAACCTTTGTGATTTTAACCCTTTCCTAAACAGAAAGATTTTGGACTCTTCGAGTTTGAAAGCTACTGCAGAAGACAAATAGCTGCTTATAGATATTGGATTTGTGCACAATATGGCACTGAAAATATTGGGACAAAAGGAGCAACTGCTGGTTATCAGCAGTTTCTTTTTTACTTTCAATGTTTTCCCAAGCCCTTTCTATTAGGGACGTCAAAACCAGGTCTTGTTTGGGAAAGGGTTAAGCTGTGTCACAGAAAAGGCAGGTTTAATCCATTCCCATATTTGACATATGATGACACCCCACATGATAAAGGCTTTGGAAAACATTGTGGAAAATGAAAAAAATGTTTGTCACAAGCATTTCCTTTGTTTAACACTATGTTTTCTCTACAAAAACACCAAAAACCGTAAAATTCCATGAATTTGATATTGTCGTCTTCAACACTTGAATTTTGACCAGTCTAAATTTTTGCCGTCTAGTAATGGTTGAAGGATGAATTTTTATGAGATTTTTCCTCTGTTTATTTCAGGTTTCGTTCGCCCAATCATTGATGAACCATCCATTTTTCACCATCAGCTGTATTTCCTTGATGTTTTTGTTTCTGTGTGGCATACATAAACGAGTTGTGGCTCCTTCAATGTATCCTTAATTACTATAGTTATTTCATAGCTTGATTACTTGAAGAATAGCATTGAATTTTGTGCTAGAAATAGAATAGGTTTACTCTTATGTACATGTACAGTGTATTGATAAAAAACCAGTGTTGTTATAAAGTCTCATAACTACACCTTGAATCATGCTGTTTTTACGAGATTTTATAACAACACCTTCGAAATACTTTTGTTTTTATAAATTTACGTCACGGTTAACTGGATAAAATCATTCCCTATTGGAGAGTATGTGATTTAGTGTATTTTAGTCTGGGAAGTGTTGGTGCTATTATTATGTTATGGTTATGTTTAACCCTTTCCCAAACAAGACCTGGTTTTGACGTCCTTAATAGAAAAGGCTTAGGATAACATTAAAACAAAAGAAGAAACTGCTGATAAACAGCAGTTTCTCCTTTTGTCTCAATATTTTCTGTGCCATATTTTACTCTAGTCCTATCTTTAATAACATCCATTTTGTCATTTGCAGCAGTTTTTGAAGTGGATCACCCTAAAATCTTGTCGTTTGGGAAAGGGTTGACAGATAAAAGATCAGCTAGGTCATTTACCTGAGGATGTTAAGGTACTTTTATATGCCTGAAGGTTCACATTCAGGGTTCTCCGCAGAATAATTTGAAGCTGTAGTGGCAAATGTTGATGCAAATAATTGTGAATAAAAACATTATGAGCAATTTCTTCTTTTCCCATTATGTTTTTACAACCAATTATCACAATAACAATGATGAAAATGCATTATATTTCAGTTTTTATACGCCGCCGGAGGCGGACGTATATTGGCGTCATCTTCTCCGTCTGTCCGTCCGTCCGTCCGTCCATCCGTCCATCCGTCCGTCCGTACGTCCGTCCGTACGTACGTCCACTTTTCTTGTCAACGCAACTCCTCCTAAGTTTCTGGCTGGATCTTCTTGAAACTTGGTCAATGTTATCACCTCAATTGGTAGATGTGCATGAAGGAAGGATTTTATGGTTCGTTGATTTTTGCCTGAGTTATGCCCCTTAAAAACTTAGTCTCTGGGGCTTATTGAAATTGCAGCCTTGTCAACGCAACTCCTCCTAAGTTTCTGGCTGGATCTTCTTGAAACTTGGTCAATGTTATCACCTCAATTGGTAGATGTGCATGAAGGAAGGATTTTATGGTTCGTCGATTTTTGCCTGAGTTATGCCCCTTAAAAACTTAGTCTCTGGGGCTTATTGAAATTGCAGGCTTGTCAACGCAACTCCTCCTAAGTTTCTGGCTGGATCTTCTTGAAACTTGGTCAATGTTATCACCTCAATTGGTAGATGTGCATGAAGGAAGGATTTTATGGTTCGTCGATTTTTGCCTGAGTTACGCCCCTTAAAAACTTAGTCTCTGGGGCTTATTGAAATTGCAGGCTTGTCAACGCAACTCCTCCTAAGTTTCTGACTGGATCTTAATGAAACTTGGTCAATGTTATCACCTCAATTGGTAGATGTGCATGAAGGAAGGATTTTATGGTTCGTTGATTTTTGCCTGAGTTATGCCCCTTAAAAACTTAGTCTCTGGGGCTTATTGAAATTGCAGCCTTGTCAACACAACTCCTCCTAAGTTTCTGGCTGGATCTTAATGAAACTTGGTGGATGTTATCACCTCAATTGGTAGATGTGCATGAAGGAAGGATTTCATGGTTCGTTGATTTTTGCCAGAATTATGCCCCCTTCAATCTTAGTCTCTGGGGCTTAATGATATTTCAGCCTCGTGAATGCAATTCCTTCCAGGTTTTTCACTGGATATTTATAAAAACCTTTTTGTGAACACAATTTTTTAAAGGTTTTTCAGTGAATATTTATAAATCCTTGTCAATGTCATTTTTTTGTCTCAAGTTTTATAAGTGGCGGCGTATATTGTGACGATGGCACTCTTGTTGACATAAAACGCTACTATTTGGACACAATTTTGAGGAATTTAAGCTGTGGGGTACTTTTGAAGCTGTAGGGGCATAGCCCTGATTTACATGAAGCTGTAGTGGGGCTGATACAGCTTATTGGGCTGGGGTGAACACTGAGTCATTATCTTATGGCCTTGGTTGTCTGTCTATCTGTCCATTTGCAATTTATTCCGTGTGTGCCACTCCTCACGGTACGGAAACTACAGAGACAGAGCCAATGGCAATAACCCTGTGAAAACCCTGCTGATTTTAAAGCCAACAGAATTAGAACAGGCAGATAGATGGTCTTAGGGGAGCATGACATTACCGATTTTTCGATTTTAAGCACCAAAAGAAAACAATTGAACAACAAAGTTTAACACTCACCTGTTTTTGTCAAAAAATCGTGATCCCAGCCATGGCCAGAAGCGCCCCAGAGGATTTAAGCAGCAGAGCCATTGGCTCTGTCTCTGTAGTTTCCATACCGTGACTCCTGCAGTTTTGATTTGAATTAGATAAAACTTGCCAAAATGAACCACCATGGTATCTAGTTGTGCATGCCTTGTTTTGAAATTTAGATGACTCGATCTAGAATTATCTGTCCTTGAATTGAAAAAAAAATGCCCAATTTCAATGATACTCTTGGGCCTAAATGCACAGCTCTGTGAAGCTCTTGTTGTGATTTCAGTATTTACTGTTTTATCCCTTAACTCTGTGTAGAATTGCAGCTAGAGTACGACAAGTGCTAGCAGATTATAATATGTCATGTGATGATGTAAGTTGTTTTATCGCTTTACCGATCAGGAAACATTTAGAATGTTCTTATTTGTAACCTGCTGCATACAACAAAATTGGTCTTGTAAAAGAAAGGAATTTTGTTCCATAAACTGTAGAAAATATTGAGGCAATAGGAGAAAATGTTGATTGACAAAATTTCCGTCTGTTGATTCATGTTTTCCCCAGCCTTTTCTGTTTGGGACTTCAAAACCAGGTCCTGTTTGGGAAAAGGTTTACCTTTTCTTAACCCATTTCCACTCAATGACGCCTTTTGACCCCTCTCAATGAAAAGGCATGAGAAAACATCGTGGGAAATGAAGAAATTGCTTGTGACAAGCAATTTCTTCATTTCCCACAATGTTTTCTACCCCAAAATACCAAAAAAAGCAAAAAAATCATCCACTTGAAATTGTCGTCAGCATAATCTTTGAATTTGGATCACCCTAAAATTTTGCTGTTTGGGAAAGGGTTAATTTGATAGGTGCAATGCATTTATATCAGCCAGGATCTCAGGTGCCCTTGTTGCATTTTATACCTTTATGGATCTTGATCAGGTAGCCCATTACCAAACGGCAAAATTTAAGGGCGGTCCAAATTGAGAGATCCTGCAGACGACAATTTCAAGTGAAAGGAAATTTTAATTCTTTGGTCTTTTTGGATGGAAAACATGGTGGGAAATGAAGAAATTGCTTGTCACAAGCAATTTCTTCATTTTGCCACGATGTTTTCCATGATGATTGTTTTGTGGGGAGTCAAAAAGAGGTATTGTGTGGTAATGGGCTAGCAACTTCATAGTCTGATCAGTATCCTTTATACTCCTTCCAAAGTTGCCGGAGGTAATGATGAAGCTGTAAGAGAACAGTTTGGATCTTGATTAGGCTGCAGATGTGTGTGCGCTGATCTAGATCTAGACTAGAGCCAAATCATTAGATGCTATCAGGGTCCATTTTCCAGATCCCAGAGAGCCGAGCTTGGATAGCTCAGTCGGTTACGTCGGAGTCTGTCAATCCAGGGGTCTCTAGTTCAAACCCTGGCTCGGCCAGTATCCATTCTGACATTTGACAAAAGTCATTTGTCTCTCACCAATGGGTGTGAATCATCCATGTGAGAGAGCAGCTGGAGGCTCGGTCTGGATATTGTGGTTGTACTGGTGCGAGAAATACCAGGAACCCTTGGTTAGGTGCTCCAGCTGCTGCAATATGATCATAGAAGTTGAAAACGGCGTAAAACCCCAATAAAATAAAAAAAATCCAGATCCCAGTGGAAGGTTTGGGCAATGTCAGAGTCTACCAGTCCTGGGGTCATGGGTTTGAACCTTGGCTTGGCCAATTTCCTTTCTGACATTATTGGACTAGTCATTAGTCTGTCACCAATGGATGAATTATTTATGAAATCATTAAGTTTATTGAGCAGCTGTAGGCGTAGATTTGATGAGAGAAATGCCAGGTATCCAGGGTTTTTGTTGCTCCAGCCATTGTGATGTGACCATTTAACCCTTTCCCAAACAAGACCTGGTTTTGACGTCTCTAATAGAAAATGCTTGGGAAAACATTGAGACAAAAGAAGAAACTGCTGATAACCAGCAGTTTCTCCTTTTGTCTCAATGTTTTCTTGGCTATTTTCTACACAAATTCTATCTTGAACAACACCAATATTGTCATCTGCATCAGCTGTTGAATAGGAACACCCCAAAAATTTGTCATTTGTGAAAGGGTTAATCAACCAGATCAGATCTCAGTTGGTGGCTCTATGTTCATGCATCAACTTTCATGGTTCGCACAGGTCTTGAAAAACCCTTGAATTTGACCTTAGCCTTATAAACCCCTTGAAAATGGATGTGAGCCTTGTAAAACCCTTACAAAGCAAGTCTGAGCCCGTAAAAAACCCTTGAATTCTATTTCTTTTGTTTTGTACATAAATCATTTTCAGCTATCTTTCAACACACATGCAAAATTGTGTTTGCAATCGGAAAATTCATTTCTGAAAAGACATAGATAGATAGTAAAAGGATTAACAATAACTTAATTGCTTGTCTACAAAGAAATTACAAAAAAATAAAATCAGTATGGGAAAATGTGTGTTCAACAAATGTTGGTTAACAGATCAAAAACACAAAGCATGGGTCCGAGAATTTAAGTTGGACAAACCGATAAAAGAGCCATGTTTGCGCTTAGATTATCTAATGTTAGTAGCCCTTGAATTTCATTGTTGAGTCCTTAAAAAACCCTTGAATTTTCTCATCAAAATTTTGTATGAACCATGACTTATCATATAGCATTCTACAGTATTCATATGTATGAATAAATTAAAATCCTTGTTATGTGGATTCCTGAGTAATTTCACGGTGGATTATCATGTGATACAGTATTTTCAGAAAATCTTCAATAATTTTGACCGATTTGAATTCTGTTTGAAGCAGAGAATGTGGACAGACATCACGCATTAGATAAAAGTGGTTGATTTTTGAACAATCAACTGATAAAAAAGTTATTGAAGATAAACCAAAAATTTGGTTTATCTTCAATAACTTTTTTTATCAGTTGATTTTTAGCTCACCTGAGCACGAAGTGCTCAAGGTGAGCTATTGTGGTCACTCAATGTCCGTCGTCCGTCCGTCCGTCCGTCCGTCTGTCCGTCCGTCCGTCTGTCTGTCAACAATTTGGTGTTAACACTCTAGCATCCACAAAAGTTGGCCAATCTTGATCAAACTTGGTCAAAGCAAGTATGGTCATAAGTTCTCGGATGAGTTCGATTATGGGCCTGATCGGACCTTGAAGTCTGGAGTTATTTGCCCTTGAACGCAAAAAATAGCTAGTTTTGACTTTGTTTACACTCTTGCATCTACAATTATTGATCAATCAAGACAAAACTTGGACATAATGTTGGAGACGATAAGATCTTGCATGACTTTAATTTTCAGTCTGATCTTAGCAGAAAGACGAGAGTTATGTGCCCTTGAATTCGACAAAATTGCCATTTTCGGCAGTTTTCAACCTTGTTTACACTCTAGAATATACAATTATTGACCAATCAAGACAAAATTTGAACACAATGTTAAGGACCATAAGATCTTTGATGAGTATAATTTTCAGTCTGATCTGAACAGAAAGTCCAGAGTTACATGCCCTTGAATTTGACAAAATTGTCATTTTCAGCTGGTTTCGACCTTGTTAACACTCTAGAATCTACAATTATTAATCAATCAATACAAAACTTGGACACAATGTTGGGGACCATAAGATCTCTGATGAGTTTGATTTTCAGTTTGATTTGAACAGAAAGTCTTGATAAAAGTGCCATTTTTGGCTTGTTTCGACCTTGTTAACACTCTAGAATCTACAATTATTAATCAATGAAGACAAAACTTGGACACAATGTTAAGGATCATAAGATCTCGGATGAGTTTGATTTTCAGTCTAATCTGATCAGAAAGTTGAGAGTTATGTGCCCTTGAATTTGACAAAATTGCCGTTTTTGACTGTTTTTGACCTTGTTTACGCTCTAGAATCTACATTTACGAACCAATCAAGACCAATTTAGGACATAATATTGGAGATCATAATATCTCGGATGAGTTAGATTTTCAGTCTGATCTGACCAGAACGTCCAGAGATATGTGCCCTTGAATTTGATAAAATTACCATTTTCGGCTGTTTTCGACCTTGTTTATGCTCAAGAATCTACAATTATTAATCAATAAAGATAAAACTTGGACACAATGTTTTGGACCATAAGATCTCGTATGAGTTCGATTTTCAGTCTGATCTGATCAGGAAGTCGAGAGTTATATGCCCTTGAATTTAAAAAAACTGCTGTTTGCGGCTGCGTTCGACCTTGTTTATACTCTAGAATTTACAATTATTTATCAATCAAGACAAAACCTGGACAACAATGTTCACAGTTGGGCACCATTAGATCTCGTATAAGTTGGATTTTCACATGTTATTGACCATAAGTTCGTTCTCAGTCTTAAAGTCATAAATATTAATTAAATCAAACAAAAGAGTTGCTCATATCATTTTGGTTCAGATGAGCGATATAGGACCATCATGGTCCTCTTGTTTAGTGAGCCGGGACTTTATGTCCGGGGAGCTAATGTCACAGCCCTAGTGTCGGTGTCGCGTCGCGTCCCGTACCGTCCCGTCTTCACTTGAAAAACTTTAACCTGGTCTATAACTCTGGCACCATTAGAGATACAGCCTTGATATTTCATACATAGATACACCTCGACAAGACCTTTAATTTGGGACCATGACCTGTGACCTTGGAGTTTGACCTACTTTTGAAAAACTTTAACCTGGCCTATATCTCAGGCACTATTAGAGATACAGCCTTGATATTTCATACGTAGATACATTTTGACAAGACCTTTCATTTGGGTCCATGACCTGTGACCTTGGAGTTTGACCTACTTTTGAAAAACTTTAACCTGGCCTGTATCTCAGGCGCTATTAGAGATACAGCCTTGATATTTCATACATAGGTTTATTATATCCCCTAAGTTCAATTTGGGGGGTATATAGGAGTCAGGTTGTCGGTCTGTTGGTCTGTCTGTCTGTTGGTCCGTCTGTTGGTTTTTTCTTTAAAAATCTTCTCCTCCTCAACCACTCAGCCGATTCTTACCAAACTTGGCAGGAATGTTCCTTGGGTGACCCTTTTCAAAACTTGTTCGTGAAATTTTGATTCGTCAAAAATTGTGGGCGTGCCAGGGCGGGGCTTATCAGACTTAGAGAAATCATGTGAAAAATCTTTAAAAATCAATTATCAGGACAATTTGAACCAGACTTGGCAGGAATGACTCTTGAGTGATTGTATTCAATGTATGCTCATGATTTTTTCATTCGTCAAAAAATGTGGGCGTGGCAGGGCGGGGCTTATCCGACTTCAAGAAATCGTTAGATAATTCTTCAAAAATCTTCTCCTCCCAAACCACTGGGCCAATTCTAACCAAACTTGGCAGGAATGTTCCTTTAGTGACCCTTTTCAAAACTTGTTCGTGAATTTTCGATTCGTCAAAAATTGTGGGCGTGGCAGGGCGGGGCTTATCGGACTTAGAGAAATCATGTGAAAAATCTTAAAAAATCAATTATCTGGCCAATTTGAACCAAACTTGGCAGGAATGACCCTTGAGTGATTGTATTCAATGTATGTTCATGATTTTTTCATTCGTCAAAAAATGTGGGCGTGGCAGGGCGGGGCTTATCCAACTTCGAGAAAATCATTAGATAATTCTTCAAAAAACTTCTCCTCCTTAACCACTGGGCCAATTCTTACCAAACTTTGCAGGAATGTTCCTTGGGTGACTCTTTTCAAAACTTGTTCGTGAATTTTTGATTCGTCAAAAATTGTGGGCGTGGCAGGGCGGGGCTTATCGGACTTAGAGAAATCATGTGAAAAATCTTTAAAAATCAATTATCTGGACAATTTGAACCAAACTGGGCAGGAATGACCCTTGAGTGATTGTATTCAATGTATGTTCATGATTTTTTCATTCGTCAAAAAATGTGGGCGTGGCAGGGCGGGGCTTATCCAACTTCGAGAAAATCATTAGATAATTCTTCAAAAATCTTCTCCTCCTTAACCACTGGGCCAATTCTTACCAAACTTGGCAGGAATGTTCCTTGGGTGACTCTTTTCAAAACTTGTTCGTGAATTTTTGATTCATCAAAAATTGTGGGCGTGGCAGGGCGGGGCTTTTCGGACTTAGAGAAATCATGTGAAAAATCTTTAAAAATCAATTATCTGGCCAATTTGAACCAAACTGGGCAGGAATGACCCTTGAGTGATTGTATTCAATGTATGTTCATGATTTTTTTGTTCGTCAAAAAATGTGGGCGTGGCAGGGCGGGGCTTATCCAACTTCGAGAAAATCATTAGATAATTCTTCAAAAATCTTCTCCTCCTTAACCACTGGGCAAATTCTTACCAAACTTGGCAGGAATGTTCCTTGGGTGACTCTTTTCAAAATTTGTTTGTGAATTTTTGATTCATCAAAAATTGTGGGCGTGGCAGGGCGGGGCTTTTCGGACTTAGAGAAATCATGTGAAAAATCTTAAAAAATCAATTATCTGGCCAATTTGAACCAAACTTGGCACTTATGTCCCTTGAATGATTGTATTCAATGTATGTTCATGAATTTTTGATTCGTCAAAAAAATGTGGGCGTGGCAGGGCGGGGCTTAGCCAACTTCGAGAAAATCGTTAGATAATTCTTCAAAAAACTTCTCCTCCTTAACCACTGGGCCAATTCTTACCAAACTTGGCAGGAATGTTCCTTGGGTGACTCTTTTCAAAACTTGTTCGTGAATTTTTGATTTGTCAAAAATTGTGGGCGTGGCAGGGCGAGGCTTTTCAGACTTATAGAAATCATGTGAAAAATCTTTAAAAATCAATTATTTGACCATTCTGAACTAAAATTCGCCAAAAAATGTGGGCGTGGCAGGACGGGGCTTAGCCGACTTCGAGAAATCTTCAGATAATTCTTCAAAAATCTTCTCCTCCTTAACCACTGAGCCAATTCTTTCCGAACTTGGCAGGAATGTTCCTTGGGTGACTCTTTTCAAAATGTGTTAGTGAATTTTGATTTGCAAAAAATGTGGTAATGGCAGGGCAGGGCTTATCAGACTTAACGAAATCATGAGAACATTCTGTAAAAAAGCAATTTGAACCAAATCTTACAGGAATGTTTCTTGATTGGCTGTCTTCAATACATGGTTGTGAATTTTTGGTTTATTGAAAAATATGGGCATGGCAGGGCAAGCTTGGGGATTGTTAAATGAGTTATGTCCTTTTGTTGAAAATTGGTATTTTTTGCAACATTTACATGTGTTGTTTGGTCTGTGGATTTTTGTTAGCTCTATTTCCCAATTAATCATGCAGCTCGCAGTTCAAATGAAATAAACTTCTCAAAATGCACAAAAACTGCGCTTTTGGGGGGTATGATCACTTTCAGTGATATTCTAGTTTTGACAAGACCTTTCATTTTGGACCATGACCTTGTGACCTTGACCTTGGAGTTTGACCTACTTTTAAAAAAATTGCTGTTTTTGTGACAAACTCTCGTATAGGCGAGCTACGTTGTCCGCGGACAACTCTTGTTCAAAAATCCAACACGTCTAGCTTATTCCTGGCATTTTCCCACCTTCTCTGCTTCAAACCGAATTCAAATTGGTCAAGTATTAAAAAAGATATTGAAGATTATCGGAAATTCTGAGTCACGTGATTATACACCGTGAATTTGGTCACTTTGGCATATTGTAGAACAAGAATGTTACAAGATCAGCATACTTGTATGAGCAATCTGATTATGGTCTCAATCTTGATCTGTCTTTCCACTTTAGTTCAGTATGATGAAAATGTTAAAACTTGTGTTGTATTTCATGAATTGTTGAATAAAACCTGGTTATTTTTTGTACATTTCAGACTGGAAAACTGATTTTAAAGCCCAGACCAACAACTTGACCCAAAAGAAAGTGACCAGAATTAAAAATGGAACATTTAAATAACAGTTTTAACCCTTTTCCAAATAAAACTTAGTTTTGACAAGCCTAATAGAAAAAGTCATAGAAAAGATAGAGACAAAAGAAGAAAATGCTGACAAACAGCATTTTCTCTTTTTACCTCGATATTTTCAGTACTATATTGTGTGCAAATCATATCTTTATCAACATCAATATTTTCATCTGCAGCCAGCATCTTTGAAATCGAAACAGTCAAAACTTTTGCCATTTGGGTAAGGATTATTAGATATTTTTTTTAATCCTTTCCCAAACAAGACCTGGTTTTGATGTCCCTAAGAGAATTGGCTTGGGAAAACATTGAGGCAAAAGAAGAAAATGCTGATAATCAGCATTTTCTCCTTTTGCCTAAATATTTTCTGTGCTACATTGTACACACATCCTCTCTTAATTAACATAAATTAAATTGTCTACAGCAGCTTTTGAATTGGATCACCGTAAATGTTAGCCCGTTTGGGAAAGGGTTAAATAGGCAAATGGCAGCAGAGCCACTGCTAGTGTATTTGGTGGATTAGCTTACACAAAGAATATGGCTGTGACTTTCAAATTCATAACTTTCTAAAACAGTGCTTGGTTTTGACAATATCTATAAGTAAGCTTTGGCAATTGTTAAACATTGAGGCAAATAAAGAAAATACTGACAACCAGAATTTGCTCCTATTCCGGGATAATTCCCTCAATAATGTCCATGCAACAAAGTACAGATTTTCAAGTGCAACATCTCTTGATTTTTACCAGTCTAAAATTTTTTGTTTGGGAATGGGTCGGTGTGTGATTGACTGATTGTGATTTTTATGGAATTTATATAGAGGATAATCGTTTGTTTCAGTGTAAGATCGATTTATATTTCATTGAGTGAACAACAAAAGCTTTATTTTCGCGAGTGGCAAAGCCACGAGTGAAAATGTAGCTTTCGTTGTTCACGAAATGAAATATCAATCGATCTTACTCGCAAAACAAACAATTATTCTATTTCTGTCATGCAAAAACTAGACAAAATGCAAAAAATTTATGACAGATTTTCTTGAAGCGCGTCATTTTGCATGTGACTGCTATGCAACGCTTATGATGAAGTCACTTATTTGGCCTGGCTTATATAACGTCAGATAGGGTGCAATGAAGGAAAGCGGGGCACAAGTTTTCGATGATTTCACTGGACAGGCGGTGAGTTTATCAAAATGATAATCTACCGTTATTTCCCGATAATCCACCGAAAAGCATTAAAGAAAGTGTCATAATGATAGTATAAAATGAAATGTTGTTATGCTCCCTTATTGTCATTAAATTATTGCCAGCATTTTCTTGGAATTTCTTTGGGGGAAATAAAGAAGAAAATGCTGCTATTCATCATTTTACAACTCCTACATTTAGGAACAGGTTTGAATGATATTTAGATAGAATGTTCCAAGTGCGGATCCAGGTATTTTTCCCAAGGGGGGGGGGGGAGGGGGGGGTAATACAATCTTTAACCCATTAACACACAGTGACTCCTTTTGACTCCTTACAAGATAATGGTTTGGGAAAACAATGTGGAAAATGAAGAAATTGCTTGTGACAAGCAATTTCTTCATTTCCCACAATATTTTCTACCAAAAAAGAACAAAAGATTTTAAATTTCCTTAACTTGAAATTGTCGTCTGCAACATCTTTGAATTTGGACCAGTCCAAAATTTGTCGTTTATTAATGGGTTAACCCCCCTTTTCGCCAAATTCCAGGGGGAGGGTCAGGATCCCCTGTGGATGCGTGCATACAGATACATATCATACCATGAAGGACTTAATATAACAATGATTTGTCGTGGCACACAGGGACGAATGCCGCAGCTTATTTGGGACTTAACCAGTAATTCTTTTGATATCCCCTTTTTTCGGCAAATTCCAGGGGGGGGGGGGGGGTCACGACCACCTCTTGTTTGATTGTGCAATTTGTGTAAATATAGATTTCTGTGAAATAAAATTATGTGAATAGTCTCATTTTGATTCTTTAGATCTTCAGTGGCCTCGGCCATAGCGCAGTTTGTAGTGTTTAATTCTCTAAATCATGAGGTCCGAGGTTTAATCCATTACCGCAAAGTGAAGAAATTGCTTGTGACAAGCATTTTTAGCTCGACTTTTCGAAGAAAATGAGAGCTTATACTGTCACCCGGGCGTCGGCGTTGCAACAAAGGTTAAAGTTTTTTCAAACATCAATAACTTCCATACTATCAAAGGGATTCAACCAATACTTATTCACCATCACACCCTCTACCCTACTACCAGGGCTCATGACCCTGGCTCCACTATATTTGGAGTTATGCCCCCTTTATACTAAGCAACTTAGAAAGTCGAGCGCACTGTCTTCGGACAGCTCTTGTCTTCATTTCCCACAATGTTTTCTAACCAAAAGTTGTAAAATTTCCAAAATTCATCATGTTGAAATTTTCATCTGCAACACCTTTGAATTTAGACCAGTCTAGAATTTTGTTGTCTGGTAAGGCGTTAATTCCCGGCCCTGGCTAACATCCTTTCAGACATTTGTCTCTCACCAATGGATGGATAATCATGCATTTATGTGGGAGAGCAGGGCTGACTTCGTTTGGCACTATAGCTCGCGTGGTCAGGAACCATTTTTGGGAACCAGCGCTGTTCTGTCAATTGAATTCCTCCCCATTCTAAATCAGCCAAACAAAATCTTTGTTTACCTCAATACTGATTGGTCCGCTGTTATCCGAGGAGTTCCGAATGACGTAATGGCTCGGATGGTCAGACTAGACTTTTTCTGGTGGTCGGACTATAGCTCGGGTCATTGCAGTTCGATTGGAGCTATAGCTACGGAAATGACGTCAAAAGCTTGCACTATCGGTGTTTGATTGGTGGTGGCGCGAATGATGGCGCGAGCCATAGTGCCATCCGAAGTCAGCCCAGCTGGTAGCTTGGAAAGGATGTTGTGTTAGTGCTGTAGTCTGGTTCCTGCCTCTGATACACTATGTTGTAAAGAGTCTGGTAATACCTGGCAAACTGCGTCCATTGATTGGTTAGAATACATAACCAATGAGACGCCTCGACCAATCAGAGCCGCTCGTTCATGGTCGTGTTTATGACAGTGGAGATTAGCTATTACCGCACCTAAATCCGTAGTAGATTTCAGGGGTGGGAACCAGACTAGTAGTACTGGTGAAAGAACAGTAATCCATGGCTAGGTGCTTCAGCCATGAGGATATGACCATAGCAGTTGAAAGAGGTGTTAATACATTACCACACAATGACTCTTTTTGACTTCCCACAAGATAATGGCTTTAGAAAAACATTGTGGAAAATGAAGAAATTGCTTGTGACAAGCAATTTCTTCATTTCCCAACAATGTTTTCTACCCCAAAAGACCAAAGAATATCAAATTTCTTTCATATGAAATTGTCTTCTGCAACATCTTTGAATTTGGGATGGTCTAAAATGCTGCCGTTTGGTAATGGGTTTAACCCTAATTCAATCTATTTGTCATCCGATCTTCAGCCTATCCAAGCCTATCTGAACTTTGAATTAGCAGATACAGATAAGAGATTGCTGAACTTATGACAAGATTTTAGAGGTGTTGATGAAATTTCAAGACAAAATATCAACTAACCCTTCTTTTGTCTCAATACTTGTGTACACAAATCATGCCTTCGTCAATATCCATTTTGTGCTCTTATCCATTGCCATGCTATGACGGACAGTATAGATAAACAATACAAAGTCTGATCTTGGTCACTGTACCCACCTTTTACTTTCAAGGGTATGACCAGATAATTTCATGGATTCTTCAGTTATCTCCTCTTGAAATTAGAAATCTATCTTAACCTTATTACCGTCCAGGTTCTGACTTACATGTGTTGCCCCGGGAATCTCAATCACTTTGGCCTGACTTTAGCTAGTCTCTAGAGAAAACGCACCATTCACATGTACAGTGTATTCCTTTGGTAAAGGTTGAGCTTGATGAAACATTTTTAGTCATGCAAAATGGGCATGTGCACCTAAACATATGCATTTTAATCTCTAGGGGGTGGATTTGGAGCAGTAGTAATGCGCTGGACTTGTAACAGGGAATGCAGGTTCAAACTCTGTCCCTCAGATAAGACTTTAAAACCAAGATCCCGTCCCCAAGCTGTTGAGAGGCATGTAAGAACACGATTCTATCCAATTCAATCTTTAGGTCTGTGGCAAAACAGAAGTTAAAACCTTTTCCAAACAAAAACAAGGTGTCAAACTGTCACAAGATATGCCCGTAACACTGCTTTATGTTGACAGGGGGAGCAGGTTGGTAAAAGTTTCATGGTCCTAGCTATTATACTTTTCGAGATATGCCCTGGACAAAAATGAAGTATGAAAAATAACAAAGGGCAATAACTCAAAAAATAGGCCAGGTAGAATTATGGTTCTTTTGCACTGCACTCCCCTTTGATGAGGTCTATACCCCAATGAAGTTTCATGATCCTAGCTATTATACTTTTAGAGATATACTCCGGACAAGATTCAAGTATGAAAAACAACAAAGGGCAATAACTAAAAAAATAAGCCAGGTAGAGTTATGGTTCTTGTGCACTGCACTCCCCCTTGGTGAGATCTATACCCCAATGAAGTTTCATGATCATAGCTATTATACTTTTAGAGATATACTTCGGACAAGATTCAAGTATGAAAAACAACAAAGGGCAATAACTCAAAAAATAAGCCAGGTAGAGTTATGGTTCTTGTGCACTGCACTCCCCCTTGGTGAGATCTATACACCCATGAAGTTTCATGATCCTAGCTATTATACTTTTAGAGATATACTCCGGACAAGATTCAAGTATGAAAAACAACAAAGGGCAATAACTAAAAAAAAAGCCAGGTAGAGTTATGGTTCTTGTGCACTGCACTCCCCCTTGGTGAGATCTATACACCCATGAAGTTTCATGATCCTAGCTATTATACTTTTAGAGATATACTCCGGACAAGATTCAAGTATGAAAAACAACAAAGGGCAATAACTCGAAAAATAAGCCAGGTAGAGTTATGGTTCTTGTGCACTGCACTCCCCCTTGGTGAGATCTATACACCCTTGAAGTTTCATGATCCTAGCTATTTTACTTTTAGAGATATACTCCGGACAAGATTTAAGTATGAAAAACAGCAAAGGGCAATAACTCAAAAAATAAGCCAGGTAGAGTTATGGTTCTTGTGCACTGCACTCCGTAATGATGAGAAGAATATAACTGCCAAGTTTAAAGGCAATCGGACTTAAGGTGACAGAGTTATGCTCCGGACAAAAAAGTGGACGCCGCCGGACGCCGGACGTCACGGGTGATCCCATAATACGTCCCGTCTTCGACGGGCGTATAAAAATTGAATTTCTAAATTGAGAGGAGAAAAAGACAAACTTGAACAAAACGGTATATGTGTGCCAAAGCATGAAAAGTACTGAAAGAGGAGGAAATGCTGATAATAAGCATTTTCTTCTTTTCTTGCAGTGCTTTACAAAGCCGTCTTGATTTAAAGTAGAAGACCCATAATGAAAAACACCACTTTCTAGCCATACGAAATGCATCAAATTACACACACTTATAAATACACTTCACATAAGTTGATTCGCCGTGCCAGAATTCAAGATTATGCTTCAAGAAGAGAATAATTTACAAATATCATTTTACTCTATTTTAATATACAAGGGAGATAATTTTGAACATTTTTGTCAAATATTTTCATAAGTATGCATGAATTCAAAATTCTAAACCATACTAAATGCTTATGTTTATATTTGGAATGGAAATGTAACACTGTTTAGGAACTACTGGCATTTTTCAAATTTCGCCGCTGGCTTTTTGGTGATGATTATGGGTATTCTACCTTAAGTGTCTTGCCCAAGTACGCACCCCCTTGGGTAGGGCTCAAACTTGAGTCCTCTGGGTTACAAGCCCAATGCACGAACCTCTGTGCTATCGAGGCTATGTTGATGTTTTCATGGAAAACAACCAAACTAATAACAGGACAGGGTCAATATATAAAATGCTGAATTTTATTTCAAGTAAACCCATTCCCAAACGAGACCTGATTTTGACTTCTCAAAGACTAGGCCTTGGAAAATATTGAGGCAAAAGACGCAAATGCAGATAAACACCATTTTCTTCATTTGCCTCAATATTTTCTATGTTATGTTATTGACAGTTTTTACCTTTAGTAATTAAACTTTTGTCGTCTGCAGCAGCCTTCAAACTGGAACAGTCCAAATTTTTGCTGTTTGGGAAGGGGTTAACCCTTTCCCAAACGACAAAAAATTAGGATAGTCCAAAGTGAAAGCTGCTGCAGACGACAAAATGTGTGTTGATAAAGAAAGAATTTTTGTAAAATGTAGCACAGAAAATATTGAGACAAAAGGAGAAACTGCTGGTTATCAGCAGTTTCTTCTTTTGTCTCAATGTTTTTGCAAGCCTATTCTATTGGGGACGTCAAAACCATGTCTTGTTTGGAAAGGGGTTAAAGTGACCATGCAGTCACAAAGACAACATGATCATCACAACAACTTGCCCTGCGTTCAGTAAGACAAAACGTTAGCTAACAATTAGCCGTTTCATTCCGAATACTCGGTCAATTCTGTGAAATTTGGGTCAAAGAAGTTGCGAATGTTGGTAACGTTAGCTAACAGTTTGTCTACTGAACGCAGGGCTTATGTTTTCTCTGAAAACAGGACAGGGTCAATATATAAATGCTAAGTTTTATTTCAAGTTAATGTCGAAGACGGACACATCCACAGAAAGTATTTATTCATATAAACATACATTATAATCAGCTGTTTAAAATGTCAAGGCCATTGTCATGGAAACCCTTGTAGGTGATGATGCAAGGGTTGCCATGGCAACAGAAATAAAAGACACTGCACGCACAGATGTCTCGAGAGGAAACAGAATGGATTTTTGTAAATTTACACATGTTTAGCATTTCATATATTGTCGCTTTTCAAGAAAAACTTTGTATCAACAGTTTTAAACAAGATGTAGATACGAGGTTTTTGTTGAAAAGCAGCGATATGTACTTGACCCATTTCCATGTAATGACGCAGTTTGATGCTCTGCAAGTTAAGGGCTTTGGAAAACATTCTAGGAAATGAAGAAATTACTTGTGACAAGCGATTTCTTTATATTTTCAACAATGTTTTCTACCCAGAATGACCAAAAAATGTAAAATTTCATTTATTTGAAATTGTTGTCAGCAACAACTTTAGATTTGGATCAGTCTAAAATTTTGTCGTCTGGTAATGGGTTAGTGTTGTAACATACACATAAATATGAAGTTTTCAACAAGAAGCAAGACTAAAAGACATTATTCTAAAAACAAAGAGAAAATTTTCATTTACGGTATGTATTTTTTATGCTCCATAGGCTTGTTGTTAAGAAAAAGGTGGTTGAATGCATAACTATTATAATTGCCCATGAAATAAGTACTTAGATCTAGTTGGATATGTTTGAAAATGGCCTAAGTACAGCTTCTTCAAGCTCCAGTTACGCCTTTTCGAAAGTTATTGACAACTTATAACAATGTTGCATTTACCTTTTGAGACAATGAAAACTATAAGCCTCAACATGTGAAGAGTAATTTTACAAAATGAATGAAAAAATTAAGCAAAATTTCCTTAATATTAAATGCTTTTACTGCACAATATATGTGCTTTATGAAATCTTCCAAAACAATGACCGATGTTTTGGCAGACCTAAGAGTTGGTGCTTTGAAAAATATTGAATAAAAGGAAAAATATTGAAATATTAGGATGGAACTTTAGACTGCCTACAATTTTTGTTTGATCAATAAAATTGCACTTCTGATAGATCTACCTATTTTTCTCATTTTGATAGAAATTTCCCATAAAGACATTAGCTAAAATGGTTTGAATTGGTGTACTTTAGACAATCTTCTATGAAAATGCTCAAAAATCTTTTTCTTCCAACTTACTATTAGTTTTGGAACAACATATGTTGGATAATTTTTGAATCCATTTATAGAATGAAAAATGGAGCATTATACTTGTTTTCCAGCAAAAGTGTTCTCTTATCATAATCAGTCAGGAATTAATTGATACGGGTGTTTAGACGTATTACACATCTCAATCCATGTAACCAAATTTGTTTCTAAGTTTAGTTACACAATTTTGGATGTACATTGACATATGCAAAGCGGATTTGAGCCCATATCTTACCAACAAGCCTAACCCAAATTTCAAATTCAAAATTAGATGAAAAGCACTCTGATTGGACAAGACATTTTGTCTTGTCCAATCAGAGAGCTTTATTCTAATTTTGAAATTAGACTTGAACCTAGACTAGAAGGCAAGTACAAGCCTTGTACTGTTTTTCCACACAGACACTTACAATTAGCATTTGAATTAATAAACACATATAATTATATATCTAGTTTTACCAAAAACATCAATCTTACAGAGTACCTACAATCTATCAATTAACATGACTAATTCTGCGTTAAACAGCTTCAATAGAATTAGCCAATTAAATTCATATTCAATCATACAAATAATGTATCATTCATTAAACATATAACATAATTATACTATGCATGTAATGAGTACTTCCTACGTTTTTCATACAGTATTTGACAGTAACTGTTGCTTTTCTAATGAAAATTAACCCATTCCCACAAAATGATGCTTTTTGACGCCTAACAAGACAAAGGCTCTGGAAAACTAAGTGGAAAACAAAGAAATTGCTTGTGACATGCAATTTCTTCATTTTCACATGGTTTTCTCCCCGTTTCCTTTACAGAGGACCGTCACAAAGCATCAATGTGTGGGAATGTGCTGGATAAAATCAAATTGTTATCTGATGGAAAATTGAAGCGGGACCCATGCTAGATACTAAATCTGGCATCAGAAGAATTTGTAGGCAGATATTGCATACAGTCGACACTCGTTGTGTCAAAGTCGGAGGGGCCGTCAAAATACCTCGACATATGCTGAGTTCGACTCATCCGATTTTGCTCGGCTTCGAGATATTTGATATTTGACCGTTTTTGAAACTTATCAAGTACTAATATTATTGAAGTATAGTAGGAAAAGGAAAGAAATTGCTCGTGTCGAGCAATTTCTATCCTTTTCCTACTATATTTCAATGGCTATATTCAGTTCGAAATTATTTTGTTTTGAAAAAATTATGTCAATAGCTGAGGACGGGACCAGATTTGAACTTCGACTTAAGCGAAAATTCGACTTATCCGATGTCGACATAACGAGTGTCGACTGTAATTGCATGGTGCATCACAATAATCTTGGGCCAATGAAAAAAAAAATGCACCCATACCAATTTATACTCTTACTTTCGGGGACCATTTCTCCATAAACATTACTAGCAATGAAAAAAGCTGGCGGATAAAAATAAGAGAATCTGACTTGATATAGAAGGACTAGAATTGATGAAAGTGATGCAATTTTTTGCTGGATAAAAAAGATCTACCAATTAAGGTTGACAAATTCATATGCTATTTCGTATAAATGATGTTTCTTTCCTGTTTGTGTGGTCGACAAACTAGCACAGGTCCCTTTAACCCTTTCACTGCCAAATATTTTTTTCGGACGTGTTTCTCACCGCTGAATTAATTCGAAGAAATTTCGATACCCTGTTCACAAAAACATGCATAACTTTTGACTCATTTGATGGATTCCTTTCAAATTTTCAGCACATACAGACAAATGAAGCACCTATATGTGACCAAAATTTAAAGGTAATTTATGAAATAATTTTTTTTTTATGTTGTTGGTACTCGTCCCCATAAATTTGTCGACAAAAGTCGCCTATGGCAGGGAACCCCTCGTCGACAAAAGTCGCCTATGGCAGTGAAAGGGTTAACATTTTTCTACTTCATTTTTGTTGTTGCAGTTGTTTGCTGCTACTTGAAATACAATCAAACTGTTATGAAATCACATCAGAGGTTGTATTTTTCATAGAAATGTGCAAAGCTTTGTTCACTTTTATTCCAAAAAAGAAAATCACACAATATTTTTGCACTTTAACTTTAAGAGACATCAAATGGTCAATTATGATCAAAAACGTAATAACTACAGCCTGAAAAAGCTGTAGTTATGTTGTTTATGAACATTATCTGACGAAATGCAGCATATCCTCGCCTTTACTAGGAGAGAAATCACGCAATATTTTTGACAATGATGATGGAACAACGACACGATAAATAGTAACAAATGGAAAAACTATGTAAAAATAAGTAATACATATCATGAAAGAACAGTACATGCAAAAACATACTGTTGGTCGACATTCAAAAATGTGGCGGCTACAGTTGAACTCAATTCCCTTACACGACCCGATTTTGATGTCCTTAGTAGAACCTTAGTAGAAATGTCTTTTGAAAACATTGAGACAAAACAAGTAATCAGAATATTCTCCTTTTGCCTCAATATTTTTCAAGTATGTAGTGGAGAAAGATTTGAAAACAATTGAGAGAAGAGAAGAAATGCTGATAACTTGAATTTTCTCCTTTTCTCTCAGTTTTCTTTCATTCAGTGGCATATTGTGTTGAAGGAGCAATTTATTTTGGTCCTCTGAATGATTTCATTTTCGGCAAGCAAGAAATTTCTTCCTTTCCTTTCAAATGAGATAAAAGGATAACTTTATGAGAATATGCATCCTCATTTCTCTCAAAGTTTCACAAGATATGTCTGTTAGGGTTGTCAAAATCAAATCTAGTCAGGAAAAAGGCAAAGCTGTAGAAGCAACAGTTTTGAAGTGGACCATTGATAATGTTTATAAACTTAAGTCTAATTTACATTTGTGACCCGTCACACTAAAAGGGACACTTAACGGGACCTTGTCAGAAGTCCAAAAATCCAAGTTTTTAGAAACTGAACAGACTCAGCGGAGATCAACCAGATACCATTAGAACATATACAGTCGACACTTGTTGTGTCGAAGTCGGAGGGGCCGTCAAAATACCTCTATAATACCCAGAGTTTGACTCATCCGATTTTGTTCGGTTTCGATAAAATTTATATTTGACCCTTTTGTTTTAAACTAATCAAGTACGATTTTTATTGAAATATAGTTGGAAAAGGAGAGAAATTGCTTGTTTCGAGCAATTTCTTTCCTTTTGTTACTAAATTTCAATGGCTTTATTCAGTGCAAAATTATTTTGATTGAAGAAATTATGTCCATTGATGAGGACGGGACCAAATTTGAACATCAACTTAAGTGAAAATTTGACTTATCTGATATCGACATAACAAGCGTCGACTGTAGTAAGATAGGGAAAACATTTTAGATTCAGAAAATTACTGAACAGTTAAAGATACTGCTCAGACTGACTAGGATAGATACTTTTCACAATTCCCATAAGGTCCTTTTTAGCATAACTGGTCACATTTAATTATGATCTATAATATGAAATATTTCTCTCTAAAATAAATAAAACGATAATAAATAAATCATTGCACATTGTCCGTTTGAGCATAAATGACTGCTTCTTAACCATTGTTATGTTGAACCAAAACAAGTAGGCAGTGTAGGATAAGATCAAACTACACATATGTGCAAGCTGATTTTGGTCTATCCTGTCTGTTCATGATCAGCATGAAGAGGGTTAATTTTTTTTTAACAAATTGATTTTTTAAGGGAATACAAAGCTTTGTAAATGAAAACCATTTGCCTTCAAGGAAAACTTGTGTTGATCATTTCACATTTTGCTATGTAACTAAACTTTTTGTTTTCATTTAGGTAGTCCACCACTAATGAGATTCACACAATGTTGAAATTTTTCGGGCGACATTGTAAACATTCCGCAGTTGAAAATACCAATTTTTTTCTAACTCGTAACAAGTCAGTATACCTTCTGAATTTTCATGAGACCACACGAAAATTAGGATGTCGCGTGACTCTCATTAGGGGTGGACTACCTTAAAAAGTAATCATCTGAGAAAACCAAATCTTAAATATTATGGTAAGAGAGTAAGTAGTATATGCTTAACATACATTTTACGGAGATATTTTTAAGGCGATATGTAATATGTAATTTGGCATAAGTTTCTTTTCTGTTCATTCAGGACTAAGCTTGTTTTAGAGCAAACAACATGGATTTCTTTAAGATGTACAGAAATTGCATATTACCTTCATTTTTTAGTAAATGCCTGGTCACATAAAATTCAACAACAACATAATGTCCAAATGTATGCCACATGAGTGACCTTTTTTATGGACACCTCCCAACATTTAGTCAATGAAAGTGTATGTGTGACCGGACCTTTATGGGCAGAAATTAGAAAAGTGACCTTAATTACTAATAAAATTGCTATGCTCTTTAAGACATCTTGTTTGTTAATATTTTTCCCAAAATAATCTGCATTTTTACTTAACTTAATTTATAGGAGCACTGTAAACTATGTATCTGTTAAAAATGCAAACTACGATAAACTGTAAGCCATTATTTATATTATGTATCATGAATACATACCATAACACCTTCCTAAACAAAACCCAGTTTTGACGTCCCTAGACGAAATTGTCTGTTAATTAAATCATTGAGATAAAAAAAGAAATTGCTGATGATCAGCAATTTCTCCTTTTCCCTCAATATTTTCTGTGCTGTAACAGTATAGCATACACACTTGCTTCTTTGACTTCAACAATTTTATTCTCTGCAACTCATTTTAAAATGAATTAGTCTAAACTGTTTCTGTGAAAGGGCTGAATTAAAAGTAATGAAAATGTTTCACAACAGCATTTCACTGGAAAAATTCCATTGCAAATTGAAATGTACAAAATGTCAAAGACTGCGTAATTAACAAAAAAAGTTCATGCACACTTTTCAGCAGGGCTTATAAAAACTTGGACATCTTGCTATCAGCTAACACAGTCACTCTTAGAACATTATAGCTCATGATAAATGACCTCCCAGAGCATCTCTAGCTATAAGCTAGTATGCTCTGCCAGGTCATTTATCGTGAGTTATACTAGGACAGCCTTACCCTTTTCCTTAAGCCACAAAATCTAAGCTTGATTCAAAATCCAAAGGTGTTGCAGAAGAAGATTTGAAAATTTTACTGCAAAAAGAAGTTCTAAAATGTGTACCCGAGAAATCTTTGATTTCTGAACCAATATCATGACAAATTGTCAAAAGAGGCTTGTTTGGGAAAGGGTTAAGGCAATAATTGACTTTGATTAAGAAATATAATTATATAAGTGATTCTAACTTTTATGATCATATATTTCTTAGAAAATTCATGATAATATGGTTCAATTCGAGAGACTGCATATGAATTTGAAAGAATTTGAAATCAAAAGATTGTATCTTAATTATCTATTCAACATATTTTGTTGTTGTTGTTTTCAGTTTTTCAAACCATACAGATTAGGCACTGTATGCTCCACTGTAACTCGAAAAATTCAAGAAAATGGGCTTACTACTTTACTTTTTTTCAAAATTCACAAATGAATATCAAGTCACAAAAAGCATTAATACATCAAATACAAAAAAATGACGCCATGGTACTAAACTCTCTTGTCATCACTTTTCAACAAAAACCTCGTAACTGCAGCTTAAATCAAGCTGCAGTTACAAGGTTTTTTGTTGAAAAGGAGCATTATGTTTTCTCCAACGATGCAAAACTTTCGTACAAAAACCCACACACAAATTGACCTAGGCATTGCAAACATCAAGGCCATGAATTTTTGTAGTTCACTCACAACTTTTTAACCCAATCCCTGATTGTTCTATATTTAATGAGTATCCACAACAGAGTTTGAATTAGAAATAACAAATAGGATGCCTTTACCCTCTTTTATCTATTGCTCTGCTAGAAGGTTCATTCTGATCTTATTCATTTGAGCCTAGGAGCTGCCCGATCAGGATCCATGCTGATATCTAACCACTAATATAAGTGATTTAGAAGAAGCTTTTAGAGTATAACATGGATGTATGTATAACTGCATGTATACACAGACTGATTATGAGTCATGTTGGTCTAAAATACCATAAAGGCCCGCTTTCCAGATTTGCAGGCGATGTTAATCATGTTCAGATGCACCTCCTTTCAATTTGTCACAACATAGTGCACGCAAAAGCAGATTTATGAGCAACAGGTAAGAGCAGATAATGACTTTTCTAAATGCTCTATATCATTAAGGCTCTTTTTCATTAACATACCATCCATATCATTCAATACCCAAAACGTAAAGTTTGGATTTAAAGTATCACATTTAGAAAGCTTTACCCACTCTTATCTCTAGCTCTGAAATTGCGCCACTCAACAATATATTTTACATTTTTGACTATCTGTGAGATTCATACAAACCACTGTTTTTCAATTCATGAGTCAAAACAAACCGAAATAATCAGAGAATGGGTTAATTAATATTAGCCATGCTTTGGTGAAAAAATTGTTTAATCAGTGTTATAGTCTGATATAGTCTGAATAGACTATTTCTGAAAGACACAAGGAATTCTTTCAGAGGAAAGTATTATATAATGGGTTTATAGACAGAAACAAAAGAAACTTGGACTATTATCGAGTGCTTTCTGCAAACCTATTGAAAGTGCATATAATCTGATATATCGCAACTTTTCAATGAAAACCTTGTAACTGCAGCTTAAAACAACCTGCAGTTATGAGGTCTAATCATCTAATGCACTTATAATAGTGCATGAAGCCTTGGATATTGACTATCCTGATATTATTTCTGTCAGACAGCTTTTCACTTCAGTTTTTTTGTCTAAAAGAGACAGTTTGAATGAGGACTATCAACATAAGGTTTTGTATTGAGACAAGAAATTTAGAATGCTATTACACCTTCTTATAGACAGGTAGCATTGAGCATTTAACACACCATGATAGGAATGTTAAGATTCTTTGCCAATAATGCTTATTCCATGTCAGAATGTATATCATGTCTTGCAGATATCATAAATTAAGCCAGAATGATGTCTTTTCAACTTGTAGATGAACTAATCCATATCATTGCTATCTATATTATTATTGGTTACACTCCAAAACATAGTAACTACAGCTTGAATAAGCTGTAGTTGCTTTGTTTTGGAATCTAGCCAATGATACACTACCTGAACTCCTCTTTAGAGTTTTAGGGTATTCAAGCAGAGAATTTTGATAAATGAAATTTTGATACAGATCTTGTTTCATTATGCTAGATGAACTTTAGCCTCTGCGTTCCATTGAAATACATTGCAATACATTAAACACCATTTTCACACAAACGATGGCTCATATTAAACTATAATAATCTAATCAATAATTAACAACAACTGTTGTCCGTACAAAGTCAAGGTCACATGGTCACATGGTCACATGTTGAAAGTTTATCTATAGTCTAAGTCACTTTTATCAATGTTATAATTGTTTCATGACGAATACACAGTTCCGGAAATTAAGGGTCCTACACTTTTCTGCTATGTGCTGCTTGCTTTATTTTTCTCCATTTGATGTTACAGATAAGAAAAACACGCAGTCCAACACATACAACCTTAAAACATCCAATTGTTTAACCATCCAGTCCACCATTTTGGGGGGAATCCCCCCTCGGGAATCCCCTCTGCAGTTATTTTTAGCAGGTAACTCTAAAGAATCTATTTTTAGTACAAACCACATCCACGTAGATTGTTAGCTATAATGACATCAGTGACGGCGTCAAAGACGAATTGTATATTGTTGGTGTCAGTAGCGCATGTTTGGTGACAGTAAATTTCTTTCGTTGAACTTTTGTTCTTTGCCTCAAACTGGGCCTGAATGTATGCCGCAGCTTCCTCATATGTGTTCTTACCTGTAAAAAAGATTACCAATATTATATTATGTACAGTGATGCCTTTCGACTCCTTCACAAGGAAAGCGCACCAACGCCTTTTGACTCATTCACCAGAAATTTTAGGTTTGGAAAAACTTCTTTAAATGAGAAAATTGCTTATGACAAGCAATTTCTTATTTTTCACAAAGTTTTCTAACTCGAAATAGAAAGATTTTTAAAACTTCATCAACTTAAAATCTTTCATTAAACTTTTGTTCTTTGCCTCAAACTGGGCCTTAAATAATGTGTTCTTTTCTGTAAAATAAGTTAACATTTTTGCAATTTGCTTAAAATCCGGTATTAACTGACAGTAACATCTGACAGGCACCAGTAAGAGGTTATATTCTATGACCCTGGGAAAATCAAAATCGGATATATTTACAACAACCAAAAAATCTCTGGTTATACATGATTTTCTAAGACAAGCATGTGCAAAGCATGTGCAAATACAGACTTGGGGAAGAACCAGAAATCGTTGTAAAACATTCAATCTGACAGTACAATTTTGTCAGACCGAAGACTCATTCACTATCTTATTACAGATCAAAATTAGTGTCAGACAGTGGGACTGATTGTAGGGAAAATGTTATCAGACTGAGGGAAATTTCATCTGACATGTTAGACATTCCGATGGTCTTCGCCATGACTGCAAACACATGGTTCTGCACTGAAATGTGATGTCCTTGTGGCATAATTGACCAAACGCCAATTGACAGATCGCTCCGCCCAACATAGAATTTAAGACAAACTATGGGGATGTGATCGTTGATATGGAACGTTTTATCCAGTTAACCGTGACGTAAATTCGGACAAACAAAATAGTTTTTCTCATGTGTTGTTATAAAATCTAGTAACTACGGCTTGATTTAAGCCATAGGTACGAGATTTTATAACAACACCTACGATTTATCAAAACATAACAGTAAACCCAGTCTATTGTTAGCACAAAATTCTTTCCCATTGGCGTGTAAATCGTTTTGATTGTCGGTCGATAGATCAATACAATAACATGTGCAACAAAGAACAATTGGGGCATGGCATTTTTCTGATCATCCATTGGCTAATCAATGTTTTTGAGTGACAGTCGGCCTTTGGTCAATTGTGGTGTTCATTTGATTGGTCAGAAGAAAAGGTCATTGAAAATGACTCCTTACTGGTTCCTTTCAGGTGTTACTGTAAATTAAACATAGGATTTTAATCAGATTGGGTTAACCCTTTCCCAAACGACAAATTTTTCACTCTGGGGTCATGGGGAAAATTATAATCCATTACCAGACGGCAAAATTTTAGACTTGTCCAAACTCATAAATGTTGCAGACTTATTTATAAGTGAACTATATTTTACATTTTTTGGTATTCCTGGGTAGGAAACATTGTGGATAATGAAGAAATTGCTTGTCAGAAGCAATTTCTTCTTTTTCAACAAAGTTTTTCAAATTCTAAATCTTGTGGAATTTCAAGAAATGTCAGTATTTGGGGATGGGATAAGATAAGTCAGCAAAACAATTCTTAGACTCATTTGTCCTTTTACCATAATCTTTGACCAATGTCATACATATCTATCACGGTGTATAATCATGTGACTCAGAATCTTCAATATCTTTTTTAATACTTGACCAATTTGAATTCGGTTTGAAGCAGAGAAGGTGGGAAAATGCCAGGAATAAGCTGGACGTGTTGTATTTTTGAAAAATCAACCGATAAAAAAGTTATTGAAGATAAACCAAAATTTTGGTTTATCTTCAATAACTTTTTTATCAGTTGATTTTTCAAAAATCAATCACGTCTATCTAATGCGCGATGTTTGTCCACATTCTCTGCTTTAAACCGAATTCAAATCGATTCCGTATTAACAAAGTTATTGAAGATTTTCTTAAATTGTTGCATCACATGATTATCCACTGTGTTTATAATGTCAGAATTAATTCTGTGATTCTACTTGCTTGATTATCTCATATACTTGTTCAACAAATACTGTAACTACAGCTTATTCTAGCTGCAGTCATAACATTTCCAAATGTCGCCGTCAATAAACTGACTACATACGAGATAGATATTGAACCAGAGGACCATAACCTTAGAGCACTTTAATCATTTACCGTTTTAATTCCATGTCTCAGATTATTTTCATCCAGACTGAATTTATGTCTGCTGGCTATGGCTTCATATGACAAAAATGTTAATCTTGAAAATGTAATGCAAAATGGCATCATTGAACTAGAACTAGATCTGATACCAAGCGGACAAAATATTCCCCCACCAGTGCCCTGTCACTACAAAGTGCTTTGGTAAACTGGCACGGAAAAACATACCAAAGTTCAATATATTGTTTTGTGACCTTGACATTTGACCCAAATACAATAACACAATCATATTTCTTCATATTTACAATATTTTCCGCCAAAAAATGTAATGTTCCATTCAATTTATATTGTCATCCGCGTGATCTTTGTATTTGGACAAGTCTAAAATATTGATGTCAAGTTTACCCTTTCCCAAACAAGACCTGATTTTTTACATCCCTAATAGTAAAGGCTTGGGAGAACATTGAAACAAAAGAAGAAACTGCTGATGACCAGTTTCTCCTCTTGTCTCAATATTTTCTATTTTACACAAATTCTATCTTTGATAACTTCCATTTATTTATTTGAGGCATTTTTTGAAGTGGATCACCCTAAAACTTTGCAGTTCGGGTAGTCTTACCTGTGTATTCCGGAAAACATACAGTAAGCGCAGATTTTTTAATCTTTTCTTCAAAAAGGTCCTTTTTGTTTAAAAACAAGATTATAGATGTGTCGGTGAACCATTTGTTGTTACAAATCGAATCAAACAATTTCAGACTTTCCTGCATCCGATTCTGAAAAGAAAAAGATTTTTGTTAATCACTTATGCCCCAATGAGTGCTTTTTCTTTACTCACCTGTGCACAAAGTAGCTCTGGTGGTCACTACCTGTCTGTCCATCTCTATGTCCATCCATCCGTCAGTCCATCCAGTCACAATTTGGTGGTGTTAACACACTAAAAGCCACAAAAGTTTGTCAATCTTGATCAAACTTAGTCAAAGAAAGTATGGTTATCAGTTCTAGCATGAGTTTGATTATTGGCCTTATAGGACCTGGAAGTCTGGAGTTATGTGCCCTTGAGTGCCACAAAAAGATAGTTTTGTTTACGCTCTAACCCCTACAATTATTAACCCGAGACAAAACTTGGACACAATGTTGATGACCCTTATCATCTCAAATACATGATTTTTGACATTCAAGGGTATATCTGAACTTTCTGGTCATATCAGTCCCATAATGGTACTCATCCAAGACCTTATCATCATACTTGTTTTGACCAAATTTGACTTAAAGTGTTAACACCAAATAAAGATAGGACAGACAAAAAAAGAACCACAACAACTTGCCTGGAGCAATTTGTGCTCAAGTGAGCTAAAAATCAAATTTGGAAAAATGTAAAGCTACTGTATGACTTACAGTAGCTTTCTTCTGATACAGAATTTGGTCATATATGCTTACAGCACACAAAATATGGTTGCCGTTACATTTTTAAAATTAATGTAGGAAATTTTTGTACCATAGTATGGAAAATATTAAAGTACAAGAAGAATATTCCTCCTATTGGTTCATTTATCCAAAGGAAGATAATTGTTTGGAAAAATATAAGCTAAAATGTAGATCTATGACTTACGGTGGTTTCGTCCTCATGAAGAACTTGGTCATACTCGCTCATAGCAACACAAAATATAATGGCAGTTACATCTTCAAAACAATGGATCCATTTCTTTCTTTCTGATCTTTGACCCCCAACATCAAATAATCTGCAATGAAAGTATACAAGTTATGCATATGCCAAACTTACCGTGGATAATCACATGATACAACAATTTCTGAAAATCTTCAATAATTTTGTAAATACGAGACCAATTTGAATTCAGTTTGAAGCAGAGAAGTTGGACATACATGACACATTAGATGGATGAGTAGAATGTTTGAAAAATCAACTGATAAAAAAGTTATTGAAGATCAACCAAAATTTTGGTTGATCTTCAATAATTTTTTTATCAGCTGACTTTTCAAAAATCCTTCATGTCCGGCTAATTTCTGGCATTTACCAACATTCTCTGCTTCAAACCAAATTCAAATTGGTCAAGTATAAACTAAAATATTGAAGGTTTTTTGAAATTCTGAGTCACATGATTATCCATCGTGTAACTACAGATAAAAGGGGGTGATGGGTTTTCAAAATGCAATATTTCATTAATTGTTCATTAAACTCTATATTGTGGGTACCCATTGGAATTGTCTCATCAAAACGACTAAAATGAGTACCCACAACATATGGTTTGGATTAATTTGAAATGACAAAAACCCATTACTGCACAGTATGACGCCTTTTGCCACCCTAGAAGAAAATCGCTTTGGAAAACTTTGTGGAAAATGAAGAAATTGCTTGTGACAAGCAATTTCTTCATTTCCCACAAGTTTTCTACCTAAAAAATCCCCAAAAATGTTAAGTTTATTTTACTTGAAATTGTCGTCTGCATCATCTTTGAATTTTGAACAGTCCTAAATTTTGCCGTCTGGTAATGGGTATAAATAGTTTCACTCCCTCCTATCTGTTGCTCTGCATATGTAAAGTTGAAAGTTGTCTTCAGCATTTTCTTATCTTGTTTTCTTCAGCTATTTTTATTTACAATAGCTTCTTCATTACCTGCTAAGCAACTCTCTGAGAGAAGCATGGGTCATGATTAGAGGTGCGTTCTTTAGAGTGAGATTTCTTGAGATATCTTGAGATTTCTTAAGATGTTTTAGGATAAACAGCTAATTATATTGATATATCGTCTTTATCATAATGTCATAGGGGTGGTCAAATAGAAATGATAACAAAACCCCATATATCTGATGAAATATGTGAGAATAGTGTCTCGATAAGTCGGAAAATGTGTAAAAAACAGCTGTCCCACCTCGGGGTTGGTCCAGTTCATCGCTTTTGTACAGAGAGTACATATATAATACATATACAGTATACCTAGTATCCCAACCAGTAGCTTTTCCAAATTGTTTTTAGTGGTGAAATAAAGAAATTTAAGATAAATGCATTTTTTGCAAACAATTATACATATGTCCCATGGTCTGGTGTGAATTACGTTGTTTAGTTTTACACACATCCTAAAACGAAACCATGTTTTGAATACATGATATTAAATATCATTTATAAATAGTCAACAGCATGTACAAACACATTGTATTACTCTTGAAGGTAGCAGTAGATTGTAGTAAGTCACACATTGCCATGAAGGAAGCTACCCCGCTCAAGGAGCATTAAATATGAATTACGTTAATGCTCTTTAAAATTTCACGCAATCAACGTTTAAGTTAAATACATAGTTGGGTATGTACCTACACATGTGTAGATTACATAAACAAAGAAGAAAATTTCTCTTCAGAATTATTACCTGTGGAATTTTATTGTATGTTCCAAATTGTGAATTACGTGTCTGTGAATTACGTTACATCATTTTACGTTCCATAAAATATTTTATTCATTAAATGTCGCATAATTAGAAACGCTTGGGTCATGTTTTAAAATCTTTATTAAATTCAAGTTGTTAATTGATAGTAAAACCGAAATATGTCAATGAGAAAAATCTAGGACCAAAACTATAGTGGGATATTTTTCGTTCGTAATTGTGCAACTTAACTCGTTTTAGCTGTAAGCGTTCTTTAGAGCAAGATTTTTTAAGACTCTAAATGGGAGGCGCCATTACCCTATACTTCTTGCGGAATCCCTCGGTGAATTCTGTAGAAACAATGTAAGAGAGAATTGACCAAGTTGTTCTGACTGCTCCATGATGCCATGGTACAATGTAATGCTCAATACTTCATATCAATGACGTCAATGTGACGTCATTTGAATGAAGAAGTATGGAGCATTTGGAACATCTCGGCCAGAATATAGGTCTTAAAAGCGCTTTGTCTAAAACACCTTAAGAAATCTTAAAAAAATCTTGCTCTAAAGAAAGTGCCTCTGATTATACTCGGCTACAGACTAATCTGGACCATGATGGAAGTCTAAAATGCCAAAAGAGACCTTATTACAGATCCCTACTCATAATGTAAAATGATTGGATTGTATGGAGTTTTAGGTCCCACTCAACAGCTAAGGTCATATGGAGATGGGACCTCGGTTTAAAGTCTCATCTGAAAGACTGGAGATGCAGAGGGTCGAACCAGCAACCTCTGTGTTTCAAGTCCAGCACGTTACCACTGCACCACCTCCGCCCCTCATAATGTAAAATGAAATTTGGCAGTTTCAATAGTAATTAAAAGAAAAAAGGACCTGGGGCTCGTTTTCAATTATCATATGACCACGGTTTTGTGTAAACTGTGCAACAAAACATCTGATTGCACAAGAAATCGGATTTGTCCAGCCAGATTTGTTGTTACAAGTAATTACACAAAAATAATCGTACGATGGTTGATAATACGGCCCCCTGGGGCTACGCTACATGACCCCTGGGTCATTTGGCCAGTAAAACTTTAAATTGCTGTTTCCCAAATGCCGCCATTTCATTGGTTCATTTATTATTTCATGATGGGCGAGTAGACCAATAAAACTGGCCGATACAAATCCCCATTACCTCCATACAATAATCATGTCAAAGGTACATAATCTAATCCTGATTCACGGTAGATAACTTTTTAGGAGATCGTTTAGCCAGTGAAAAATTTGGTGTTTCGAGTAAAAAAGACTTACAAAAAGAAAATCTCCCAATCTTTCTATAACGAAGCCGAAAAAAGTGTCAGCGATCTGTAATTTTTATTTCGGTGTCATACAAATAACAACTTATCATGAACGCAGCCATCTTGGTTGTTATCAACAACGCTTTGGCTTATAAGAGCCATTAATTGATTGGGCCTTGCGCTCATGTGTTATGTATCGATTTTCGGCGGATAATTCAAAGTTTTACTCATGCAAATTGCCCCAGAGCGAAGCTCATACCCAGGGGTGTCCGAGAATGGGGCACATACTATCATTGATCATACGACAAGTTCTCTATTATGATTTCCCTTGCAACTTGGTCACAAGATAGTTGATAATACAAACCCCTGGAGTATACCTATATTCTGACTCTTGAACATAAATTTGAATTAATGCAGATGATTGGTGTCAAAGACAAAGATATGTACTTTATAACAAAGAAAATAGAACAGTAAATAATACTTACTTAAAATTTAAATTTTTAAAAGAGAAATGGACCTCTACTATTCCTGTTGTTTTGACTCTTGTTCGTAAAATATCTTGTTCTGTGGGTTTGTAATCTTTAGCTCCCAGTCTGTCTAACTCATCCAAGAAACTGAAAATAGTCATAATAGATTAGTTCAATCCTGTCCTTGGGATTTCCATTGGCATAAAAAATTGGGGGTCATTATTACCATTTCTCGGCAGCCCATTTCTCCAAATTTTAGGGTCAAATTTTATAAACCCCTTAGTACAAGTATCATATGGAAATCTAGATTTTAAAACTTGTCTCATTAACCCTTTCCCTAACGGCCAAAATTTGGACTTTTCCTATAATAAAGTTGCTGAAAACAACAAAATAGATGTTGTTCAAGATAAGATCTGTGTGTAATATAGCACAGAAAATATTGCGGCAAAAGGAGAAACTGCTGGTTATCAGCAGTTTCTTCTTTTGTCTCAATGTTTTCCCAAGCCTATTCTATTAGGGACGTCAAAACCAGGTCTTGTTTGGGAAAGGGTTAAAGAACCTAAGGTAAATTTCTAATGGGTCATTTGTTTTGACATTGCGACAATGACACACTATTTGTGCTTCATGGAAAACCTTGCTTTCCCAAGCAAGGCAAGAGACCAGTTTAATCAAAATATTTAAGAAATATTTCTGTCCTACCAATGTTAAGGCAAGAATCACTGTCACATATCACCAATAATCCATTAAAATATAGGTGACCATGTGATTGTTGTTTTAACCCATTACCAAACAACAAAAATTTGACTTATCCAAATTCAAAGATGTTGCAGACGACAACTAAAACTGAAGGAAAAAGTACATTTTTCTATCATTTTACATGGAAAATATTGTGGGAAATGAAGAAATTGCTTGTCACAAGCAATTTCTTCATTTTCCACAATGTTTTCCATAACCAGTTTCTTGTGAGGAGTCAAAAAGAGTCACTGTGTGGTAATAGGTTAACCCTTTACCAGATGGCAAAATTTTAGACTTGTCCAAATTCAAAAATGTTGCACATGATTGTCACAAGCAATTTCTTCATTTTCCACAATGGTTTCCTAAGCCTTAATCTTGATGAGCGTCAAAAAGCGTCATAAAGTACATGGTAATGGGTTAATTTTTCCATAAAACATGGCAAGTCAACAATATGCCTTAAATGCTTTGATGAAACTGGTCCCTCGTTTTGGTATGTTTAACCCTTTCCCAAACAAGACCTGGTTTTGACTTCTCTAGTTGAAAAGGCTTGGGAAAACATTGAAACAAAAGAAGAAACTGCTGACAACCAGCAGTTTCTCCTTTTGTCTCAATATCTTCTGTGCCATATTTTACACAAATCCTCTCTTGACAACAAAACAATTGATATCAAAGGAAGAAAATGTGTATATTATAGCTCAGAAAATATTGCGGCAAAAGATGAAAATGCTGATAATCAGCGTTCTCTTCTTTTTTCTCAGTGTTTTCCCCAAGCCGTAAGCAATCTTGTTTGGGAAAGGGAATATCAAACAAATCATTTGACTTACTATTTTGCAGAGTCATTCAGCTGATATTCATTTGCACGACCGAAGCTTTCCTGCACCCCTGCGTCGGCCCAAAGTCGCTTCATTGCCGCTAACAAATCTTCTGAAAAGGGCTCTGTGTCTTCCATACGTGCTATTACATCTAACACCATTTTTGCATCAGACTGAAATAGTACAAATGTTAAAATGTTAACCAAACAACCAAGTTTTTGATTGGTAGACTACAAGTTTAACCCTTTCCCAAAAGACGAAATTCTACGGTGGTCCAATTTGAAAGCTGTAGCAGACATAAAATTTGATGTTGATTAAGATACATTTTGTGTACAATATAGCAGGGAAAATATTGAGGCAAAGGAGAAAGTGCTGAGTATCAGCATTTTCTTCTTTTGTCTTAATGTTTTCCCAAACTCTTTCTATTAGGGACATCAAAACCGCCTACCAGGTCTTGTTTGGGAAAAGGTTAAACAAGAGCTTGTTGCAGAAAAAAACCCCGTAGAAATGCACCTTAGAAATGAGACCAAAATGGTTCAAGATCAGCCCGTATAAATTTAATGCACACACTTGATCATTAGATTCATCTTGTTCTCTACAAGCTACCAACTGCGCTAAGGCCCCAGCCCTTAGAATTATCCGATAATGTTATGAAGGAGCAACGTTACAGTAGACATGATCCCCTAATTTGAAGACCAGGGAGACATAATGACCTCTCTAGCCCATTCCCATACATTGACGCTTCAAAACGCCCTTCATGATAATGGCTTTTGAAAACACTGTGGAAAATGAAGAAATTGCTTGTGACAAGCAATTTCTTCATTTCCAACAATGTTTTCTACCCCAAAAGATAACAAACTTTTAAATTCTATTCAGTTAAAATGATCGTCTGCAACATCTTTGAATTTGGATCACCCTAGAATTTTGTATTTTGGGAAAGGGCTAGAAAATTTGAGTTTGAGTTTATTGGGGTTTTACGCCGTTTTCAACTACCAGGGTCATATCGCGACGACAGGAGCACCTACCAATGGATTCCTGTTGTTTCTCAAACCAGTACTACCACAACCCGGGACCTCTCGAATGAGGGTCAGATGCGCTACCAACTGCGCTAAGGCTGCGGTGGGAAAGGGCTAGAAGAGGTCAATGGAAAAATTCTGAATTCACAAGAACAATTAAAATTCTGAGATTCGTTGTAAGAGTCGACAAACGCAACCATATGTCTAGATTCTACAGAAAGAAGAAAATGTTCTGACTATGTGCTGGATCAATACCCCTTCCAACACTATATAATACCAATATCAAAATTTAATAGATGAAAAATTTTGATGGTGGAAATTCTTATTTTGATGGTGGAAATTCTTCTTTTGCCTAAACATTGTCCAAATTAAACCATTTCCAGACTGCAAAATTTTAGACTGGTTCAAAATCATAGGTGTTGCAGACAACAATTTCAAGTGACATGAAATTTACATCTTTTGGTCTCTCTGTGTGGAAAACAATGTAGGAAATGAAGAAATTGCTTGTCACAGCCAATTTCATCATTTTCCACAATGTTTTCAAAAGACTTTATCCTGTGGGGCATCAAAACGGGTAAATGTGTGGTAAATGGGTCTTCTTTCAAAGCGATGTCAAAACAAGTCGTTTAAGGGATTGAAATTCTGAGATTCGTTGTAAGAGTCGACAAATGCAACCATCTGTCTAGATTCTATAGAAAGAATAAAATGTTCCGACTATGTGCTGGATCAATACGCCTTCCAACACAATCTGACAAATCAATACTATATATATAGAATATTGCTAAACTGAGTGGAGCTAGAGAGAAGGCGAGAGAGATGTTCTGTGGTTGCTTGTGTAGAAATAGGCCTAAATGCTTGCCTTACTGTGCAGTTCAACAATAAGTCTTGAGGATTGCACTATTTTTCCTTTTCCCTAAATGTTTTGATATATAGAATACTGCTAAACTGCGAGAGCTAGAGAGAAGACGAGAGAGATGTTCTGTGGTTGCTTGTGTTGAACACTTTCACAACACTTAGTCGTTTTTCAATAAAAAACCTCGTAACTGCAGCTTGTTTTAAGCTGCAGTTACGGGATTTTTGTTGAAAAGCAGCGACTAAATGAAAACCAACATTTTCTACTTTTCCCGCAATGTTTTAATACATAGAATATTGCTAAACTGACAGAGCTAGAGAGAAGGTGAGAGAGATGTTTCTGTGGTTGCTTGTGTTGAAACAGGCCTAAATGCTTGCCTTATTGTGCAGTTCAACAATAAGTCTTGAGGATTGCACTATTTTTCCTTTTCCCTAAATGTTTTGATATATAGAATATTGCTAAACTGAGTGGAGCTAGAGAGAAGGCGAGAGAGGTGTTTCTGTGGTTGCCTGTGTAGAAACAAGCATGCCATATTGAACACTTCAACGATTGATGATGTCTTTTCTCCTTTTAGCTCAATATTTTGATATATATATTTCATTGAAGTTATAAAATATTGCTAACCTGAGTAGAGCTAGAAGGAAGGTGAGAAAGAGAGAGATATTTTTGTGGTTTCTTGTGTAGAAACAAACTTGTCGTATTGAACACTTTAACACTAAAGTCTTTTTTATAACCAGCATTTTCCCCTTTTCCCTCAATGTTTTAAACTAGAATAACACTAAACTGAGACGTAAGAGAAGGTGAGATGTTTCTGGGGTTGCCTGTGTAGAACAAACCTCCAGTAATGAATGATCAACACTTAAATTAAGTCTTGTGGATTGCCAGCATTTTCTCCTTTTCTTTCAATGCTTTAAAATAGACATAGAGTATTGACATTATGCTCAACTGATAGCCAATGAAAGACAAAGAGATATTCTTAGGTTGCCTGCATAGAAACAAAATTGTCATGTTAAACCTTTGAACATTTGCTGATATCCTGTATTTCCTCCTCATTCCCTCAATGTTTTCTGATGATATCTGATGTGCCAAAAGAATATTGCTAAACTTAGAAAGAAGACCAGTTTGTACTTTTGTTGCTTGAGAGACATTTTATGGGAAACACAGGTAGGAATTCACATTGAGGGAAAGAGAGAAAACAAGGATAATCTTCTTTTACTTACCCTAACTCACTCTATGCTGTTTAACCCATTACCACAAAGTGTCACTTTTTGAATCGCCTCACAGAAAATGCTTAGGAAAACATTGTGGAGAATGAAGAAATTGCTTGTGACAAGCAATTTCTTCATTTTCCACATTGTTTTCCAACCCAAAATGGAAAAACTTTTAAAATTTCATCAACTCTAAATTGTCATATGCAACACCTTTCAATTTGGAACAGGCCAATATTTTGTCGTCTGGTAATAGGTTAAACTAGGAATTGTTTGAATAAGGTTTACAGAATTTTTATTACAGAACATTTCCTCTAACTTCCAAGCACTAATGGTTAATACATCTGGATAAATTCAAAGTTATTTAAGCCATGACTGGGCTAGATGCTGAAGTTAAAAAATAGTCAAAACATTGTGGTAACATTCAAATGATTGGGAAAAAAGAAATATGACTTGAAGTATGAAAAGACTAAAATCTGCAACAATTTCAATTTGAACCAGTCTAAAAGAGTGTTCATTAGGATACAGTTTATCACGGTGTATAATCATGTGACTTAGAATTTCCGATAATCTTCAATTACTTTGTCAATACTTGACCAACTTGAATTCGGTTTGAAGCAGAGAAGGTGGAAAAATGTCAGGAATAACATGGACGTTGTAGATTTTTTAAAAAAATCAACTGATAAAAAATTTATTGAAGATAAACCAAAATTTTGGTTTATCTTCAATAACTTTTTTATCAGTTGATTTTTAGAAAATCAACCACATCCATCTAATGCGTGGCGACTCAATGGCGGATCCAGGGTTCTTTGCCAGGGGGGGTCAAAACCGAAGTGAAGGCTTTTAATGAGAAGTTATATAGTCAAAATTCAATTTTCGGCCAATTCCAGGGGTGGTCATGACCCCTTGACCCCACCCCTAGATCCGCGCATGCGACTGTCCACATTCTCTGCTTCAAACCGAATTCAAATCGGTTCAATAATAACAAAGTTACTGAAGATTTTCTGAAATTTGTGTATCACGTGACTATAGTGACTATACACCGTGGTTTCTGTTCACTGCAGAGCAACAGACAGGAGGTAAATCCATTCTAAATTTGTTAATTCAAATCCTATATTGTGGATACTCATTTGAATCTTGACAAGACAATTCGAATGAGTACGCACAACAATGAGCTTGATTCACAATTAATGAAAGATTGCAACTTGAAGAGCCATCACCCCCCTGTTAAGATCTAATATTGTTTGTAGCCACTTTTAATTTGGACCCTTCTAGTCTATTCTAGTGAATCTATTTCATAATTAAATTTTTGGAACAAAACTTCAATGTTAAATGTCAGGCGCAAAGGTGTAAGGAGAAAAAATAGTATGAGCTTCCAAAGAGAATTCCAAAGAGCAATAGTTCATGTATGGTACTCCAATCCCCATGTTGCGAGTGCTCAAAAATGGTCTAATCAAAACAATTCTTACAAGTAACCACAACATAGGTTTTGGAATGAAAGTTTTCAATTTAGAAGGCTTATTAGATTCTCTATCGCCCTGTAGCAAGCATAACTTCACTTTTCAACAAAAATCTCATGACTGCAGCTTTAAACAAACTGCTTTACAAGATTTTTGTTGAATAGCAGCGATAGGTAAGAAAACGTAATCACATTCACCCACACTCATTATCGTCACTTTCCAATGAAAACCTCGTAACTGCAGCTTGTTTTAAGCTGCAGTTATGAGGTTTTCGTTTAAAAGCAGCGTTCTACTGCAGAGATTCTAAAAATAGATTTCGAGGTTATCACATAAAATACCTGTCAGTTCGAGGTGATGAAACAATTCTTCAAAATCTGGCTATCAGCACATTTAAATGGTGGAATAAATCCTAATTGGCATCTAATGCTAATTGATTGATTAGCAAGACATTTTTCTCTAGCTCGTAGAAAACATTCACCCTAACATCAAAATGAATTTTAATGACAGGACTATTTATTCAGAGAACTCTACAGATAAGACTAAAGAGTGGGTAATGGGTTTGAAAATTTCAATATTTCATTAATAGTTCATTAAACCCTATATTGTGGGTAATCATTGAAATCGTCTCGATGAGACGATTACAATGAGTACCCACAACATAGGGTTTGGATTCTTAATAACTAATTTAGAATGATTTTTCCCCTCTTATCTGTTGCACTAACAGGATTCACATTAGAAGAACGTGACTCATTCACTACACTCAAAATACTAGAAAAAAGTTATTTTTAGATACAGGAATAGAGGGAAAATTGGATACATCAATATTCTTGGAAAGCATGTTTCTGAAAATCTCTTTGAAGGTTCAAATAGATCTTTTACATCCAAGCTTTCCAACAAAAACCTTGTAACTGCAGACTAAAACAAGCTGCAGTTGAGAGGCTACTGTTGAAAAGTGACATTTTGTACAGAGTGTCCCAAAAAAAAACGGAACCCTCTTTCAAAGTCAAATATTGTAAAGCGTAAGCAAAAAATCTAATTTTTGAATTTGCAGTGCTAAAGATACATTATTTTTGCATATGTGTTCTAAATTCCAATTCAAAATAAGTATTGGTTCCAAAGTTACATGCAATTTAATAAAGACACTAAAAAACCGTTTTAACACGAAATCGATTTTTGCGCCTTGTTTGTTCGTAAAAACCCACTGACGGTCATCTGTTGAATCCTTTACCGTTGTACATGTGCGTACCAATTTTCTCAAAATTTGATATAAATAGTGGTCCCACGATATTCTGATTCTCGTCAGACAATAAAAGACCATTCTCATTTACTAATTATAGGTTATACTGGTCAAAAAAATCATATCGATGACAGTCAGTAATTTTATGTAATGTTGACGAGATGGTTTGCGTGTGTCTCTATAATAACATGTATTATAGGTTCAAAGTTTGTTTACAAATATTTGGGACCACTATACAAGTGCCGAATGTGCAAATTTAGTCAATATGGTGGCAGTTTGAAATAATTTTAAAGTACTTGTCATTTGAGCGCTGACCGACATAATGGTCAGTAATAAAATAAGTACCGGTATCTATGATTACATGTATTATGAATCTGTTATACACTTTGATATTTTGTTTGTATTCATTTTTGTTTTGGCTACATCGCAGCTCTAGCAGTGTATTTATTAGCAGAAAAGATGAAATGAATATGCGACATTGATCAACATCATTTTGTATTGTACTGAATATTTTAAACAATGTTAGTGTGACGCGTCATCAATGAGTGTAGGTGAGCATTGCAAAACGGAAAACCGATATCGTGTTAAAATAGCTTTTTGGGTGCATGCATTTGATTGCCAATATTTTCAAAAGTAATGGACATTTTTCAACCAAATTTTAACTGCTAATAGAAAACTGTTGGTTCTATTGCATATCTTAATTTGGTGGAAATATATTACTTGATACATGAGCAATTCACTTTCAAAAATGGGTTCCGTTTTTATTGGGACACTCTGTATACTGGTACACTTAACCCTTTCTAAAACAAGACCGGGTTTTGACATCCCTGACAGAGAGAGGGTCAGAAACATTGAAGAAAAAGAAGAAAATGTTGACAATCAGCATTTTCTCCATTTCCTTAAATATTTTCTGTCCTTCAATGTATATAAATTTTTACAGTTATAAAAATCTATTTTCTTGTTTGCAGAAGATTTGGACCACCCTAAAATTTTGTCTTTTGTGAAAGGATAAGATGCAGTATGTTTGTGTTAATTATTTCTTAGTCAAAGGGACTGTAGATCTAAATGAAAGTTTCTTTGAACACAACACTTATTGATTCAAATAGTTCTTTTTTCAGTGTCAGTGTAATAGGTACTTAAAAGGACTTTTCTTCAAAAGCCATGTAACCTTTACACGAAGTGTTGATACAAGGTTTTGATGCTTCAACCTTTTTTATTCTGGAAAATAAGCATATGCACATAGATCTAAATCTATTTCCTAATGTGGACTGTAGGCTATTCTAAAATATCCAGAGTGGCACAGAATTAGAATATAGAACAGTATGCATAATCTACCCAATAGATCTTGAATCTAGTTGCATGGGCGGATCTAGAGGGAGGTCGTGGGTCCGTACCCAGGTGGCATTGGCCAAAAATCAAATTTTTGACTATATAACGCTACATATTTAACGCATTTAAAGTCATTATTTGGACTTGGACCCCCCTGGAAAAAAATCTTTGGGCTTGGACCCCCTGGAAAAAATCCTGGATCCGCCCTTGAGTTGCCATAAGACATATGCATAGGAAGAGGGGGGGGACAGGCCCCAAAAAAATTTAGAAAAGGGGTCTGCCCCCTTATGTCCCCCCCCCATAATACACCCATATTTCCATTTAGATCTACTTTAACATTTGGCCCCCTATATTATAAACCTTCCTAAGCCTTTGTAAGATGAATCATTGTTTCACAATATAACATAGATCTAGATATATAACCTTTTGACAGATTACATTATCTTAGTAGCTCATCTGATCTGACATGGCCTTCTTTATAATCAGACTCAAACCTTTCCCGCCAAGGTAACTAAAATCTAGACATAAGCCGATTTCCATATAAATCTAGAAACACATTTTCTTCTAAATGTTGGCCCCTACACATACACAGGACGAGAAATGTTCTGAAAGTCGTTCACAATCGTTGACAATCTACTATCGACATGTCTATTTTGATATGGTATGGATTTTTGAAATAGATAGACACAAAACATAGGCTCGAGAGTCGAGACTAAACCGAAAGCACGAGAACAATTTTACTTCCGGGTTTCTCAGGATGTAGTCTGGAAGGCCTACTCCTCTCAAAACATCACAGATTGGATGATTAAAAAGCTTAAAATATATGTTGCTGATACTTCTTAATGTGGATGTTGATTTTTCAACGAAACAGCTAAAATTCGTGATAAGAAAGGGGGCTAAACCTACACTCAGGGCGCTGCAAAATGTTAAAGGACAGACAGACTCGTTAAGATGGTGTCACTCCTGTCCATTTCTGCTTAAATGAATCAAACCACACAGCGACAATGCTTTACATTATCACTACAGGCATATAAGTCATGTGACCATGGTGAATGTCACGTGATATCATAAAAATGGCGGAAATTTATCTATATTTCTGAATTCATTTTAAATCCAATTTTATTTTTCATTTGGATTCATATCTGACACCTAATATTCTTAAAATATTACTATTTAACGAGTATACTTTTATTACATAAAAATCTATATAAAAAGTTGCATTATCTAAAATCTTGGTAACTCAAGCTGTGCTTGCAGAGATCTCCCCAATCCCAATTCAGGGTAGATAACTGCGAAGGAGATTGTAACTGAATATGTGTCACGTACCTCTTCCCGTAAACGTAAAAAATCATTTAATGCACCATTGTTTTGAAATACATAGCATCAATTTAGTGTTGTTATGAAGAACTTCCATCGCATAGGTTGTACATACGTTGGATTCGAAATTTGTTTACGTTCAAAAGTTTGAAACAATGTTAGCTTGAATGGTCTGGACCATGTTTATATTTATAATATGTAATTAGGGTATCAATTAATGCAAGTAACCCATTAGATATAATTGGATCTGTTTTATCTACGAATGAATGTGATCAATTTATCTAAATGTCAAACAAATTAATTGAATCACATGTGTGGTTTGTTTTTGCCTTATTAATCAATGAACATTAAGATATTTCGCTACCCGATATAGGTCATGAACATATCGAATCATTACATAATTATCTCATAATAAAGTCTTAACCCTTTCTTCATTGAGAATTGTTTTCAATTTGATTAAAAATTTGCAAGTTATAGTCGAGATAGTGATGCAATGTGCACCTCAAATCTGTGCATGCTTGGACAGCCACCTTATTGTTCATTTATATGGTGCGTTGAAATCGGGTATATCTAGCCTAGGCTATACGTTTAGGAAGGATTGAGAAAATAGTTTGTAGGTCCCTAACTATTTTTCACCCATAATGCTGTGACAAATGCCATATTGTAGTATGTATGTCGTGTTTAAAGAAAGTTTTTTTTTTTCAAACCAAAAAACAAATAAAAAAAAAAATCTTTGTTCTATATTAAGTTGGTCGAAGCCAGACGTCGTTGTCAAAATCAAAATAGTCCGCTCGGCTAGTTTTAGGCCGGTAGAGCTAAAATGATAAAGATGTGGGATAAACCAAGCAGACTAACGGGAAATATCAAATTATTGAGGAGTATTTCGAGAACCACACCCTATTGCCTAACACATCAATCATGTTTTGTATCATATTTCTATGTTTCTAATTCCTTGTCCATGACTTAGCGCAATATTCTGATCAACATGATCATAAGGGAGAGGGGATGAAAGAATTTCATTTCAAACTCCAAACCATATATGTGATGGGTACCTATTCGAATAGTCTCGACGATTAATGTTATCTCAATTTTTTTATTATTCCTTTGCCATTATTTTATCTGTAGCTCTAGCAATAACATGGTAAATGTATAAGAAATTGAGTGTAATAACTTATAAGCACCTTCAATAATTTTGGGCTACTCTTTTGGGCTACGCCGTCGACATTTACATTTTGCGTTTCTTGGACATGACCCCGTTTCAATGACCACGCCCTTTTGACAAACACAAAAATGAAGTTTATGTACATTTTTCCATTATTACATATATAGGCCAAACGATAATTTACCACAAAACTTACATTAGAGCGTGTTAAATTGGTGCATTCTATGTGCACTTGTAATAGTTTTGGGCTACGACATAGAACGGTGTACTTATACATATTCGCGTTTTTTAGACCCAACCCTGTTAACGCGGGAAAATTACAATCGATCGTCTGCAAGGTTCCATTGATGTAGTCAGTCTATATCAGGACGAAATGCGGGGAGAGAGAGGAGGGAGAAATAAACGCCATGGTATCGAGGCACAGCAATATTGATTTGTGAGGAAATTACAATCGATTTTTGTCTGCTGTGTAGCTGAACAGAGCTACAGATATGAGAGGATTATTGGTTTTTCAAAATACAGTATTTCATTTATCGCTCATCAAACACTTTTTTGTGGATTCTCATTGTAATCGTCTCATCGAGACGATTCAAATGAGTACCCACAATATATAACAAATTTAGAATGCCTTCTCCTCCTCTTATCAGTAGCTCTGGGTGAATAAAAGATGCTTGATAGTTCGCCATGGATTTCTACCGTCTATATGTGCCTAGCTCTATATAAATCCCTGCCCTTGGTATATATTACGTAAATCGCATAGCTCTAAGTTGTTGGTATTGGTTAAGTTCATCCCATAATGTGTAGAAGAAACAAAGAAATGAATAAAAGATGACTGAGGGTTCGTCGTGGATTTCTTCCGTCTATACGTGCCGAGCTATACCTTATATCCTGGCCTTGTTATACATTTAACAGGCCCATAGGAAGCAATTTCATAGGGGGGGGGGGGGCTAAAGCCCTTGTCCTGAATATTGGGGGGGGGGGTATTTTGATTTTCCCAAAATTTTCAGTGTAAAATTAAGAAAATTTGGCATTTTGGCCAACTTTGGGGGGGGGGGGGGGGACCGCCCCCCGTTCCAGTGGGCCTGTATTACGTATATCGCATAGTCTTAGCCCTAAGTGGTTGGTATCACATATAGATCTAGTGTAGATCTAGAAGAAAATATAGAGATGAATAAGGGATGTGATGATTCGTATTGAGTTCTACCGCCGAGCATCAGAACAACATAATCATTCTTAATATCAAAATAATAACTGTGAAACTCCTGGTCCTAGGTTATGTGTGCTACTTAGCATTGTGTCATATTTTGTTTAGAAGGAATTAAATATAATGGGGGGACTATTCATGAAAACTCTCCATGATTTTTTTACGTCTAGATCCAGATAAAACGCCGAGGTCTAGATCTAGAATGATATCTACCAACAAGTATAATTCCCTGTAAATCTTTCTAATTACAAAACAATCAATCTGATTGGCCGAGACATAAGTCTCGTCCATTCAGATGGATTGTACATAATGAAATTTAGATTTATACTATCAATTAAGAAACTGGTAAATAATGGTACTTGATAGTTGCCATGAATTCCAGACGGTTTGTTATGGACTATAAGCCAGAAACTTACATTTTTATAAACTCTAGCCTTAAGTTGTTAAAACTGTAAAACTTATGACAATCCCACATAGTGTAGTAAAAATCGAGAGGTGCAAAATGTAAGTGATAATTCGCAATTAATTCTAGCCATAAGTTGTCGGTTCTAGTAAGGTCATCCCGACAATTAGAGATCGATTAATTCTATTTGAATAAGGGACGTATTCTTTTGAAGCAATTATGTTCTGTGATATTAGACAAGAACAGAGGTACATCAGCTCCAAATACTTGGTCTGGCAGACCATAGTGCAGAATATAATATCATACTTCCGGTTGAAATTCATGTTTTAGACCGTGACTTTTCTCATGGTGTGAATTTACTACTTTACTCGTATACACTGGCAAGTCTACCAGGTTAATGCAGTCCGGTTGCACTTGATTTTAAAGGATAAAAATTCGGTGGTTTGTCTGGTTATTTGAAGGTAATTTGCCGAAAATCACGATTCTCGTATCCCTTGTTTCGGTGGAAAATTATATTTTAGTTCTCAAACACTACTCCTGTCATACAGTCCAATGAAACTGTGCACACTCTGAAGTTGACCGATTTTTACTCTTTATTCAATTAGTAAGTTTTTACCAGATCGAAGTGCCACCATAAATGGTACCGGAAGTTGGCTCATGCACATCCGTAATGTGAGGGTGACAGTCCACTATGGAAATAAATCCGGTTCGATTTACAGTTAACATGTTCCATTCAAATTAACTATACCCCTTTTCTCTTGAGGCTTCTGTATGCAGAGGAGAGAGAATAGCTTGAAACCTAGGTCTGTTAAATGGCAGAGAAGGCCCTACTGGTGCAGAAGAACACTTCCGGTGGTCTTTATTTTCAGGTCGTGAACTTTCTAAAATGGTACATTCTTCAATAGGCATTGTCCAACGTACAGGATTGTGTGGGTAGTTGAATTTGCAGAAAATCAGCGGAGAATCGAGATGGTCATGACCCTCCTTTGTACAAAATTAAAGGCAGTATGACGTGCTTATCAATGTTCATATCATATAGAGCTAGTGCAACAATACTTATAAGATTAGTTGCTTACAATCAAAGTTGACCCTCTATATAAAATTTATAATTAGTATGGTGAAAAGAACAACAACAAAGACACCAATCTTACCTCCCTCTCGATCGCTCCAAATGGAATATTAAGAGTGCCCATAGCTCGTATAACGGCGACTAGTGATTGAATTGTGTTACTGTAGACCACAGGTTTATACTGCTTGTTATCCTCCGAAGTGAAACCACCCTCGTGGATAATTCTGAAATGAAAGTAAAAACTTGTAAACGTGTCAAGTTTCAGTTACACATTTATTAAAATTCTGAAACTGATTTAAGACTCTTATCAAATAAATAATTCGAGATGAGAAACTGTACAAACTACTGGTCCGCACTGTGTGTGGCTGACACAGAATCGGGGATATAATGTATGGAAGAGCCCTGGTTCCAGAAAAATGGTTTAAGCTATAGTCCCAATCGAAGTCGACCATACATACACTCTCGACGAATCGTTCCTATAATTCGGAAGCTATAGTCCAAATAGAATTCCTAATCGAAGTCGGCAATTGGAGACAGTCCACAACGTTCGGAATCGCTTCCGGACCAAAGTAGCCTACAATGTACCTAAAATGAGTTCCGGTTGAAATTTTATATCCTTCTTTTATCATAGTGTTTCTGCGTGAAGAGAATGGTAAAATACTTGATATGTACATGTAGTTCTACTGAATGGAAGACCATTGCTGCATGTTATCGATGTGCATAATGCAACCTGTACACGTATGGTGGCATACCGTCCAAACGACTAGCAGGCCTACGTGTAGACGTGCAGAATTTGGTGGGTAGTTTTCTTTGCATGAAATTTGTCGAAGATTTGGCGCTTTTGTCAACTTTTCTTGATATGAAATTAAAGGACCAAGAATGTTCTCCAACACTTTTTAACTCATATGGTCCAAGGAAACTTTTGAGACATGCTGTACACTCTCGAAGTTGATCCCTTTCTACTCGCACCATGGCCATTTGCAAAACATGATTTTATCAACATGGCCGTACAACAACAGATTAGAGGGTAAATGCAGTCTAAATTCCAACCCTAGCCTAAGTTGTGGGTACTCATTCAAATCGAACTGATCCTCCAATAGAATGTGAGAAAACGTGGTTGCGCAATACCAATTCTTTTTGGCCCGAAATAATATAATACAAATAAATGTTACGCAACTACACAAACTCTGACTGCTCCAGCGTTAATCTACTCTGTTCCCACGGGGGCATTTCACGTCTAATCTCGGGGCCTTGGTGGGATTTCGTTATCCAATCATTGGCTGTAAACATCAAAACATTTGAAAATTCTGATACAAATTTTCATTGGCTGACGTCTCAAATTACAATCATCAGCCAAAAATAGAAACGACGTAATTATGCAGAACACAATTCATAGGTTATTGTTAAACCGAAGTGACCGTGCGCTGTGAATATTTATAAACAAACGTAATCGTCTGCAATATTGATAATAATGAGAGCAAGGTTACTTCGGTTCGGTTAAACAATAATCTGTTAGATGTTATCACTGTTTACATGAATGACAGTGCGTGTGAGATAAAACTGAACGATTTTGATTTGATCATTCAAATTGTGTGCTATAATTAGACTATGACGACCAAATAGTCGGTTGATGTATCAAAAACTGCAGAGGTCGTATTTTGATGATTTGATCAATAGTCCTCGGCTTTGGAGAGTAACGCTACTCTGATGGCTGTTATATCTAGCAAGGATCCATATTATTGTTGTTATAATAATAATAATGGATTATTGTTGTGTAATTTGGGGCAAACCTGAGCAAGGTTATGTAAACAAAATATTTGTTTTGCAAAAACGTATCGGCAAATTAATTCTTGGTAAGTCTAAAAGATTTCCTACAGAAACGTTATTTAAAGAGCTATATTGGTTGACTTTTCAAAATAGATGTAAGTATCATACTGCGGTCCTTATCCATAAAACAATCGGCAACAATGCGCCAAGTTACATGTCAGACTTAGTACGAGTATCAGTCAATGAAAATTATCATTTACGCTCAGAGAAAAAAAAACGATCTAATCCTGACTAAAAGACCTCGAACGAATATATACAAAAGTAGCTTTAGTTATTTCAGCGTTAATGTATGGAATTCAATTCCAATCCAAATAAGAAACGAACCAAAGCTGACCAATTTCAAAGGAAAAATCAAACACTATTTAATCGATAACATGCAATAATTTAGATCCTACGAGTATCTCTGTCAGATAACTGACTATTATTATTGATAATTTTGTGTGATTGTCAATACTGACTTTTGTATGAATGTTGTTTGAAGGCCTTATTGACCCATATCAATTTTGCCTACAATATCAAAAATTTTTGAAAGACACATTGCCAACTACTTACATAAATTCTTTAAAGATACAAATATCATCAACCATTCTCAATCTGGCTTTAGGGCAAATCATTCGTGTACTACGGCTCTGGTTAAAATGATAGACGCTTGGTTAAAAGATATTGATGAGGGTAAACTAATCGGAACAGTTTTCTTAGACTTACGTAAAGCCTTTGATCTTGTTGATCACGAAATACTATTACATAAACTTAAGCTGTACCATTTTTCAAACAAAGCGCATGGCCTTATGAAGTCATACTTATCACAGAGGAGACAGCTTGTACAGCTTGGCAATTTAAAGTCTAACTCACTTGAAATTAAATCTGGAGTTCCTCAAGGCTCAATTTTAGGTCCGCTTTTATTTCTGATTTATATAAATGATATATCATTTTCATCTTCTGGAGTTGATATTGATTTGTACGCTGATGATTCTACCATGTATAAATCAGGATATGATGTGATCTCAATAGAAAACACTCTTCAAGACAATCTAACTCACGTTCAAAATTGGTGTATTCTCAATAACATGGCTCTACATCCATCTAAAACGACATGCATGTTAATTGGTTCGAGGCATGCACTTACTGACGATAAAAAACTAAGTTTGAATCTAAATGGTAATGCACTGGAAAACGTGAAGGTGCAGAAAGTATTAGGCGTTTACATTGACAACCATTTAAATTGGAAGTTTCATATTGATTCTGTCTGTAAAGCAGTGAATAAGAAAATAGCTCTGTTCAAACATATAACTTTTTATTTAACAGACGAAATGAAAATGCTTTTCTATAACTCATACATACTACCAGTAATGGATTATTGTTGTGTAATTTGGGGCAAACCTGAGCAATGTTATGTAAACAAAATATTTGTTTTGCAAAAGCGTATCGGCAAATTAATTCTTGGTAAGTCTAAAAGATTTCCTACAGAAACGTTATTTAAAGAGCTATATTGGTTGACTTTTCAAAATAGATGCAAGTATCATACTGCGGTCCTTATCCATAAAACAATCGGCAACAATGCGCCAAGTTACATGTCAGACTTAGTACGAGTATCGGTCAATGAAAAATATCATTTACGCTCAGAGACAAAAAACGATCTAATCCTGACTAAAAGACCTCGAACGAATATATACAAAAGTAGCTTTAGTTATTTCAGCGTTAATGTATGGAATTCAATTCCAATCCAAATAAGAAACGAACCAAAGCTGACCAATTTCAAAAGAAAAATCAAACACTATTTAATCGATAACATGCAATAATTTAGATCCTACGAGTATCTGTCAGATAACTGACTATTATTATTGATAATTTTGTGTGATTGTCAATACTGACTTTTGTATGAATGTTGTTTGAAGGCCTTATTGTAAATAAGTTAATCATTATGATATTGTGTATTGTAGTGATGTCTTAATAAGTCACCTTCGTTAAATAAAGATATTATTATTATATTATTATTATTGTAAATAAGTTAATCATTATGATATTGTGTATTGTAGTGATGTCTTAATAAGTCACCTTCGTTAAATAAAGATATTATTATTATTATTATTATTATTATTATTATTATTATTATTATTATTATTATTATTATTATTATTATTATTATTATTATTATTATTATTATTATTATTATTATTATTATTACTATAGGACTACGATCAGGCAAATGTACAGGCCTTCATGACATTTATACTTCGGCCTCGATTTTATTGCAAGTGTTCACAAAATGTTAACTGTCAACATAATACTGAACTCCAAACTACAGTTATTCAGATGTTTCAGTGGCCGATCCAGGATTTCTGTGAGAAGGGATCGAATTTACAAATAGAGGGGGTCGTTTTTCTGTTAATACACAATTTTGACTAAATTTCTGCATGAAAATGCAATAATTAGGCTACAGAGGGGGTTCATTTGAACCCCATCCCCTTCTGAATACGCCGCTGTCTTTGTAATATTACATGCAAGTTTGTACTTGTATTACGAACCCCCTTTCCATAGTTTACATGATTATAGATGAAGTTTGTAAACATGTACCAAGCTATCGTGACTGATATTTATAACTTTCAAAACAATTTTAGGAACTTCATTGCGTGAGTTTTATTTTTTCAACAAGTCGTTAAGAATGTGAACACGGAATGTTGGCTTGTTATTAAGGTAGAAGACCCATAATTAGCACCAAAGAGCCAGATGCGAAATTTGAAAAGTGCCAGTAATTCCTAAACTGTGGTACATTTTTATTCCAAATATAAGCATTTTGTAAGGTTTAGGATTTTGAATTCATGCATACTTATGAAAATATTTCACAAAAATGTTCAAAATTACCCCCCTTGCATATGAATATAGAATACAATGATATTTGTAAATCATTTTTTTCTTGAAGCATAATCTTGAAATCCGTCACGGTTAATCAACTTATGTGAAGTGTATTTACAAGTGTGTGTAATTTGATGCATTTCGTATGGCTAGAAAGTGGTGTTTTTCATTATGGGTCTTCTACCTTAAAAACCATTTCCCAAACGGCCAAAATAGGCTGCTTTAATTTGAAAACTAATGCAGACAACGAAATAGGGGTTGATGAAAGAGCAAATATTGTACACCTACAGAACAAACAATATTGAGACAAAATCAGAAATGTTGTTGGTTCTCAGAACACATGGGTTTTATCAGCAATAAATGAACATTAAAATTTGAAAAAATATTAACCAGGGCTCTTATACATAGCTATGCATTAGACTGCATTATACAGATGCTACTATGGAGCCATTTTTTTTTCATTTCAACCCTTTCCCAAACAAGGCCTGGTTTTGACGTCCCTAATAGAAAAGGCTTGGGAAAACATTGAGATAAAAGAAGAAACTGCTGATAACCAGCAGTTTCTCCTTTTGTCTCAACATTTTCTTTGCCATATTTTACACAAATATTAACTTTAATAACACCCCTTTCGTCATTTGTGGCAGTTTTTGAAGTGGATCACCCTAAAATTTTGTCGTTTGGGAAAGCGTTAAAGATGCCATAAATGCAAGGTAACATCCCAATTGGTCTACTCCCATTTCTACTGTTTTTTAAGTGCATTGAGTCCCAATTCGTCTACTGTCCCAACTCATCTATTTTCATGTCAAATCATCAATAAACAACATTATTTTTGTTCTAAGAAAAGAAATTAAATCAAAATATTCATATATGAAATAAAAATGCAAACATTTTGATAAAAATCATATAATATCATATTGATATGCAAAGTAGACGAAATGGGACTTACGAGGGGCGTTCATTAAAGATTTTCCCTAACATACTTCCAATGAGCAGGGAGAATTGAAACTTGGCACAAATATTAATCTTTCTCTACATGGCCTCTAGCCAGAGAGACACACTTCTACTATCGTTTAATGCAGTTTTAGAGACCTCTTCTGTAGAACACCGTAGATAGTGCCCGAAACCTTGCATTGACTTGATGGTGGCATCATCAATGACAGACTGTGAGCGCCCAGGATTCGGGCTGTTTCCACAGACTTGTGTCGACACTTGAACTGAGTAAACCAGTTTTTGACAATGTCATATGATGGGACATCATCCCCACAAACTTCTGTCATCTCATCAAATGCCTCCTTGGGAGTGCGACCTTTCAGATATAGGAATCTGATGACTGCTTGCTCCATCACGCTACCTTACTTAACTTCAGCAAACAGAAATGATAAACAAATTACATTTCAGAGCTGCAAATTTTCATGTGATCTATAGAGGTATGCGGTAATGTATGTGCCTAATTTCAACTTCCTACCTCAACTGAAAGTAGGTCAGGGGAAATATTTAATGAACGCCCCTCGTATGTCCAAAATAGTAGACGAATTGGGAGTAGACGAATTGGGAGTAGACGAAATGGGATTAAACCAAATGCAATACTATCTATCATGATCAAGTTCACGGTCCTTGGTTTGTGATGTTTTGATAATCATTTACTTCCAAGACGCTTCCTCAAACATTTTCCAAACAACATATAAGGACATTTCTGCTACTGAGGACAAAACAAATGTCGATTTAATAAATGATTTGTGTACACTATAGCACAACAAATATGGAGACAAAAATGTGATTAGGTGATTAATAGTTACTTCTTTTGATCTTGTGCTTTCTCAAGCCTTTTCTTTTACGAATCGACGTAAACACAGGCTTTGTTTGGGGAAAAGGTTAATTTCTGTAATTTGTTTTGACAAAACTGATAATAGAGGAAGTCATGAAATATCCCCCCCCAGAGTGTGTTTTTGTTTCTGATCACATTCCTGTCTTTTCTGCTAATTTGTTTTAGTATAGGATTGTTTTATATGTATTTACGACTGTTTACTTTCCAAATGTAATCATTGTTGTTTCTTTAAACTGATAGGTGTTAATTGCTGATACATGCATGATGCGAGCATAGGCAGCCCAGTTCTAAAAGGGGCATTATAGGCCCTTAGTTGACCAAAATGCTGAATTTTCTCTATTCTACACTACACATTTACTGAAAATCTAATTTAGCCCCCCAATATTCAGACACAGGGGCTTGAGCCTCATTAGGGGTGGGCGGTGGGCTACCTTTCGCTGTAGTTATCAACTGTAGGCCTCCAAAGAGCAGAAAAAAAACACGGATTTACTGGTTTAATTATACCATATTCCTCAGAAGTATATTGAAAGAAGGAAATAAACAACTTTTTGTTATGTACAAATCTGAAGGACATTCCCAAATGCATACACCCTGCCAAGTTTAGTTGAAATCCATCCTATGGTAAAAATTAACTAATGACGAGACACAAGCCTACAACCCCACCTCAACCCCGCCACACCCAAGCATGGCTATTTCTGAGCATATTTTTTTAAGCGAACTTCTTAATACTTGTCCTAAAGACTCTAAATACCAAATGTGAATCCAATCCAGCATCCGGTTCACAAGAAGAAGATGCTTGATAATTATGTACCCCCCCCCTTCTGACCTCTTATGGGGCCCCACTGTAGATAACTCCATGATTTCTAAAAATCTGAAGCGCCTTCCCATGGGGGATGTTTCCTGCCAAGTTTGGTTGAAATCTGTTGATTCTTGAGAAGAAGTAGAAAATGTTAAAAGTTGAATATTGACGCGACCTGTAATCTTGTAAATATAGCTTGTTTTACGGGGCTTTTCCTTGACCCTTTCCCCAAAAAACCAAAAATTTAGGATGCGCCAATTCGACAGTTGCTGCAGACGACAAAATGGACATTGACAAAGAAAGGATTTTTGTACAATATAACTAAGAAAATATTGAGACAAAAGGAGAAACTGCTGGTTATCAGCAGTTTCTTCTTTTGTCTCAATGTTTTCCCAAGCCTTTTCTATTGTGGACGTCAAAAACAAGGTCTTGTTTGGGAAATGGTTAAATACGGTCCGTACATTCGTTGTTTGAGAAAGGATTAAGTTACTCCACACTTCTGACGATACTACCGGCTGATAAGCCACGAGTATTACGAATGCGGATCAGATAAAGGTGTAATAGTGTATCGATACTCTAGGTCCGTACTCTGTGAAAAGGGCCTTAACGGGTGGCCTTGCTATAAATATATCCAAAACATCGTAAATACAGTTTTAACCCTTTCCCAAATTGCTCAATTGAGGGCGATCCAATTTGAAATTTGATGCAGACAGCAAAAGGGATGTTGTTAAAGATAGAATTTGTGCATAGTTTAGCACAGAAAATATTGCGACAAATGGAGAAACTGCTGGTTATCAGCAGTTTCTTCTTTTGTCTCAATGTTTTCCCAAGCCATTTTATTTATACATGTCAAAACTATGTCTTGTTTGGGAAAGGGTTAAACAAGCTGTAGTTGGTAGTAGTTGTGGGTTTTTTGAAGAAAATTAAAAAGCGACGATGTGCATGTACTTATTTTCTCTTTTGAAAATTTTTACGGACCTGGGATATTGAAAATGGAGATTAGGGAACGCACGCTTAAATATCCAAACGCAGTTTTCTCCCCTTACAGGATTCTTAAGGCAGCCCATCCGTAATTAAAGAGATTCGTTCGACGTCGTAATTTTTCGAGCAACGTCGTAATGATTCGGCGATGGAAAGTTCCCGATTTTTCTAGCTTGTATCGTGTCCTAAAAATTCCGACGGTGTGTGAATCACATTAGGTTTGAGCTCTCTTAACTCTTTCCCAAACGACAAAATTTCAGGGTGCTCCAATTTGAAAGATGCTACAGACGACAAAATTAAGATTGAAAACCATTGGATTTGTGTAAAATATTGCATTGAAAATATTGAGGCAAAAGGAGAAACGGCTGGTTATCAGCAGTTTCTTCTTTTGCCTCAATGTTTTTCCAAGCCTATTCTATTAGGGGATGTCAAAATCAGGTCTTGTTTGGGAAAGGGTTAATATCTGTACCTCAGACACCTGTTTTTGCGCGTCGCGATTGATTATTGTTAATGAAGTATAGTATGAGATAGGTATACAGAGGGGAGAAATCAACAGGTGTTAGCATTAATTAACCCTTGACCACACATTGTTAATCGACCCTTTCCGAAAAGACGAACTTTTTGAGTTGTCTTGAAAGCTGTCGCTGATGATAAAATATGGGTAAATAACTATGGAATTCTTGTACATAACATGCCCATAGCTCGGAAGCAATTTCATATTGGGGTGGCTGAAGCCCCTGTGTCGGAATGTTGGGAGGGCTAAATTCACTGTGTTGTAAGTTGTACGTTAGATTTGTGTAGTTTGTACGGAAGTTTTGAGTGGTCAATCAAAGATGGCGTCGGGGGAAAATCGTTAGAGGTAGGTGTCTTAGTTTTTCGTCGATAATTTCCTTAAATGGCCGTATCTTGTCTTGATACTGATATCATTGTACAGGAGAAATGTATACCTATTCACGGTGCTATATAGCCAAGTACCAGTGTTGTCCTGTCGTACTCAGTCGTTGTGCAAAGACAGCCCAACACGGAAAACTTTTTTCGAAGCGAGAAAGTTGCCCTTTTAAGGATGATTACATAGTAAACAGCGAACTAGGGAACACACTATTGCTCTAACTTGGATGTTTTTAACATGCTCTTTTCTATGGTTACCGTTATTTTACACACAAATGTCTAGAATGACCACAAACGCTGTGTTTACTAAATGGCCAAACAACGGTGTAGTCAGAGTGAAAATATGCAGACACAACGGTGCAGTTTCTGTGTTATCTGTACGGTGTAGTTATTATTTTCACAACAAATTGTGAACGGTGTAGACTGGGTATGTTGTATAGGGCGAACTAGCTCTAACAGATAGCAGATCATCTGTTTTATCTCCCTCAAATACTTTGGTCTTAGAAAACTCAGATGAAAATGCCGCCATCCTCAAAGTAAATGAAAACAAAAGTTAAGAAAATATGTTTTCTCTTTTCTTCATTCTCCTAAGCCTTAAACAGTTCAATGTATGTTTGATTTAATTTTCGGGAGACATTTTTGTTATTTGTGATTGAATGAACATCTGACGGAAATGATAATCAAAAGGAATACCATCACAAAATATCAAATAAGACATACGATAACCGTCATTTTGAAGTCATGTTAAGTGCAACGGCAAATTTCTTGTTCATCCGTTCATTTGATTTGTAGATTCGAAATTTCGGCTCTGGCTTTGAATTTTTCTTTGTAACTGTTTTAATTGGTTATTACAATCAATTATTGTAATTAATGAAATGATTTCAACTCATGGAGTATGATAAATATTGATCGAAATGTATCTTGTTTTCAAATTGACCCCTCATTGAAAAGTCTGATTTTACCCAAAATAAAGGATTCAATCAACAAAACATAAATTATAAATAACAAAACATAAATTATAAATTTGTGTCATAAACATTTGGGCCTTTTTTTTCGTCTTGTTCGACTTAAGTAAATAAGTCTTGAAAATAGAATTCTGGAACTGCAAAATTCATTTTGGAATTTCATACGTAATGAACTTCTTCTTCAGGACTGACATTTTTCTGACCAAGATTTTTTGGGCTCACTCATAAAATGTAACCATTTGCAATGAAAAAGACAATATTCTATTCGCCAAAACCGTTTGACTATTGGAGTAAAACGCATTGAAGTACTACCAAGACAGTGTAACTTACACACATCCATAAATAAATGAAATGCAATGTTTTTCATCGAGAGCCGACCTTCATTGACCAAAATAAACAAATACCAAGTTGATCAACGCTTCTCAATGACTTAATCACATCTGGGAACTAACTGTTCATTTCAGCCATTGTTTTCATGTTCTCGTGGGGAAAGAGAAGAGACCCTATCCGTTTCATCTGTTTTAACACGTCCAATGGAAATATCAGGAATTAAGGTCGGGGCTTTTTGAACGACTTTATGGGGTGTTGAACTTCGTCATTTTTTATGTTCAGGACTCATGCATTCAAAACCGGGGATCTCATCGATAGAAAGAATCTTGTTAACTCCAAAATCATTTTTTCTACGTCGATGAGGTCTATCTTGTGTATTCTATGCTCGCAAATGGGGATGATGTCCTAGTCTGACTTCTTGATAATATCAGGAATAATACTAAAGTTCAGAGTTTTCAAATCTTTTTGACCTGTCTGATCATTGATCTCCCCCGCCCTGCGCACTTTTAATATCTGACTGGAATGGTCCTGTTCCGAATGCTTCACAACATTTTCGAAACTCCCTTCGAAATGACAGTAGTAATAGGTGAACAGCATGGAACTGAAAATAAAGAAAAAAATAAAACGGACGCCAGCAGATTCTTGGTAATTTCTACTATTTGACCCTTACGGAATTGCTTTGACAAATAGCAAGGAAACTAGATTCTGATATATTTTGATTAAAGTATATTTTGTTGACATATTGTCACCTTCTTTGCTGCAAAGCATTTACAAGTCAGTCACATAAAAAATTATTAACATAATTGTTGAAGAATTTCGGTAGTAATTGTAAAACATGATTCTCAGCCGTGAAAACGTTATCATTAAACATAAAAATATTATCATTCCAGAAATGATAAGTTCTGTATTACTTCAAGTCTACACCGTTCACAATTGCATTATGTCTACACCGTTCACAATTTGTTATGAAAATATAACCACACCGTACATAAAACACAGAAACTGCACCGTTGTGTCTGCATATTTTCACTCTGTCTACACCGTTGTCTGGCCATTTAATAAACACGGTGTTTGTGGTCATTCTAGACATTTTTGTGTAAAATAACAGTAACCATAGAAAAGAGCATGTTAAAGACATCCAAGTAAGAGCAATAGTTTGTTCCCTAGTTCGCTGATTACTATGTAATCATCCTTAAAAGGGCAACTTTCTCGCTTCGAAAAAAGTTTTCCGTGTTGGGCTGTCTTTGCACAACGACTGAGTACGATAGGACAACACTGGTACTTTGATATATAGAACCGTTGATAGGTATACATTTCCCCTGTATAATGATATCAGTATCAAGGCAAGATACGACCGTTTAAGAAATTTATCAATGAAAAACTAAGACACCTACCTCTCATGCTGTATTGTTGTCGCCATCTTTGAATGACTACACAAACCTAACGTACAACTTACATCACAGTGAAATTGGATTTTCCCTGAATTTTCAGTGTAAAATACCGGTAATAAGGAAAATTTGGCATTTTCGCCCCCCCCCCCCCCCCCAGCCCCTACATGTTCCTACGGGCTTGCATAAATTCACAGAAAATATTGAGACAAAGGGATAAAATGCTATACATTTTTACATGATTGGCCATTTGTCATCAGTGATCAATTTGTGTTTGTTTTGATTGTTTGAAAGGCCCGCATGGCTATTTTTTTTAGTCAGACTGATCTATAATTTCTTTCTCCATTGTTTTATAACAACTTTCGTTCATTTCAGGTTGGTAAAGCCTCTCTTACAACCGGTCGTACATGCTGCGTGCGGTCTGCGTCTAAAACGCTGACATAGTCGTGCGGTGCACACACGTACAACGTACGATTTTGGTGGACGCAACCACGACACGTAGCGCGTAGCAAAACAATTTCTTCATTTTCCACAATGTTTTCCACAACCAGTATTTTGTGGGGAGTCAAAGAGTCATTGTGTGGTAATGTGTTAAAGATATTTTTTCACTAAATAATAAAAGCTTCGATTTAAAAATATGCGGAGAACACTGATAGCAAATTATAAAGCTAATGACTCATGCACGGATCGGGACATTTCCCCCCGGGGGCAAACTTTCCAGGGGGGTACTGCATTGAAACATGAACATTCCTTCAAAACTCACATTGAAAAGCCTTTTATAACAAGAGGGCCATTGGCCCTGAAGCGCTCACCTGAGACTAGAGTGCACACAAGATTTTCCTAAGATTTGACCCCGTGACCTAGTTTTTGACCCCAAATGACCCAATTTCGAACTTGTCCGAGAAATCATCAAAACACACTTCTTGAGCAAAAATGAGTACATTTGGACAAAAAATATGGCCTCTAGGGTGCACACAAGGTTTTTCTAAGATTTGACCCCGTGACCTAGTTTTTGACCCCAGATGACCCAATTTCGAACTTATCCGAGAAATCACCAAAACACACTTCCTGAGCAAAAATGAGTACATTTGGACAAAAAAATGTGGCCTCTAGAGTGCACACAAGGTTTTTCTAAAATTTGACCCCGTGACCTAGTTTTTGACCCCAGATGACCCAATTTCACACTTGTCCGAGATTTCATCAAGTCACCATTTCAGACCAATTTTCAGGTTGATTGGGCAAAAAATGTGGCCTCTAGAGTGCACACATGGTTTTTTCTAAAATTTCACCCCATGACCTAGTTTTTGACCCTAGATGACCCAATTTCGAACTTATCGTACATTTCATCAAGACAATCATTCTGACAAATTTTCAGGTTGATTGGGCAAAAAATGTGGCCTCTAGAGTGCACACAAGGTTTTTCTAAGATTTGACCCTGTGACCTAGTTTTTAACCCAAGATGACCCAATTTCGAACTTGTCCGAGATTTCATCAAGACAATCATTCTGAGCAATTTTCAGGTTGATTGGGCAAAAAATGTGGCCTCTAGAGTGCACACACGGTTTTTCTAAGATTTGACCCCGTGACCTAGTTTTTGACCCCAGATGACCCAATTTCACACTTGTCCGAGATTTTATCAAGACAATCATTTTGAGCAAATTTCAGGTTGATTGGGCAAAAAATGTGGCCTCTAGAGTGCACACACGGTTTTTCTAAGATTTGACCCCGTGACCTAGTTTTTGACCCCAGATGACCCAATTTCGAACTTGTTCGAGATTGTATAAAGACAATCATTCTGAGCAAATTTCAGGTTGATTAGGCAAAAAATGTGGCCTCTAGAGTGCACACAAGGTTTTTCTAATATTTGACCCCATGACCTAGTTTTTGACCCCAGATGACCCAATTTCAAACTTGTCAGAGATTTCATCAAGACAATCATTCTGAGCAAATTTCAGGTTGATTGGGCAAAAAATGTGGCCTCTAGAGTGCACACAAGGTTTTTCTAAGATTTGACCCCATGACCTAGTTTTTGACCCCAGATGACCCAATTTCGAACTTGTTCGAGATTTCATCAAGACAATCATTCTGAGCAAATTTCAGGTTGATTGGGCAAAAAATGTGGCCTCTAGAGTGCACACAAGCCAAAGGTTCACGCACGACGGACGACGGACGACTGACGACGGACGACGGACGACGGACACAGCGGTATCACAATACCTCACCATGAGCACTATCGTGCTCAGGTGAGCTAAAAACTCGAGGGGGCCTCCGTGCTCAATCCCTGGATCCACGCATGTGGTCAACGAAACATAAAATAACTTAGTACATTTTCCTTGCACTGATTCCCCGAAACATTTGTCGTCATAATTCAAATTGTATTAAAATATAACCTTTGTGTGCGTCACCTCTGACCAAGAACGACAGGTAAATGGGGACATTCAAAATTTGTTAATTTAAAGTCAACCCCATGTGGTCAACGAAACATAAAATACATTTTCCTTGCACTGATTCCCCGAAACATTTGTCGTCATAATTGTAGTCAAAACTGTGTTAGCGGCCACCTGTGTATAGCAGCCAAACTGTCGTATGCAGCCAGTCCAGGTCCTCCCAAGCAATTTTACTCTTTAAAGTAACTGTGAATAACACTAAACTGTCTAATGTGGTCAGTGGCCAGCTTTAATTGTCCCAATTGCTCTTTACCTTTATCCCGTTAAGCAGCCATGCACAACAAATTGGTGGCAGGCAATGTGTGAAATATTGATAACACATCTAGCAATTTGCCTGATCATGTGCATAAACCATGAAAAGGTGTGATAAACAGTTAAATGTCATATAAAAGTTTACCTTTTTTACTTTACAACACTTGCCTTTTCTTCATATTAATAGGGCCAGTCATACAAGTAGACACTTACACCCAGCCTTCAGAATATTATTTTCTGTGTTAAGCAACCAACTGTCGTATGCAGCCAATTTTGGTGTGTCCCTTGGCTGGCTGCATACGACAGTTTCGACGTATTAAAATATAACCTTTGTGTGCGTCACCTCTGACCAAGAACGACAGATAAAAGGGGGCATTCAAAATGTGTTAATTTAAAGTCAACCCCATGTGGGCAACGAAAAATAAATTAACTTAGTACATTTTCCGTGCATCGATTCCCGCACTGTTTCCCCTAAACCTTTGTCGTCATAAGGGATAGCCTTTGCGTGCTTGACCACTTATCAAAAACTACAGATAAGAAGGGATAAAGACATTCACCATTAGTAAATTTATATCTAAACCCTATGTTATGGGTACTCATTGGAATCGTCTCGATGAGACGATTCCAATAAGTACTCACAACAAAGGGTTTGATTATTGACCAATGATATGTTTCACTTTGAAAAACCCAAACCCCATCTTATCTAGGCCTATATCGTTGGTGGGGAGTCAAAACCTTGTAACTACAGCTTGAAAAAGCTGGAGTTACGAGGTTTTGGCTCCCCACCGACGATATGCTAGTTCTGCTCTGACAAACAAGGCCTTCAGCGAGCGCAAGTTCCAACCTCTGGCATTTGACAAACTGTCACGTTCAGCGGTTTGACTTTAACCCTTTCTCAAACGATATAAGTGTAGGCCTAAGTCCAAATTCAAAGGAGATGCAGAAGAATTAATTTTACCCCGAAAAGGACGTAAAACAAGGATGTTATTTAAGCCTCTCTTACAACCGGTCGTACGTGCTCCTGCGTGCGCTCTGCGTCTAAAACGTACGTTAGTCGTGCGATACACGCACGTGCAACGTACGATTTTGGTGGACGCAACCACGACGCAGACTGCACACAGCAAAGAATTGACCGGACTTTTCTTTGAGGCGCTCTTACAACCCGTCGTGCGTCTTTATAAATCGTGCGATTTTGCAGAGTTTTAAAACGTACGATTTAAAAAGACGCACGACGGGTTGTAAGAGAGGCTTTAGGAAAGGAATAAACTTCATACTTGTGTAACAGAATAGTACGCAAATACATGCAAATCAACGTGATTCGAACTGTCTCCACTATAGTATAATACGGTTAGGCTATCAAGGCGCATGTTTATAAATATAACAAATCAAACAACGTGAAAAGCGTTCTTAATTTTCAACACAATGTTGTATGTGTTTGTTCAAACCGTGCAGGTACCATCGTCAGTTTTCGTTGTAACGGAAAACTCCGAAGATGGAAGCGGAATTGCTTTAGATGCTTGGTATCTTTTGATTGGTTGATTACCTTAAAATCTGTCTTTTTTTTTGCATAAGAGTGGGTTTGTTTCGGTTTTCTGTAATAATCGAATAGATCAAGATCCGGTGTGTGTGTGTGTGTAAAAGAACATGTCGGACAAAACAGTTTTTTACCCACGAGATTTTCAAATATTGCAAAATTCACATTCTACAGACCCGTTATAGGGTTCTCTGTTCACGAACACTTTCACCATGTGAGAAAGGGTGTTTCGGAAAAATCTTGGGTGGTCCAATTGGCAATGAATTTTGTGCTAAAAGTAGACTGGGTTTAATCAAGCCGTAGTTAAGAGGTTTTATAACAACACCTACGAAATACTTTGTCCGAAATTACGTCACGTTTAACTGGATAAAATCGTTCCCTATTGAAAGCTGCGACATACGACAAAGTTGATATGATAGATAAAGAAAAAAATATGTATTGTAGGCCTATATATACAATAAAGCCTGGATATATTGAGGCAAATGGAGAAAAATTATGCTGATCATCGACATTTTCTCCTTTTGTATCAATGTTTTCTCAAGCCTTTTCCATTTGGTACCTAGGCCTACGTCAAAAACCAGGCCCCGGTTTCTCGAAAAAACTTAAGTACGTTCTCATGCTCAAATCTGAGCACCGTGCTCAAATCGCACGAAATGCACGTGAACTTCAATCGAATACCCTTCAACGTTGGAGAGTATTCCTTTGAAGTTGAGTTTGAGTTTATTGGGGTTTTACGCCATTTTCAACTACCAGGGTCATATCGCGGCGGCTGGAGCACCTAACCGTGGGTTCCTGGTATTTCTCGCACCAGTACAACCACAATATCCAAACCGAGCCTCCAGCTGCTCTCTCACATAGATGATTCACACCCATTGGTGAGAGACAAATGACTTTTTGTCAAATGTCAGAATGGATACTGGCCGAGCCGGGGTTCGAACTCGAGACCCCTGGATTGACAGACTCCGACGTAACCGACTGAGCTATCCGGGCTCGGCTCCTTTGAAGTTGAGCATGTTCTCATGAGAATATACTTAAGTTTTTTTTCGAAAGACCGGTGCCATGTCTTATTTAGGAAAGTGTTACGCATCTAGATCTAGTTCTAGTGAAGTTCTGTCATTTTATTCACGCGAGCGCCTGGCAACACGGATTTCGCCTATCGATTTTCGGCCCCTCTACAATTCTCCCCGCGCGCCTTGTAATTGACAATAACTGACTAACATTCTTTTGTTACTAAAATAGTCATGGAATAGACGAACGTTTCAAAGGATTGGTTCAATATCTACCCATCCCTTAGCGCTTTCACAAAGTGCAATCATTTATATCAATTTTGTTCGTTGTCTGAGAGAAGATCTTGTATCTGTGTGCCAATTCGCACGTCTAATAATTGCCTCAACATTAGATAAGTTATCCTTACTCCCCAAGGGCGGATCCAGGAATTCTTTCCAGGGGGTGGGGTTCCAAGTCCAACATTTTTTTCCAGGGGGATCCAAGCTCATATTATGGCTTAAAATGTAATAAATATGTATAAATATGTAACATTACACTAAATTTACATAGTCAAAATTTAATTTTCGGCCAATGCCAGGTGGGGGGGGGTCCGGACCCATGCTCCCCATTCATGAACCTATTTGGACGAGCAGCTGGGGGCCCGAAAGGATGTTGTGGTAGTACCAGTGGTGAGATAAAAGGCAGTAATCCGTAGCAGGATGCCCCAGCCGCTGCGATATGGCCATAGCATTTGAAAGAGACATTAACCCTTTCCGAAACGACAAAATTTTCGGGTGATCCATTTTAAAAACTGCCACAAAAGCCAACATGGATGTTAGTAAAGATAGAATTTGTGTAAAATATGGCACAGAAAATATTGAGACAAAAGGAGAAACTGCTGTTTATCAGCAGTTTCTTCTTTTGTTTCAATGTTTTCCCAAGCCTTTTATACAAGGGACGTCAAAACCAGGTCTTGTTTGAAAGAGACATTGAACCCTATTTGTTATTCATCGCTCTTACAAATCGAGCGATTTATTAGTATATGGTGGTCGATATGTTAGAAAAGAAGTTGTCTCGACATTACGGACATTTCCAAAAATGCCATGGATTTGTTTAAAGTGACATTTCAGAATTTTTTGTCATAAATTTTACTTTTATTCTATCTGAAAGAGCATATTTCCTTGTGAAAATTCTGAAAATTTCAAGCCAAAATATTGCGCCGTTTACGAGAAATTTATATTTTTGTGTTAAAATTGAACAAATTGTTGTGGACAACAGTTCGGATTTATATGCAATTTATCGATTATGTCTCAACTTTAAATGCGTGTTTCTCGTTTATTGGCAACAACTTCAAAGAACTAATAGTATTTATACTCATTAGAATAACCAATCTTGGCATCAAGACATACTTTAAAAAATTGAAATTGGAATGAATTGTCCCTTTAATATGAACTTATCTCTTTCCGGTTTAACCCTTTCCCAAACGGCAAAATTTTAGGATGATCCACTTCAAAAACTGCCAAAAATGACAAAATGGATGTTATTAAAGATAGAATTCGTGTAAAATATGACACAGAAAATATTGAGACAAAAGGAGAAACTGCTGGTTATCAGCAGTTTCTTCTTTTGTTTCAATGTTTTCCAAAGCCCTTTCTCTTAGGGACGTCAAAACCAGGTCTTGTTTGGGAAAGGGTTAAAAAGGCGAAAACTGAATCATGTTTCGTATAGGTCTAGTAGAGTCCTTATTATATTATATATTGGTGAATTATATTGGTACATGTTCAAGTAGGGCAGATCTTAGGGTCTCTAGGCTCCTTAGTTGCATATCTGAGCCTCTAAATCGCTGCTTTTCGTGAAAGACCTTCGATGTTTCCGTTGAGCGACGATATATTCAACATTACCGATGAGTTCACCGCTTCTTAACCATCGGGACGATCATAAATTTGTAGCCCTGGCCGATCGAAATGTTTTGCGTGAGAAAAAAAAAAAAAAAAAAAAAAAAAAAAAAAAAACCAATTGATTTTATACATTTGAAATATAATACTTGGTGTATAGTTGTATATTGTAGTCAATTGTCACAACCAAATTTTTCATTTTCCACATTTTTTTTGAACGCCTTCATTTTTTGGGGCGTTAAAAAGCACCTATGTGCGATAATGGTACAGGTCAAATAACAACACCGACTACATGATGACTATACTTACTTCATTTGTTTAACAATTGTGCTCTTTCCCGATTCTCCAGCACCTGAAATGGACAGAAAAAAGTCAAATGAGCCATGTACTGCTTGATTAACCAATTACGTAGCAGATGATAAAGTTTAATACTGGTCCAAATTCAAAGATGTTGCAGGCGACAAATTCAAGTGAATGAAATTTAAATTTGTTTGGTATTTTGGGGTAGAAAATATTGTGGGAAATGAAGAAATTGCTCGTCACAAGCAATTTCTTCATTTTCCACAATGTTTGCGAAAGCCATTATCTTTTTGTGAGTCAAAAAGACTCACTGTGTGGTAATGGGTTAAGCATAATTGCGAAAAAAGAGCATACTCCCTTTATGTTAGACTGTTTAAGAGAAGCTACATACGAGAAAAGGAATGTTGGTAAAGAAACATTTTTGTACGATAGAATACCGAAAATTTTGATACAAAAAGAGAAAATGTTTGTTATCCGCATTTTTTGACACTTTAAAACCAAAACTATCATTCGACTTTCATCAAACTCTATAATTTGGGAATATTACTCGACTTGCTTCGAAGAAACGACTCAAATGAGTAAGCCTACGCCAGAAATAGGGGTTGGTAACAAGAATATTATTAAAGGGACCCATGGTATATATATTTCAAGGATCAGAACAACTAGGGGACTGTCAAAGTTTGCCATGTTTTGTGGTACATTGCACTATCTAAGGTCAAAAAGAAAGGAATTTTAGAACAGGTACCAATTATTCAATATCTATCAAGGTCCAGTTCACATAAACACGGTGGATAATCACGTGATAAATATTTTCAGAAAATCTTCAATTATTTTGTTAATACTGGACCGATTTGAATTCGGTTTGAAGCAGAGAATGTGGACAGACGTCACGCATTAGATGGATGTGGTTATTTTTTGAAAAAAAAATCAACTGATAAAAAAGTTATTGAAGATAACCCAAAATTTTGGTTTATCTTCAATAACTTTTTTATTAGTTGATTTTTCAAAAATCTAACACGTCCAGCTTATTCCTGGCATTTTCCCACCTTCTCTACTTCAAACTGAATTCAAATTGGTCGAGTATTTAAAAAGATATTGAAGATTATCGGAAATTCTGAGTCACGTGATTATATATGAATGAATTAAATTTGTTGGAAATTTTATGAAAAATGATCCATTAGGTTTTAAGTTATTTCCAAAAAGGTAAGTGTTGCGTTAGATGTGTCTTTAAGTGTACATGTCGACCAATCCATAAGGTATTTCTCACGGTGGGTAACCCACGTGACTTTTGGAAAGCGTCCACACGGAAAAATCGTCCGCTTCAAGGTATGTTTTGTTTAATTTCTCAGCTTATACTCTATTGATTTTTGATGAGATAAAGTGCACGGAACGCATTTTTGAGAGGGCTATTCCCGGCTCTAACTCACTCTGCTCCAAATCCAGTTGTTTCTTCAAACATTCGAGCCAAAGTGTTTGTAAGTGCAAATAAAAGTGGGAAGCGTTCACATGCACCGAAAAAAAAAACACTTTCGCTTGAAAGTTTGAAGAAACCACGGGATTCGGAGCAGAGTGAGTTACACACGGGGATAGCCCTCTCCGTGCACTTTATCTCGTCAAAATCAGTAAAGTATTAGCTGAGAAATTAAACAAAACATACCTTGAAACGGACGATTTTTTCGGTGTTAACGCTTCCCAAAAGTCACGTGGGTTATCCACCGTGTTTCTTGAATACATTTTTGTCTGTATGTTCGACAACATGGTGGATCACCCACCGTGACTTTTTGGTAAATGTTTTATTGCAATCTCCTTCGCAGTTATCTCCCCTGAATTGGAGTTCGATTTTTTGCGATTGTTGTTGTTGTTGTGTCACTTAAGGGGGAATGCTCCAGTTTTTCGGAACACTCGGTCATTACTGTAGCTAATTAAATGTTTGGTACCAATATGTTTCGCTACCATAATTTCAATAATATAACACATTATTACAATTTACCATTTTCGATGACAAAATGTATTTATTATGCGAAACTGATTTCCTCAAGATGGAAATCGATTATTAAGAGCAAAACAGTCGTAAGTGTGTATGCAGTTACCACTATTTTGCGTCATTTTATTCATGTGTAGCTGATAAAAATTGCTGTAATTCACTAATAAGTGCGCTGACCTATACATTTTCTTTTTGAATTATTACCAGGACATGTTGCTCAATACAATGAGGGAGTTTTATCAAATTCTATTATGTAGAACTTGAAATATATCCAACTAGAAGACCTGAAGGTCTTGAATCGCTCCACAGGCCTGAGATTCTTTTAATATTTAATCCAAGTGTTGATTAAATAGTGAAAACAAAGTCACAATTAACATTTTTTTTCCAATTGAAAGGCATATAACTGAGGATTTGTCTTCCTATCAAGCTAAGAATCACACTAATGCAAGATCTTAACTTCGTTAAGTTTTGAAGTGCTTGTTCAATATTTGTAGATATACAGAGAGTTAAAACAAAGTCGAAAATAGCAATTTTGTCAAATTCTAGGCACATTAAACAGGATTTAAGATTCAGATGATGCTGAAAATTATATCCATGCAAGATCTTTTGGCTGGTAAGATTATGTGAAAGTTTCATATTGATTGGGAGATATTTATGGCTGTTTGAGTAAAAATAAGGTCAAAAATGGTAATTTTGTCAATTTCAAGGGGGCATAACTCATTATGTAAAATTCAGATTATGCTGAAAATTACACTCTGGCAAGAACTTATGTTCACCAATATTGTGTCAATGTCCTGTCTTGATAGGTCAACATTTGTAGTTGCTAGAGTGAAAACAAAGTCAAAATAAAGCCGAAAATACAAAATGACAATTTTGTCAAATTCAAGGGCACATAACTCATGATGTAAAATTCAGATCAAGCTGAAAATAATACTGAAGCAAGATCTTATTGTCATCAATATTCTATGAATTTTTTGTCTTGATTGGTAAATATTTGTACTTGCTACAGTGAAACAAAGTAAAAATTGAGCCGAAAATGACAATTCTGTCAATTTCAAGGGCACATAACTCATGACATAAAATTCAGATCAAGCTGAAAATTGCAATCAGTCAAGATCTTATTGTCACCAACATTTTGACCAAGTTTTGTCCTGATTGGTCGATATTTGTAATTGCTAGAGTGAAAACAAAGTCAAAACAGCCATTTTTTAATTCAAGGGCAGATAACTCCAGACTTTCTGGTTCAATCAGCATTAATTGAAGGAATCTAATAGAGGACCACCCAAGGATCATTCCTGTGAAGTTTGATTGAAATCCATTCAGTAGTTTCTGAGGAGAAGATTTTTAAAGAAAAAGTTGACGGCCGGACGCACGGACGGACGCACGCACGCACGACGGACACAGCGCCATGACAATAGCCCGCTGGCCTGAAGGCCAGTGGAGCTAAAAATATGCAAATTTTGACATAAAACACCCCAGCTTCGTTGATCTAACCGAACACGTGAGCATGCTGTTTTATACATTTACGCATTTATAATAGCACATATTTTTGGTTTTCTGTTCTTATTAGATATAAGACGTTACTTTAAATCCATTTTGGGGACTAAACGATGAATATATGTAGCAATTTATTAGAATTTTAGTGATCTTCGGTAGCAGCAAGAAATTGTGCGTTTTTGCGATGTATGGGTATGTGATACGAATGCTTACAAAATTCAAACAAGATCGCTGACCATCCATTTTTATTTTATTTTTCAATTGGTAATAACATGTAATTTCAACTTACAAAATATAAATAAATTCTATTATTGGGGAAAAATTTAGGAAACTGGAGCATTCCCCCTTAATTTCTGTCGTAATAATAGTTCTAATTTCGACACAGATTACCCGATCTAAAAACTTCTAAATAACGTTTGGTAAGAAGACATTCAATGGCTATTTGCAGCATGATAATATTTTTGTCCATTATATATAGTACGTCTAGAAAACATTGTGAGAAAGGAAGTGTATAATTCTTTGTCAAAATAATGTTTGGATTCCATAAGGGCGTGGCAGGCAGGGAATAGAGAGACAGACAGACAAATATACGGAGAGACAGAGCGAGAAATCCGTAAGTCTACCAATCGATTTTCGCAGAACACAAGTCATGTCCATTTCAATGAAACGGTTTCCACGGCTACCTGATCTTATTCATAAACTCTTCAATCCTTTTCCTCGATTGATATCCTTTATTACATTATTGTTTATCCCTTTCCAAACAAAGCCAAACGGGAATAGGCTTTGGAAACATTGAGGTAAAAGCAGAAATATTGACGGCAACAATTTTAACATTTTTCATTGATATTTTCTATGCTACGTGTATAATGCACATTATTATATATTATTTCTATAAACCTCCACTTTGTTGATTGCAACACCAATTAAAAAAGATAAATCTTTGTTGTTTGGAAAAAGGGATAATAGACTTTTAAAATTTTATCGTTTAAAATTCTGATGTAGGCCTAACTTTATAAATGGAATTATATTACTTTTTTTCTAAATCTGATATAGATTGGTTGGATAATCGTTAAAAAATGTTCACTATACTTGCATTTTCTCTCAATGTTTTCCCCACCATTATCAGTGCCATTGTATGACGTTGGCGTTTGCAACAGCTTTCAAGTTGGATAAATCGATTTTAATCTTTTCCAAACAGGAACGCATTTTAACGCCCCATATATTAAAGCTTCAGAAAACATTGAGCCAAAAGAACAAAATGATGAGGAAAGAGCTCAGTAATGCAGGGTACATGCAACAAACCGCTTGAAAATTGACACAGAAATACGAAAATTATTGCACAATTTCTTAGCTGAAGCGAGGCAAATTTGTCCGTATTCGTTATCCATCCCATCATGCACAATCTCCACCGTGATATTGAATATTCGAGTGCTCATTAATCTTTGCTTTTGGTAGAACTATTTATAGTGAGGAGTACTGGGAGATGTTGTGTGGTATGCAGAGAATAGTAAAGTGCAGAGAAAGGCGGCTTTAAAGAGAAGCAAATTTTTCAAAATTTGCTTTCCAAAAATAGTACCTTTATCAACAATTCATTTTGTCGTTTGCAGCAGTTTTAAAATTGTAATAGTATAAATTTTTGTCCTGAACGGATAAGCCCTTTGATGCTAATGTTCATGATTATCATCAGCAATTATCTTATTGTTTTTACTTCATCCTTTCCGGAACGGCAAGATTTAATAACAAATCCATGAAAAATGCTGCAGATGACTTAACCCTTTCCCAAATAAGACCTGGTTTTGATTTTGACCTCATTTTTAGAAAAGGCTTGGGAAAACATTGAGGCAAAAGAAGAAAATGCTGATAACCAGCATTTTCTCCTTTTGCCTCAATATTTTCCATGCTAATTTTTACACATCTCTTCTCTATCAACAACCATTTTGTCGTTTAGCTTTTAAATGGGATCCATCTAAGATTTTGCTGTTTGGGAAAGGGTTAATGGAGTTTGATAACAATAGGTATCGTGTACAAGTTACAACATAACACAAAATTTTGAAGCAAATGGAGAAAAATGTGGTTTAACATTTTCTTCTTTTGTCTCAATACTTACCAAGCTGTTTCCAACTGGGACGTGAAAAGTTCGAGAAAGGGTTAGGGCTAGTAGGCTACAGCATATCATTTACTAAATCGTAGTTTAACCCTTTCCTAAACATCATTTTTTACGAAGGTCTAATTTATCACTTTCCCAAACAACAATATTAAGAATGTTTCAATTTGGGAACTGCTGCAGACGATAAAATGGATGGTGATTAAGATGTTATTTGTGTATGATGTAGAATAGAAAACATTAAAGTGACATTTCACTTTTAAAAGTATGTCGTTATGCAAAGACTGTTTAATCTAATGTAGAAATGCTATCAGTTTTTATACGCCCGAAGGGTCGTATTATGTTATGACCCCGCTCGTCCGTCCGTCTGTCCGTCCGTCTGTCCGTCCGTCCGTTAGCAATTTCTTGTGTGCGCAACTCCTCCTACAGTTTTGATCGGAATTTGATTAAACTTGCCACAATGAATCTCAATGGTGTCTAGTTGTGCGCCTCGCTTACGGAATTCAGATAACTCTTTTCGTTCTTGAATTATCTGCCCTTGAATTAAAAAATGCCCATTTTCTTGTGTGCGCAACTCCTCCTACAGTTTTGATCAGAATTTGATTAAACTTGCCACAATGAATCTCCATGGTGTCTAGTTGTGCACATCGCTTACGGAATTAAGATAACTATTTTAGTTCTTGAATTATCTGCCCTTGAATTTAAGGGAAAATGCCCATTTTCTCAAAAATGCCCATTTTCTCAAAAATGCCCATTTTCTTCTGTGTGCTACTTCTACAGTTTCAACCAGAATTTATTCAAACTAGCCAAAATAAATCTCTATGGTGTCTTGTTGTGCAAACAAAATTTTGATAGCTTTTCATGTTTGAATTATCTGCCCTTGAATTGAAAAAAATGCCAATTTTACTGACAAGCCCCTCTCGGGCGTATATGCGCCGCTCTGCGAAGCTCTTGTTTGAAGTTGTTATTTATAAGCGAAAAATATGCCTTTCAAGCTGAGACAGAAATGAAAAATTCTATATAAATCTGAACAGTTGTCCTCAACAATTTGTTTAATTCTAGCACAGCAATATATATTTCTCGTAAACGGTTCAATATTTTGGCTTGAAATTTTCAACCTTTTCATAAGAAAATATGCTCTTTCAGATAGAATAAAAGTAACATTTATGTAAAAAATAATTGTGAAATGTCACTTTAAGACAAAAGAAAATGCTGACCATTTACTTCTTTTTGCATCAATCTCTTGTTTGGAAAAGGAATACCTGCTGCAGACGAATAAATGGAACGTGTTTTAAAATATATTGAGACAAAATGAGAAAATGGAGATTATGCTGAAAATGCAATGCGCCACAGAACTTCACAAACTCTGAGTGCCCCCTCCTCGCTGTTCTGATGCACTAAATATCAAACACGAGTCCCATTAACCAATGACCACTCATTGACGCCTTTTTGACGCCCCAAAAGATGAAGGCTTTGGAAAACATCGTGGATAATGAAGAAACTGGTTGTTACAAGCAATTTCTTCATGTTCATAATATTTTATTTGATACGTCATTGAAACTAGAGCATGCTTGGGATAGTGTTTAAGCTTAGGGGTACCAGCATATCTTAAAATAAGACAATAAAATTATTACGGATGTGTTTTGAACCTTGCAGGTATATCATGGCCCAGTTACAAAAACAAAATGGGTATAAATATTACCCGTCAAACTAAAAGACACCATCTGGGAAGTGTGAAAAATATCGACCCAAGTCAATCTGCGCAGACTGCGCAGACTGACTAGGATCGATACTTCTCACTCTAATAATGATTTCATGAATCTTAACTCATTACCAAACGACAAAATTTCAGGGCGATCAAAATTCAAAGGTTTTGCAGACGACAATTTCAAGTGAATGAAATTTAAATTTATATTGTCTTTTGGAGTAGAAAACACTGTGGGAACTGAAGAAATTGCTTGTCACAAGCAATTTCTTCATTTTCCACAAGGTTTTCTAAAGCCATTATCTTATGAGGAGTCAAAAAAGAGTTAGTATGTGGTAATGGGTTAAATGTTTTCCCATAAATCCCAAAATGATTATTTTCAGAATACGACATGTGATCGACCTTGGCGAATTTGATCCGTGTCTCGAGATTTTGTTTTGTGGGCTCCACAGAAGGTCCATTTTAGCGTGACAGGTAAGTAGTACTTTTAATTTCTGCAATAAAACTACATCTGGGCCTTACACCCTTAATTAGAATTTACATGTCCATCATTGCTTCCTATATTATTGCTCATTCAATTTTCCATGTTTTTTTTTTATAAAGGGACACATGCTAGACTTCAGAGTTCAGAAAAGCATGGGAGACAGTCAATCAGAGTTGGTATTTCTGTGTGGTGCATTACATTATCTAGGACCTAAAAGGGAGGAATTTTAGCGTTGCCACCAACTATTTCGCTATCTATCAAGGTTCTGTCTTGTAAATATCACTGGTGGTGAACTCGGTCAAAGCGTAGGACGTTTTTTCGCGATCATAGTATTCCTTCGGTGTTGTTATAAAATATCGTAACTACGGCTTCGATAAAGCAACACAGACGGTTTGTCAATACATATCGGTACACCCGGTGTATTTTTAGAACAAATTCATTGTTATTAGAAAAACTATCCAATCAGATCTTTAAACTCACATTTAAACGCAAAATATGTACCTTGTTGTAGCGAAAAACGCCCATCGCTTTGGCCGAGTTCACAACCAGTGTAGGCCTATATGTAACTTATAAACGGCAAGTGTAGGTAGGTAAAGTAATAAAGATATTATAGACATATTTTTAGAAAGGATTTAATTAATGAACTGCAGTCGCCTAGCACCAGTCCCCTAACATTTATCTAATGATGATGTTATGTATCTTTATTCTTTAAACTTGTCTAAAATTCGAGTAATAAATTTTGTAACAGCATGGATCGTCACTCTAGGCTAACAAATGTCGCCTATCAAAAGAATTGGTTGTGTCCATGGTCTTTGGTCGAGAGGTTCGAGAGGCGTCGTGGCTACAATGTTTCGAGCTCGATCCCCGGTAGCTGAGGCTTATTTTAGTTTATTAATTGGCCCACATATTTGACGTGAGTACTGGTGTATTTTCTGGGAAGCAGAAACAAGAGGGACTATTATTTAAGCTTCTATACCTTTAATGTAGTTCACCCATAATGAGATTCTCTAGTCATTGGGATTCTTCGTGAGACGTCGTTAAGGTTCGATTCGAATCCGAACCTATTCGAGCGACGTCATAAATATTCGGCGGTGGTACGTTCCACCGCCTAATGTTTACGACGTCCCCTGAATAATGCCGATGTAGCGCGAATCACGTGTGGGGTGGACTACCTTAATCACAATCGATGTTAATAAATATTATTATAGAACGAGTGAACTTAATGCTATGGAATGAAGTTAAAACGGCACGTTCAACAAGTTTTCAGCTATATTGCAGCTACTGCATCTAACCATGTGTTCCTTGAATTTCTCTTTCCAGTTCAAACAAAATAATGCAATAAGCTGCTCATTCCAAACAGACGATTAACGCAATGGCGGATCTAGGGGTGGGGTCAAAGGGCCATGACCCCCTTGAATTGGCCGAAAATTGAATTTTGACTATGTAACTTCTTATTAAATGCCATCATTTTGGGATTTAACCCCCCTGGAAAAAAAATCCTGGATCCGCCCTTGTAACGAATATCTCGTCTTCAGCTTTTTCGAAATTGGAACACTCCAATGAGTATCCATAACATAGGGTTTGGTGAAAATGAATTAAATATTGCTTTTCGGAATTAAGCCTTTAATCCCTCATATCTGTAGCCATGTGCCGTATATCAAACTCGTAGTTTCAGGGTTAAACATTTAGACATAGGTCCCTATTTTTCTCCAAATAAAGAAACAACTAGAACTGTCGCAAAGCGGACGAATACCCCCCACTAGGGCCTTGTCACTGAAAAAGTGCTATAGGTCAAAATGTTCTTGACTTAGAGCATGGAAACGGATTTTAAACAAAGTCCAACTGTGACATTGACCTTTGACCTTGGTGACCCCAAAACGATAGGGCACCTCCATTGGTCATGGGCAACAACTGTGTAAAGTTTCATGATCCTAGGTCAAACGGTACTCAAGTTAGAACACAGAAACAAAATTGTAAATTTTGACCACTCCCCCCCCCTCCTCATTAAAAACTTCAAAGTGGCATAACTGTGAAACTAATGACTGGATCAAGATGAAAATTGCAGGTGCAAAACTTCATATGATAGGAAACATCCTGATAAAATTTCAGAAAAATTGGTCAAAAACTGTGGGAGGAGAAGAGGACACACGATTATGTCCAACCCCCCCCCCCCCCCCCCCCCCCCCCCCCTTAAAAACTTCAAAGTGGCATAACTCTGAAACAAATGACTGGATCAAGATGAAAATAGCAGGTACACAACTTCATATGATAGGGAACATCCTGATAAAATTTCAGAAAAATTGGTCAAAAACTGTGGGAGGAGAAGAGGACACAAGATTATGTCCACGGACGGACAGACAGACAGACGGACGGACAGACGGACGGACAACCTGATTCCAGTATACCCCTCCCCCCATAACTTTGTTGTGGGGGGTATAATGACGAGAAAGTTAAGCATCGTATAAAGGACTAAAATGGCAAATGGCAGGAAAGGTTATGTAATTGCGATTCAACATCAATTCATTATGTCGGTGTTATAGATTTTTCTCCCTAACCATTTGACATTATTATCGCAGCACAAAGGCTACAAACAAAAATATCGACCCAAGCTCGTGCTATTAGAAAATAATAGTTTTTAAATAGGACAAAATCAATTATCTTTTATCAAACCCTATATTGTGGGAACCCATTTGAATCGTCTCGACGAGACGATTCAAATGAGTACCACAACATAGGGTTTTGGTGCTAGATAATGGATTCGAAATGTCATTTTTCTCCGTTATCTGTTGCTCTGTCCATCTCGATGTTTTGCCTCTTGATGATAATTAGGCATTCTATCATAAAGGAAAGATGTGTATTTGATATGAATTGAAACTTTTTTCAAGCGGCAAATATCGCTAACCAGTGCCCAGGGTTACTAAATCATTTAACCCTTTTCCAAACAAGACCTGGTTTTGGCGTCCCCAATAGAAAAGGCTTGGGAAAACATTGAAACAAAAGAAGAAACTGCTGATAACCAGCAGTTTCTCCTTTTGTCTCAATATTTTCTATGCTATATTTTACAAAATTTCTATCTTTGATAACTTCCATTTTGTCAATTGTGGCAGTTTTTGAAGTGGATCACCCTAAAATTTTGTTGTTTGGGAAAGGGTTAAGGTAGCCTAGTCGACCAGGATAGTAGGAACATGGGGTGGGTGGGGCTAGGTGGGGGGGCTACCCCCCCCCTCCCCGTTGACAAAAAAATGCTGCATTTTCCTTATTTTACACCCACCAATTGGTTTGAAATCGTAAACATTAGTGGACGAGCAGCTGGGGACTCGGTAAGGGTGTTGTGGTAGTACTGGTTTGAGAAACAACAGGAATCCATGGTTAGGTGCTCCAGCCGCCGCGATATGACCCTGGCAGTTAAAAACGGCGTAAAACCCCAAAAAATTCGCTCTCAATTCCTTATTTTACACTGAAAATCAAGGGAAAATCCAATTTAGCCCCTCCAATGTTAAGACACTGGCCCGAACAAGCCCCCCCCCCCCCCCCCCCCTCCTATCCATGGGCCTGTTTCCTTCCAGGACTGCTTTAAGAACAGTGTTTAAATAGTTACTTTGAACGTCAGCTTTTCCATCATTTGTCTAATTTGTAAAAAAAAATTATCATGGTAAAGAAGGCTATGTTAGATGAACGACCGGCAAGTATGAAGATTTTTGGGAAAATAATAAAAGAACGCATTTCGTGATTTCTGTCTATGATTCTAAAGCAAGCCCTATTTAAAAGAGGTTACATTTCTACATTTAAGGTATGAAGTGCCTAATTAAAAACACCACTTTCTAGCCATACGAAATGCATCAAATTACACACACTTGTAAATACACTTCACATAAGTTGATTCACCGTGCCAGATTTCAAGATAATGTTTCAAGGAGAAAGTAATTTACAAATATTATTTTACTCTATATTCATATAAAAGGGAGGTAATTTGGAACATTTTTGTCTAATATTTCAATAAATGTGCATTAATTCAAAATTCTAAACCGTACAAAATGCTTATGTTTATATTTGGAATAGAAATGTAACACACTTTAGGAATTACTAGCACTTTTCAATTTCGCCGCGGGCTCTTTGGTGCTAATTAGGCCCTTTTTACCTTAAGGACAGATCCTCCAGTTGTTACTGCGCAACTTACTGCGCATATCCTAATTAACGAAATAAAGCTGTTTCAGTAATTAGCCTTTTTCATCAAATGTATTTCTTACATTTAGTTAATGTTTGGTTGATAAATGACAAGACCCTGTTCGGTTTTTTCAATTTTCTCTGTTTGGTCAATTAAAGTGTAATAGTACTCGGATGGTACATTTCGCTTTCTGTTACGCGTTCAAAATGTGGCGTTAGCGATAGGAAACGGAGCCAAAAAAGCAAAGTGGTGTCTTTATGAGCTAGTCCGCTTCAGATGGACTCAAAAGATGACACGTTTTATTATCTACGGCTGGTAATAAGGAAGAAAATGGATAAAAATAGTGAAACAATTTCGGACAGAGCAGTAAAAAGTAAACCAAATTTTACTTATAACTAAGAAAAACGCTTGGTTTGATATATTTTCTTTTTTTGTTTTTGTAGGTATGACCAAGCACTATATCTATACCAAAAAAGAAAAATTTCTTACCGCTGGAATATTTTTATTATCAGAAACGTTGCGAAAAAAGAGCAATTTCAGCTACTTTTGAAAGAATGTTTTACTAAAAATTTCAAAATCATCACTAAATTTTCCCAAATTGATACTCATTTAGACAGAATATAACATATTGAACACAATAAAGACTTATTTATGTAATCCTAGTCATTCCGAACACCTTTTTGTGGGTATTTAAGTGACACGTCATTTTTGCAATTTTAGACAAGAGTAGTCTCCCTCGAAATTCAATAACTTTTTAATTCGCTTGGTGACCTATAGTTTTTAAGTCATTTTTTTACTTCTCATATATTTAAATATCAGTACAGAAAAAATAAAAAAAATCTTACCGTGGGAAATAAATGGAGGATCTGTCCTTAAGGTTTACAGACCCTGAAAAAATCTACATTTTCTAGCCTTACGAAATGCATCAAATTTCACACACTTGTAAATACACTTCACATAAGTTGATCCACTGTGCCGGATTTCAAGATTATGATTCAAGAAGAAAATAATTTACAAATATCATTTTACTCTATATATGCAAGGGAGGTAATTTTTAACATTTTTATCAAATATTTCAATAAGTATGCATTAATTCAAGATTCTAAACCGTGAAAAATGCTTATGTTTGTATTTGGAATGGAAATGTAACGCAGTTTAAGAATTATTTGGACTTCAAATTTCGCCTCTGGCTCTTTGGTGCTTTTGAGGGTTTGGATACCTTAATAGTGCTGCCCCTCCAACAAAAACCTCGTTACGGCAGCTAAAACAAACTGCTGTTACGAGTTTGTTTTTTTTGCGTTGAAAACGACGATAAAGTTATGAAGAATTTCAAGTTTTTTTTCTGTAAAGGCCAGCAAAACCATTTTGTTTGGGAAAGAATTAAGGAGGTAATGATGTAAGCAGCTGCTGCAAAAATGCGGAACATTACTTCGCGACGCGCCAGGGAAAAAATCTATAAATAGATTTTCCGACGCTTTCGCAGATAGATACACCGAAGCTTTTCAACAAAAACCCGGTAACTGCAGCTTAAAGGAAGCTGTAGTTACGAGTTTTTTTGTTGAAAAGCGACGACATGTTTTTCGCATCTAAATTTATGTCATCGGGAAAAGTCGATATTCTTCCGCGAAATCTATCGTTCTGTCAAATATCAATACTTTCGTGCCATTTCGCATCAATAAATGCTTTACAATACACAAATTCTGTCGAAATATGATTCTTGATTGAAGTGAATAGCAAATAAATCGGTTTTATAGGCAAACTAATCTGAACTTGAAACGAGAAGTTCGACATAATCAGTTATTCAACATGGCTGCCGTTTAGGCACGAGAACCAAATTCTTACGCATTTCATGTTTATTTTCCACTACAATTCATTGCAAAGTAAAGAATATGTGCTGAATTGTTGTGATCTATTTGTCCGACGACATATTGCGCTGTTAAAATGGCCCCTAACCCCTCCCAAAGTTATGGACATTATAATAAAAATGGCGATGATGGATATCGATCGCACGAGATGTAAACAGACATACACGGGCTAGGATGTGGAAAAGGGGCCCTTATGGCATCTGACACTGATCTGAGACTGCCTGATCTGGATACACGTTGGTCCCATATCCCAAAGGGGTCAACCTATTTAAATCTTTGGCTCTAGGTCTAATAATGTCAATCTAATGAACGTCGAGTCATCGATATGGGGGCATATATGCATAATTATGTATAACATAGCAGCCTGGAATGTGTGGTATTTTCGTCTGCTTTACCGCAAAATCAAACCATAACAAAAGTTACATACGGCCAAAAGACACTTTTGTGGTTAATCCAAAGGTTAATGGTAAACAACAAAGCCCTCATTTTGACGCATTCTTTCAGATACTGGAAAATATACAGCCCGAAATCGAGACAGTTTTTGGTCAGTTTGATTGTATGACAAGCCTTTATCATGATTGACATCTTTGGACATCATGTATTCAAACGTCGCAACTTTTACATGTTACAATTGAAACGGTCACTTGACTACATTAGTTCGCCAGGTTGACTGATAGGGACCAGGGTTGGACAAACATAAATGAATAGTTGCACCACCTTTGTTAAGTAACCGTACACAATTCCTCGGGTTGCACAAAGTGCTGCATTATTGTGGAGGCTAGTGTTTGTCCTATGCCCTGAAACAAGTCAACCCCCTTGTCGTAGAATACATGGACTTTGGAAAGTTGATATGCATTTGTTTATAATGTTTAAGATAGAAAACGATCATCAAATGGTGCATGAATGCTGGAACTACTTCTTCTTCAAGCTGTAGTTACTATGTGAACGCGCCATCACAGTATAAGACCAATGTACACAGAAATGGGTGGGGTAAGTATGGTTCAGGCAGAATAAATAAAGCTTCACAACAATTATCCGTCGTGCGACTGATTTCAATTGCACTAAACTCGTGCGACCGATATGACAAATGTAAAGAGCAATTGCAACGATTCCAGTACATGGTCGCATGACAGCTATGCTACTCAAAATCAGTCTTAAGACGCCAGAAGAAAAAGAGGCCTCATAGGGTCCTCGTACCTACCTAGCAGTAACAATTTAATGTCCTTTGCGGCTTGTATCCCATCCTCTTTCAATCCCTTTTCAATGGCTTTTGACCGCTCCATTGCGGTCCGTTCCTCAGCACTGAGCGTACAACCCATGTCTGTACGTGCGTGTGTATTTTATACGGAATTAAAGATATATTTTCAATTTATGAAACCCAAAACTATACAACCCCCTACACGCCTGAATACATGCACACACTTCGATCTTGGCCCCTTATTCCACCATTAAGGGCCGCTACAAGAGGGGTCTGCGGTCACGCAATGATCCGGGTTTATCCATATATGAGTAACCTATTGAATATTCCAATGCCGAATCACTTTGAACAACCGACCGATTTCTCATTAACTATCAGCCCAATCTACCGAACATTTAACCAAACAGCCATATAAACCATCCAGACGAGGGGTTAAAACGTCCCTTATTTTCACAACCACAAATTATTCACCAGAAAAAAAATATTCGATAACCCAAATGGAAGCGCTACCAATCGGGTGCCCCACCTTTAACGCAAGGATGGTCGACGCGAAAACATAGCGTATTCTATCCTATAGAGCCCACATTCTTCCAAACTCCTAGAGTAACTAGAAAACACACCCCAAAATCGCAGGCACCGTGTTTTAAGAAATTCCGGGCGTTTCTATCTATGCAATAACGTCCCTGTGTAGAATCAAAGGAAAAGCTATGTGAATAGTGTATTCCTGTAGAAAATCCGAACGGAACATTTAGTCTAGGCACTAATGTACGGAAAGTTGCGGGTTCTACATGACGTCATCGCCTGCACGGGCTCGATATCATTAATATTAGCAGACGTGCTTCAAAAATTATGAAAATCACATAGTAGAGAGAGAACTGTGCTGTAGAATAGAACAAACGCCAGTTGAACGTGAAACTTTATCGATAAACTACATAACGTAGGATATCATTTACAATCCTGGTTTTAATTTCGTTATTTCAATACAAAACCCTATGTTGTGGGTACTCGATCGAATCGTCTCGTCGAGACAATTCGATCGAGTACCCACAACATAGGGTCTGGTGAACGAATAACAGAAATATGCGTGTAGAAATTTTGTCAATACGATTTATCTGAAGCTATATATAGTACGCCGTGTTTGCGATATCGGCTCAGCCAGCCTCTATTTATATACTTTCCAGTCAATACTTTCTCAGAGAAAGAAAAAATGATGAATACGTTGTCATTGGCAACCGAATCCCATCACTCCATTCTTTTTTTTCCGTCTGTTTGTCTGTCTATCTTAGCTTTATTTAAACAATTTTCTTTCTCTTTAATCTAAACTCGCAACTGGACAGAAAAATATGTTTGCTGCCCTTTCGTAACAAGAGCTTGCCGATTCGAAAATTCAAGTTCTGTTAAAATCTAAACTAGATCTATTTTTTTTAAATTTTATTAGCCTATTATCACTAGACTATTATTACTAGATCTTTTCTTCTTCTTCTTCTTCTTCTTCTTCTTCTTCTTCTTCTTCTTCTTCTTCTTCTTCTTCTTCTTCTTCTTCTTCTTCTTATTATTATTATTATTATTATTATTATTATTATTATTATTATTATTATTATTACTGATTGGTTGATTGTAGGTATAGGTATAGGCCAATATATAGACGAATAAGAGCACCTAAATGGTCTTAAGGGGGGGGTGCTCCAGTTTTTCGGAACACTCGGTTATTACTGTAGACAATTAAATGTTTCGTACCAATATGTTTCGCTACCATATTTTCAATAATATAACACATCAATACAATTTACCATTTTCGACGGCAAAGTGTATTTATTATGCGAAACTGATTTCCTCAAGATGAAAATCGATTATTTAGAGCAAGACAGTCGTAAGTGTGTATGCAGTTACCACTGTTTTGCGTCATTTTATTCATGTGTAGCTGATAAAAACTGCTGCAATTCACTAATAAGTGCGCTGACCTATACATTTTCTTTCTGAGAAAGACATGTTGCTTAATACAATGAGGGAGTTTTATCAAATTCTATTATGTAGAACTTGAAATATTTCCAAACATATGCAAATTTTGACATAAAACACTCCAGCTTCGTTGATCTAATCGAACACGTGAGCATGCTGTTTTATACATTTACGCGTTTATAATATTACATATTTTGGATTTTCTGTTCTTATTAAATGTAAGACGTTACTTTAAATCCGTTTTCGGGACTAAACGATTCATATTGTAATTTATCCTGTCACTTCCGGTATTTACTGACTGATAACAGGGTGCCTGATATTTTTTTTGATATCAGTCAGTTAGTCACGTGACCAATAACGTCGGCACTACTTTCATCAAGTGAATGTCACTCGATATCTAGGTTGTGCCTTGAAGCTTGTAATATTCGCAATAAAAACTCAGAAATAGAATTTGTTGACTTAAATTTCATAATAAAAATTCTCTATGATAAATTCATCCACAGAGATAGTGAAAGATCGAGTAGATCGCTCCAAAAATGTACAATGTAAATGCCGAGTTTGAGTTTTACTCCTACAACGTAATCGGATGCGAGTGGGAAATATAGAGCATAACAGACATTTTTCATTTCCTTATAAAATAACCCCACTTTAGGTTCACCCTGTAGTATTGACCCAATTTTAAAACTCTGTGACGTAAAGGGTTTTGATGACGTAATACACAAGGTTATTTTTGACAGTTGGAAGCCGTGTTTATGTTTACAACAAGATGAACAGGAACATTTAAGGGAAGGATTTAAATACAAGACTTGAAGAGGGGATAGAGAATGAATGAGATAGTTGGTTAGTTATTTTATTTCAAAACGATTGTAGGCTGCTACTTTTGAATTGTCTTCTCCCCTCACAAAACACTTGTCTTGTTGATGAATTCATGTCTAAAATAAAAATGGACGACATCGGAAACATTCAGATAGATGACAGATCATGACACGTTTGTAAACACGGCCATGATCGTGTAAATAGAAGTTGGGAGGACATATAAATCCATTTAAGGTATGCTTCATGTTCTTGTTACTTCATTTCAACATTTTCAATATATTTCAAATGAATGTCATTGTGAAACTTGTTCTTCGTTGAAACAGAACCTTCCATTCCCAAACCGAGGACAGATCTCGTCGTCTACTTGATTTGAACTTTGCAGTTCCCAGCAATTTGAGTTTGTTCTATGGTTATAATATTTACCTGTTAATGATAAAAAAAAAATCGAGAGAAGATCTATTTAACACAAGTTCGAAAGTTTGTTTGTTTTCCACCTTAGAACTAACTTCTGTCGCGAACACGAGTTATGCGTCTAACGGGCTTCAGGATAACTAACTAGGTCATTAAATACTTCCCGTTCGTTCTGTTAACGAGAATAGCGCCTCTTTTTTAACAAATGTTCGTAACAGGATAAATAGAATAGATGGTTTACTGTCTGTAGATTGAAAAAAATATCCGACTCGGCTTCGGAAATTTATCCGGTTCGGCTACGCCTCACCGGATAAAAATTCCTCCGCCTTGTCGGATATTTTTTTCAATCTACAGACAGTAACCATCTATTCTCTATATACAGACGTCGCGCACGGTATTGCGGCACTAAAATGTAACGTCAAAATAACGAACGTCAATTCTAATCATTGCGTAACGTTAGTAAGTTCTTGCGTAGACGGTTGTGTTGTGGTTTTAATGTTTGCTCTCTGTACAAACTAAAGTGATTTATAAATACAAGACCAAATTTTAGGACATATCCCACTTTCCGTCTATTGTCTCTTCTAAGCTGTAATGCCGCTTTAATTCATTCTATTCTTTGACTGAAAAATGTGCAAATTGGATGATTTTAAGTTTACTTTAAATAAAAAGTTTACGTTTATAAAATTTCTGTCCACAAGAGAAATTTCGAAAATCTCTTTTATTTTGAATTACTTTTCGTTTAAATTTTAATATGATAAATAAGAAAAAAAACGGTATTTCCACATTGAAATTAATTTTTTGTATGAATTAAGGAACTGGTATTTTTTAAAACCTAAAGAGTAAAAAAGTCACGTTTTCAACGACCCGAAACATTTTCTGTCCACACGCATTTAATGCAATAATTGTTTCGTTTCTTATCCTAACCGGCTTTCTTCTACATATTATAGAAAAAGAGAAAAATGGTATTTTCTATATCAAGTTTGGTGGCATTTGAGTCATTAATTACAAAAATATTTAGGAAAATTGTCACTTTTTCTGCGACGTAATTCTAACTGTTACACTTCGATTTTTGGTAAACAAATTGGCATAATTTGTGTAATCGACATCGGAATTTTATTTCTTTTCAGCAAAACATTCTACAGCATCTCCATTATCATAAAATATATATTTCTGTGTGTTTGACGTTAACTAACCACAGAATTATTTATAAATATCCGTCGCACTTGTACATTTATGTTACATGTTACACGCGTTTTTTTTTTCGCTCAATTTCCGAAAAAAAAAGTCTCTCTAGTAAATTTATACAAACAAACGACTTGAAAAAAGTATGACATTGAAAAAGATCACGATTTTACTTTTAGTTTGATGTATAACAAAGTTATGAGAAGGAAAATGGGTCCTGCGAAATTCATTTATGAACCCCGGAGGGTAGCGTTTTTTGAAAAGTGACGCAATACCGTGCGCGACGTCACAGCAATCTATTAGTATTTTAGTTTTTTTGAACAGAACATAGTTTAATACAACTTAAGCATATACAGCTCATCGTTGACAAACATACAATATAACATTTGCGTCAAAATGACGTATACATATACACAAATTTAACAACATGGAAAATCAATCGAAATACGAATCTAACAACAATAAATTAAAATGGTGAGACTGTTAAATACATTTTCCTATATAACTAGTGGATATTAAATATTTTCTTGGCGTAATTTGAATGCTTTTGTGCAGTACAATGCCAAATTATTTAGGGTGGTTCTTTTGTCAGAATTTAAAAGCTGTACAAATTTAAACATGTTAGGTCTATTTATATAGTAATTTTTAAGATGACTTTTTCTAATGTCGTTATAAAAAGGACACACCAAAACAAAATGGAATTCATCTTCTACTTCATTTGAATTACAAAGAGTACATATACGTTGATTTCTCTCAATTTTTTCATGTCTGCCAGTTTCTATTTTCAAAACATGTGAAGATAGTCTCAATTTGGCTAAAACATTTCTATATTTAGAACAGTTTAATATTTCTAAATAAGAAGATCGTTTAAAGGTCGGTTTCAAATTTATGAACAATGTCAATGATGGGTAATATTTAACATTTTCATGCCAATTGCTAATGTACATGTCTCGTAAACGTTCTCGCAATATAGGTATGAAAATAGTACACTTTACTGATTCTGGGTACATCCAAACATCGGGAAATCCTGCAGACTGCAGGATTTCACGAACCTTGGATGACCAATTTACAACATTTTCATTACAATCAATGAGAATCCTTTGCTCATTTGTCAATATATTTAGAATACAATTTTGCGATTTTTCGTGGTACAACTTCAGCCAAAATTTAATAATACGAATATTTCTAGAGATATAAAGGGGATATCTTTCAAGTTCTGCATATAAGGCGAGAGATGAAGTGCTATTTTTGACCTGCAAAATCCACTTGCAAAATTTTCTATGAATTGCTTCTAAATTTTCGGCCTTCAAGTGTCCCCAAACTTCACACCCATAATTAAGAACAGAAAGTACCTGTGAATCAAACAAATTGAACAAAATGTTAATTGGAGGATCGAGATCTCTTGTAGAACTTAGTAGTGAATTCATTGCTCGTAGAGCCTTACTACGTATTTCATTTGTCGTTTGAACAAAGGAGCCATTGCAAGAAAACAAAATGCCAAGATAATTAAAACTGTCTACTTGTTCGATAATATTCCCGTCATACAATATATTCAATTCTTCTTTTATGTTAGCCCTTTTCCTGAAAACTAGGATTTTCGTTTTCTCTACATTAACTGTAAGTCCCCACTTCCTGCAATAATTTTCCAAACATTTTATTTGCTCTTGCAATGCCTCCCTTGTTTCTGCACAAATAACTGCGTCGTCTGCAAATAAGAACAAATAAATGGAAATCTGGTCTATTATAATACCTGGATTATTACTATTTTGCATGGATAACTCTATATCATTAACAAAGAGAGAGAACATCATGGGCGATGTTATCTCCCCTTGGAATAACCCCACCTCGCTATTGAAGTAGTCTGATAATGTGTTAAGGTGGCTTACGCACAACTTAACTTCATCATACATAGAGCGAATAACTGAAAAAAGTTTACCGTTTACTCCCAATTTTAACAATTTATACCAAAGTGAGCTTCGATCAATTAAATCGTAAGCCTTTTTAAAATCCACGAAACAGCAATATAATTTACCTTTAGCTTGAAATTGACGTTCAATCAACATGTATAAACTATAAATGGCATCGACCGTTGAATGGTTTTTTCTAAACCCGAATTGCGAATCTGTTAAGATATCATTTTCCAGTGTCCAAATTTTCAATCGTTCATTTAATATAACTGTAAAGAATTTTGCAAAACAACTGGTTATAGTAATTCCTCTATAATTGCTGGGATCTGAAGTTTCCCCCTTTTTATACAATGGTTTTACTATTCCTGTAGACCAACAGCGAGGAAAGGATTTACTATCTAAAATATAATTAAACAACAAGCATAGTGAATTACTTAAACAATCAATATTTTGCGTAAAATATTCATACATAATGTTATCTAATGAGCATGATTTATTATGACCTAACTTTTTGCTGGCAGACTTTATCTCACTAACAGTGATTGGCCGATCCAATTCGTCGAAATTATAAGCACTTTCTGGTTCATTGTTATGAACATTTTGCATAAATTCCCTGCCTTCTTCGTCCAAAATATCAACCTTTGACCCAGACAAATTTCTAAAATGTTCAAAAAATTCTGAATTCGAAATTATGTCACCTTTACTGTCACACTTCTTTTTCTTAAATATTGACCAAAATTCACGAGGACTCTTTTTCCTCATATCATTCATTTTTGAACATAATTCTTTGTTAAACATTTTCTTATTTTTACGACAACAATACCTATAATCTTTTTTCTTTGCATACATATTTTGTCTGTTTTCAACTGTTTTATTAAGATTAAATTTAGTGACCTTGGACAGGTGCAAGAAATTGTGCATTTTTTCGATGTAGAGGTATGTGATACGAATGCCTATAAAATTCAAACAAGATCGCTGACCACCCATTTTTATTTTATTTTTCTATTGGTAATAACATGTAATTTCAACATACAAAATATAAATAAATTCTATTTTTGGGAAATTTTTTAGGAAACTGGAGCATTCCCCCTTAAATCGCTCACTCAGGAAATACAAAACTTCAAACCTTATTTAAAAATTTAAAACGTATGATATATTTTCTTTTGCTGCATGTAAATCAACAAGCGTGTTTTTCTCATTTTTTTATTCAATTACTTTATCCCACATATTAAAAGATCTACCAAAATACCCGCCATAGTCCCCGATTTATTTGAATGATAATGATGGACCCCATTAACTACTCGTCAAAGACGGGAATAATAATGAAAAGTAGGCTAATAAAATCACAATCAGCCATTCCACGATAATTGACTCATTTACAAAAACGAAAATGTTGAAAAATGAACTTTTCTGCATGAGCACAATTTTTATGTTAAAATAAAGTGTCATATGTCTACAATGTATGGTTAAAATTTTACCCACAACATTCTAAGTCCTGCTGAAATATCGCGTTTTCAAATATACCACTATAAGCTAGCTGTTACGGAGCATATAAAGCAACTCGAGATACATATAGCGTGAGCTGTGGTCAACGTCATGACCCAACATCAAAAATAATGTTTGTTTGACCATCATCAACCATTTGCACAACTTACATGGACAAAATGATAACAATTCAGCTGTAACCCTATGCGGTGATATCAAAACGAGTATTTCACTGTTTAACGCAATATTCGAGCATTTTAAAAGTGTTTGCGATCGTTTGTTTTCTTTTTGAAGCCATCTTGCAAAGTAAAGTTAAAAGTAAATATTCCGATAGTAATGCCTCTTCAGATTATGTTTTGCAGTGCATCTGGCTCTCGAGCTTTTATTTCTTAGTATGTATGATCGTGGAAAAAATGACCCTTGTGTTACGGAAAATAGATAATTTCCATAACCTTATTACCTTGAGTGTCGTTTCTTTCAAAGAACTTTAAACGCTAAACGTAAAGGTTTTTACAAAAAAGAAACAACAAACTGGTATAAAACAAATACTAAATTCAGTACTACGAATGAATCAATAGACGTTTCTTTTAGTACCCTTCAACTATTTATATCATTGGCAAAATTGCCGAAATGGTACATTTGCTATTCTTTGATATCACACTCAGAGTAACAATTACATTGTCAGCATCGGGCAAATTAGTCTGCACAGATATGTCTGTATATGCACCACAAAGTCGTCAACAAGGTACCACCATGGACAATTTCTATGATTTAATTCCCATTGATCTACAACAACTAAACAACCAACAACAACTACTCTCAATTCGTCTATTTTGAAACCAGTGCCACCTTGTCTACTCAGGTTTTGTATACCGTTTCCATTTTGTCTAAATTTGCCTGCTTTATACTTCAGTATGATATCTTATTTTTTGTTAAAACGCAATGCGTTGTTTTTCTTGATTTATAAACATGTTATAATATATGAATTTCGGTATTTTTTTTATTTAGAAATATATAATTCGGTGGTGTGTTAGACATGTGTGCATTGGTCGTGTAAATTTGTAAGGATGTTTCAATTTGAAGGGTGAACTTTTTTCGGTAAGTGTGCAATTACTCGTCTCCCTTTCTTCTTTTTTTTATTTCTAATTAAATTGTTTATATAAGAACACATACTATTTTAAAGTAAATTGGTTATTCATGCGAATCATGTATCCCTAAACAAAAATATGGCTCTCAAAAATCGTTTACAAATAACTCCATAAAATACAATTTCGTAAAATATGAATTACAAAGTGACAAAATAAAAATGAATCATTTGATACAATTTGGTGTCAAGCATTATTATTCCATTTATTGACAGGAAATAAAAGGAAAATGCATAAACATTAAGATATTGAAATAAAAGTTACAATGCATTATGTATGCCTAGTAATGAAAATGTATGGCATATTGTAGACCAAGTCGAAGTAGACGAATTCTGAGAGTAGATGAATGTTGATTCTGACAATAAAAATGTAGCAAACGAAATGGGAGTAGAATAAATGTCGGGATGTTACAGTCACTTTGACTAGATCCGAAGCTTGATTTCCAAAATCACAGCGTCTTAGATTGTGATACCCCCTGGTGATTGGATTGGCCATGGTTGGCACAAGGTTTAGGCTTTTGGTGTAATTTGCCTTTGCCAATTACCTAATAGAAGGGAACACCAGTTTTCAGAAAAGAAATATAGAGAAGCCATTTCTTTACAAACTATTCAAGACCCGACAAAACAAATACATGTATCTAGGTTTTGTTTCGGGAAAAAAAGATGTCAGGATTAACGAAAACTAAAGAGATTGTGCAACAGACAGCCTTGGGGTGTGTTACTTCAATGTCAGCATTACAAAAAAGAGAGAAAATACACCCTGCATACCTGCTTCTGAAACTTGGGGACTAAACTGTGACAAGTGAGTTGCAAGCCTCGTTTGCAGAAATTATTCCTGTTAACATTATCGTCTGGCCCAGTTGAAAAGGAAATGTTTGTGCCTTCTTTTATTTGCCACAACAGCGATGTATGCGGGTTTTCTAAGAACAACCAATACAAAGCTGAAAAATGTCTAATGGTTGAATTAGAAAGTGGAAATGGCGTGAGGACCAAAAAGGGCATATTTTATGGCCTAAACAATTCAGTGTTTCGCTTGCAATAATCAATAGGCTGCTGTAACCATGTATGTCTACTTGTGAAGCCACAAACTGTTCCAAACGTGTTGTGTAACATGCTTAGACAGAACCTGAAGGGGTATGTTTGCTAATCTATCGCCCAAAGATGGCAGTATATACTTAATCTTCCATAAACTATAGTATATGATTCCGTAACGAAGAGTCTATGTTTCGTAACGGAATATTGCTATATGAATGCACAGATAAACAAAAATAAGCGGCTTTGTTAGTATTCCTATTTCATATACTTTATGAGTTTATTATAAACAATTTACATCAATATGTTTTGTGTATCATAATTTACGCTCAAATTGCATACCCAATTATATGCTTCCGTAACATTTTCTTATAGTATATGTGGCAAAACATGATAAGATACGCTCTATTAAGACAAAATTTAACTATACGGAAATGCAAAATCCCATTTGATTCATGCAAACTCAATTAACCAACAAAATAGATGTCATTAATATCCATGACATGCTACCACCAATTAATATATGCTCCATAACAGTTATTTTGACCATAAAACAAAAATGGTAGATACGTAAATCCCGCATAACTTTGCTTTTTGTTTGAGATTCCAGCTTTTGCACGTCAAATTAAAAAAGAATCGAGCATAAATAAAGAAGTTTGGTATCGCTAATCTGGAAATGAATTTGTATAGTACTATATTTACATATTTCCATGTCGAATTTCACATTCAACATTCCGTTTTTCTACTTGCAGTAGCCGATAAAATGAATCTTTGATAACTGCAGTGTATTATATTGTTCACTGTATTGAAATATTCCTGTTAGTTTAACTCAGGTCGTCCTTTGAAGTACGTTACGGAAAAATGTGCGTAACGGAAACATGGCGACCAAAGGACTTTCAAGTCTCTCAATATGTTATACTCTTGATTATACTTGAAACTCGCCTCTATTTCAACAGTTTGGCAACCACTCTGTCAAAATTTTACAGATTTAGGAATGTTCGTGCATTAGTGTGGGCTACACGGACGTAACGGAAGCATAGTAAACGAAATGCGACAAATTCTAATTGTCCATGTTCTTTGCTTTAGTGAAAAAATACTAAGATATTCATAAACTGTAGGGTTTTGATAGTTTAATTAAGCCATTCTCGGACCAAAATAGTTTGAAAATCGGCCAATTGAGAGAAAATTTGGCTTTCTTTCATGCCTTTGAAAGTTCGTTACGGTCACATAGGCAAATCTGGCGACATACAAACAGACATGTTTAAATTCTAGTACATGTATAATGATGGAATCATACTTAATTTAGTCATTGCAGTAGGGTTTTGGGAAAATAATGTCCAAGAGAACTAAGTAAAAGTCAAAAAACGGCTGATTTGGACGGTGGTTTAGAACAAAAAATTGTGCGGCGACATCAACATTTTGACGTTTTTGCAATATTCAACACAACCAAGCACATTCATAAAATCGTTTGAATAACTTAAGAATCATACTATTTTATTGCAAATTATGTCCCATGATGAAAAATATCTAGCTTTTTATTGTACCTAATTGATAAAGGTGTTAAATAATGCAATGAAGGTCGGCGACATGCATTTTCAGTAAATGGGTCAATTTTCGTGGAATGGCTGACAATGCGTGTATTGTCGATTTCACTTGGCATGGCACATCTCTAGCTAGCTTTTATTTTCATAAAATCATACACTTAATCATTTCCTAAAAATGAATCAGTCGCATTTTCTTCCATTCCTTTTATATCCGAGTACTAAGATTTAAGTATCTTTGATGTTTACATGTATTAGGCTAATATCAAAATATGAACACGTTTTGCCTAAAGGTCAATGCCGTGTCAATTGAAATCTGTTAAACTGAAAAAAATATATAATAAAAATCAAGTTTCAAGTAAAAGAAAATCAAATTATCCCTTTCAATCGAAAGGACCATTAGCTTAAAGTACATTTGAGTCATATTGTTTATGGTCAAATTATAACGTATTTCACACTCTGGTCACAGTTTACGTTTATTTGACAAGTGTGGCCGTTTCTCACCCATTATGTGGATGGCATTGTGTTAGATTTTGACAACCCCGATAGACAAAGATTTATGAAACGTTTTGGTAAAATAGACAAACGGACACGAACATTTTGAAGATCTTGTTTTCTTCATTTTCTTTCCATAAGAACCAAAGCTTTTCTTTTTTGTAAAAGCTATGCACCGTTAGAGTCCAGTGGCGTCGCGTGCGGGGCGGCAGGGGCGGCGGCAGCCGCCCCAATAATTCGGCAAGTAAAAAGGCATTCTGTCGTTTGGGGCGGCGAAAAGGCAATCGCTTGATTCCCTTCTTATCGGTTTCCAGGGAAACGTTCACACTTTAAAAGCAATAAAAAAGTGTGAAAGCGTGCGGTACACGTCGAATATACATTCAGTGATTTCTGCAAGACTATTGTAGATGTATGTAAAATCTTTAGCACTTACAATAGTTTCGCGATTAACCCTTGACCTTGCTTAGACTTATTTATTGACTGAATGGGTCAGATTATCTAATAATTACCCGAAAACAAACTGATTCTGCGTATTGGTTACCCAGAACTTTTTGAACACAAAATCACTACATGCATAATGTTTTTGTGATTTAATAATAATAAAAAAAAAAAAAAAAAAAAAAAAAAAAATCGGCGACTTTCAGATGACTTTCATCATAAAAGAATTGTTTTGTTCGAGGCCATAATAAAAACTTAGAATTAAGTCCACTTTCTTCTCTACCTTCTAACGTCATCCCTTACTATATTGTCTGAGAGTAACATGTCTAAAGGTACTCCAGCCCGTTAATTTTATCTTCCCAAAACGTTCCTTTTGTAAGGAGACATCAGAATCGCGATTGGGCCTATTCATCGTACTATGGTCCAAACAGTAGGCTACTCATTGCTCCATAGATGTAACAACGAGGTACACGGAAAATCTTTTTTTTTTTCAATTTCACACTTTAATTTGATAAAAGACTGAGATAATTGGATTGATACTAGATCTATCATCATTGCTGGAAAAAGCATCTTATCGCTTTACATTTTTTATTCTTATGTTACACAAATATTGAAAAGGGTTAAAGATTTTGCATCATGGGATGGGTAGCGATTATGCCCCTGCTTCAGGTAAGAAATTGTGCAATCACTTTCTTATTTCTTTGTCAATTTCCAAGCGGTTTGTTGCATGGGTTCCCCGTTGCATGTACCCCGCCTTATTGAGATATATGACTTGTTTGTGGAATCCTACTAATTTTTTCAAAAAATGATCTCAAACGACCAGATAACGACAAAAAATTCAGTTTGTTTTTGTGGTGAATTAAATTTTGGGAAAAATACGAGTTCCGAAATAAGTCACACATCAGAGGAAACAGCTCAGTAAGGCGGGGCACATGCAACAGTAAGAACAGAACAGAACAGAACAGAATCAGAATTTTGTCCGTAGTCGTTATCCATCCCATGGTGCACAATCTCCACCGTTAAAATGGACAGAATGATAAACTCGGGATAAACAAAGTACATACGTTGTATAAAGGGATTTAAAAAAATCATACATTGAAATCAGATTTTAGCCTATTTTGTTTGTGCTTTCAAAAATCGTCTGACCGATTCTTTTGAGTGTGGGAAAATAGCTAATGATGAAAACATTTAATTGTATGTCGATTTAATTTATATCAGACAGACGATGTTTGCTTCTGCTTTGTATGTATGTCGGCGGCGAAAAACGGCAAGATCTCCAACACGAAAGCCGAGAATGCTTTCACCTTCAGGTTCTGCAACTTGAAAGACACCAATTTTTATACGATCACTGTATTATACTCTATTCTACGCCGTTAAAATAGATTGCGTGGTTTTCTCCGTGGAAAAAAGAGTTGGCCAAAAATGCATAACTTTTCTTTTTTATATTGAAAAAATAGGGAAAATCCAAAACATACCCTCCAATATTCAGACCCCGGCCCGGAGAGGGGCTTGACCCCCGTCCTATAAACTTGCTCCCATGGGCCTGAATAGTATGTCTGATAACGGTTTAATAGAAAAAGTCCATTCTCTGAGTTCTACTATTTTAGATTAGTTTTTTTTTTTTTGAATGATTACCGGAGCCGCGTTCTTTAGAGCGAGATTTTTTAAAGATTTCTTAAGATGTTTTGGATAAAGCGTTTTTAAAACCGAGACTTTGACCGAGCTGTTCCGAATGCTCCATATTTATACAAATGACGTCATCATGACGTCATTTGTATAAAGTATGGAGCATTCGGAACAGCGCGGTTTATAAATCATGAACCGTTCGGAACAACTCATCTTCGCAAGCCAAGGGTTCTACCTCCACTTTGTTTCTTACGTTCGTAAGGAACAAAGTGGAGGTAGAACCCTTGGCTTGCGAAGATGGGAACAACTCGGTCAAGTTTATTTCCACTCTCTTGCACACGGTTCATTCATTAGGCTACATTCACCTCTGTAGTTGCCTCAAAAGGTATTGCGTCATCATCTGCTAGATTACGTCACTTTATATCACATCAAAATGGCCAAAATATATCACATTTCACGTTGCTTAAAATTTAATATCATTTTCCAACGATAACAATTTAAAATTTTTAAATTGATGTCATCCATTCAAGGGCGCAGTAATTTTTCTGTACATTTCATTGTGATAGGGAACGAGTTTATCCAGCTAACCGTGACATAATTTCGGACAAACAATACTATTTCGTAAGTGTTGTAATAAAATCTCGCAACTAGGGCTTGATTCAAGCCGTAGATATGAGATGTTATAACAACACCGACGTTTTATCAAAACAAAACAGTAAATCGAGTCTATTTTAGCACAAAATTCATTGACATTGGTAAGGAGGCTTGAGAAAATAGTATCGAGTCTATTTTTAGCACAAAATTCATTGACATTGGTAAGGAGGCCTGAGAAAATAGTTCCAAAGTATATGGGTAAATTCATCAGTTATAATGCATTTCAAATATACCCAGAATCATAATTTCTTTGTCTACTTTATTATGTTACACATGAAACAGTTAATACACGTTTTCCTCTGTTTGACAAGATTCTTGTCAAACATGGCGTCAGCCCGTTGCAGAGATGTAAGTGAGAGTAACGAACGACAACTCTGCTAAGAGATTGGTCTATTTCATGTTGTTTTTACAGAGTTGACCGAGGGGTTCCGCACGAAGTATAGGGTAATGGCGCCTTCCATTGAGCGTCTTAAAAATCTTGCTCTAAAGAACGCTTCATCCTAAAATATCTTAAGAAATCTCAAGAAATCTCGCTCTAAAGAACGCACCTCGGGTTTAGTTTCCAGACGTTGCATATGCTAGAGGCTTCCCGCGCGTGTTCGGGTAGCCTACAGCTACCACGCCCCTCCACGTCCCTTCTGTCAGTGGTTTAACCCTTTCCCAAACAAGACCTGGTTTTGACGTCCTTAAAAGAAAAGACTTGGGAAAACATTGAAACAAAAGAAGAAACTGCTGATAACCAACAGTTTCTCCTTTTGTCTCAATATTTTCTGTGCCATAATTTACACAAATCCTATCTTTAATACCATCCATTTTGTCATTTGTGGTAGTTTTTAAAGTGGATCACCCTAAATTTTTGTTGTTTGGGAAAGGGATAACTGATCTTAACATCAATTGAGCGGAGATCTTGAAAAAAAGGATTATTTGAGGTATTTAAGGTAGTCCACCCTTAATGGGATTCACGGGACCTCGGAATTCTCGTATGGCATCGTTAAGCATTCGTTGCGTATTCCAACCTATTCGGGCGACGTCGTAAATATTGGGCGGCTGAACGTTCCATCGCTTACTTTTACAACTTTTACAACGTAGCCCAAATCCTATTAGGGGCGGACTGCCTTAAGATAGTTTCATATCAGACTGCGCAATATCCATTGTGTTCTCTAATAACATCTCAAACGCCATAAGCACCGGTTTCATATAAACAATAAATGTGTTATGATATACCTAGAAATGACAAATGAAAAATAGAACAAAATATAGGACTTTCATTAAGTCAAGAAATCTGGTCTTTTGATATAGCACCATCAATTAACCCTTTCCCAAACGCAAACTATTTGGGCTGTTCTAGTTAAATTTGAGAGTGGTTAGTGGCAGTACATCTTCGCAAGCCAAGAATTCTACCCGACTTTGTTCCTTGGCTTGCAAAATCGCCACAGTAGTATTTTCTGCATTTTCTTCCTTTGCTCATTTTTTTTTCGAATCTCGTTCAATAATGAACGTCAAAACAGAATATGTTTTGGACAGGTTTAAATTTTGTCTGAGTTGTCTTTTCTTTTTCCCGTAATACACGAATCCAGATTTTTTGTGCAATTTGAATCAAATACGCCTTTAATTAGCTTTTTATGACCGTCTTAGGTCACTGTTGTTTCACGCCACAAATTCAAGTGACACCGCTTCGTGCATCTTCGGAGGTCAGTCGTGGCAACGGAAATTGGCGAGCGCACAGTGCTCTCTTTAATTTCTAATTGCCAAACACTTCGTGCATCTTCGGGTGTCATTCGTGGCAACGGGAATGACGGGGGTACCTCTCGGTAATTTCCGCTGTCTTGGACGACGTCCGAAGACGGACGAAGTGTTTGGTACTATCTAATGATGGGTTGTAATTCTTAACCTTTTCAAAACAGTGACTCCTGTTTCAGAAAAGTATTAAGCAGGGTTCTCCCCAGAATGGTTTGAAGCTGTAGTGGCAGTATCGTTGGGAGCTTACAATACAGTGTTTATGCATATAATTGCGAATAAAAACATAATGGGAAAAGAAGAAATTGCTCAAAATGAGCAATTTCTTCTTTTCCTATAATGTTTTTATGCATATTTATTGTACAAAATGGTTAAATTCATCAGTTTTTCACATGAATTAACTCAAATTCCTCTATTTGGTGACCATTTTGAAGAATTTAAGCTGTGTGGTGAATTTGAAGCTGTAGGGGCATAACACTGATTTACATGAAGCTGTAGTGGGGCTGATACAGCTTACTGGGATGGGGAGAACACTGTTAAGGTAATAGGCTATTTTTATGTGACTTCGGTCCGTAAGAGTGGAATACCCGAGCAAGGGATCGAACCTGCGAAGTTTGTGTTATAATTAGGGCTTATGTTCTTTTGGTTCGGAATGGACGGAATTGTGATTGGATTAGATCTAGATTTTTGGTTTCTTTTCCCCCCGTCTTTTCAAAACATTCCACAGTGTCAATTTGAGCAACTAGATTGGCATTTTGCGGCGGATCAAGGATTTCTTCGAATGGGGGTTCGAACATACGACAGATTCGTTTTACTGGTATGTGTAGGCCATACAAAATTTTTACCGAATTTCCGCATGAAAAAGAAACAATTACGCTTCAGAGGGGATTCGTTTGACCCCCCCCCCCCTTGCGGCCATTCTTTGAATCTGCCACTTTAGTCAACCAGAGACCTTACATTTTCATCTTTCCCTTTTTCCGGCCGAGCCCGGATAGCTCACTCGGTTACGTCGGAGTCTGTTAATCCATGGGTCTCGAGTTCGAACCCCGGCTCGGCCAGTATCCATTCTGACATTTGACAAGTCATTTGTCTCTCACCAATTGGTGTGAGTCATCTATGTGAGCGATCAGCTGGAGGTTCGGTTTGGATATTGTGGTTGTACTGGTGCGAGAAATACCAGGAACCCACGGTTAGGTGATCCAGCCGCCTCGATATGACCATAGAAGTTGAAAACGGCGTAAAACCCCAATAGAAATAAATAAAATTCATCTTTTCCGCGTTAGGCCTAGGCTTATAGGCTAAAACACAAAGTGCATCAGAACAACTATTTTGCCATCTGCAAAGACTGTAAAAATTTGGATTAGGCCAAGCTTAAAATCAGTTCGCCTCGGAAAGGGTTAACGACTATTTTCGGTAAATGCGGTAAACCAAAGGGTTGAAATTCTGAGCGTTAGCAAGAGGATAATCGCGGATGGGGTTATCGGAAATCGATGGGCATTGATCTGCGAGGGTTCCGAATGGCAAATAACAATGAATTTTGTGCTTAAAATAGACTGAGTTTAATGTTATGTTTTCTGAAGCCGTTGGTGTTGTTACAAAATCTCGTAACTACGGCTTAATTCAAGCAGAAGTAACGAGATTTTATAACAACACCCACGAAATACTATTTGTTTGTCCGAAACTACGTCACGGTTGACTAGGTAAAATCGTTCCCTATTATCTGTAAACTCTATGGCCGAGACACTGCGATAATACACGCGACATATTCAGCATCCGAAATCGATATTCCGCCGCTTTTCATTTAAAACCTCGTAACTACATCTTTAAACAAGCTTTAGTTACGAGGTTTTTGATGAAAAGCGACTTTTTCATACAGTTTTTTTTCTCTCTCCATCTCTTTCTCTCTGAGCTGGCTTTTCCAATTTTCATGAATGAACTAAACAACTAGGGGAAAATGGATTGATGCTTCTGTCATCCAAGAACGATAATCGCCGGTGTTCTTGTAGGAAATATATTATGTGGGTTATAAACCTTTAAAGCTGCATTCAGAGGATGTGTTGATGACAATAGGCTTAGCCTTGTGATGTCAAATGTTTAATCTCAAACAATTTAAACGTTCGAGATAAGTACCTATATGATATAAATATCGGATTTGATATTGAATGTAGGCCTATATACGGACAACACCTTCAGGCCCTTTCAAGTTTGTAAAGGGCACTGGGCAAGGGCTTAACAGCCCCAAAGTTGGCAAAAATGCCAAATTTTCCTTAATTTACACTGGAAATTTAAGGACAATCCAATTTAGCCCCCCGCCCATAGTCAGACACATGGCCTTTATCTCACCCATTATGAAATTGCTTCCTACGGGCCTGAGGTCCTTTGAATATGGTCTATATATCGAATTAGTCACAGGTAGGGCACGCGGCTCTGGTAATATTTCATACTGCGCATTTTCTTCGCAAATCTCTGGTTATTAAAAAGAACAACGTTTTTTGTACATTTCTGCAAAATATATTTTTCATTTTTCGTATTTTCTCTCTTTTCTTTCTGTCAAAAAAATCAATATTGCACAATATTATCACAGATCAATCAAAATAAATAAATAAAATAATAAAAAATAAAAAAAAAAGTGTAAAAAGCTTCGGACCATTAATAGCACCCACTTCTTCTATGACGTAACTTCCGGATTGGGTCGGGTACTCCCGTATCGCTCTCTATATCGCCTTGTAGTGAATGTAAAGTTGTGGACTCGTCTACCCGGATCTCAGAACTGAACACGTGCGCGGAATTCTGTTTTGACTTGCAACTGAGTATCGACTTCATTCGCTTGAACATATTTCTACCTAAAATGAAGAAGGCAATTATCAATGCTACAAAATACCAAACGACAATTCTTTATGGTGGTCCTAATTGGAAGATCTCGCAGACGACAATAACAGTTGAATGAAAAATATGGTCTTTTGGATAGAACTTTTTAAAACACGCAAATTCATTTTTTTCCAACATGGCCTTACTATTTGATCTTGAACATAAATTTTGTAAGGATTTCTTTCGTGATAAATAGATTAATCGTTTGAAATGCGATACCCCTATATCTAATAGCCCGATCAATGAAATGGTTGTTGTATTTTTAAAAGATTTGTTGTTTTTTTTCTGATTTAAAACTTGACAATGATAGAATTAATTGACACTGAACGAGTACGCAAGTGACGTTATTCAAAATTAAAGAAATTGAGGTATCAATTATCAACTTGGCTTACTTTTTATTCTGGCACGAATGTCCTCTTCATCTTCTATTCTCATACATGGTCTAGAGAACTGTGGATAAGCATCTTCAATCTCAACTATTTTTATTTCTTCGTGTTTCTTCATCAGTTTTCTAATTTCTGCAAATTTCGGCGGGTTCTTGTATTCGTAGACCATAAACTTTGGTGTGATTGGATGTACACAATTACCCGGGCTTGGCTCATCTTTACCTCTTTTTATGTCGTTGTTGTTGTTTTCAAAGAATTTCTGTAATATAACATTAAGGATAAATTTGATGCGTCAATCTTTTCGCAAATCGTGGATGAATCGGTGGCCTGGGCCTGTACTTATTCAAACAGTCCTGGGATTTGCAGTCCCCATAGAAGAAGAGGTTTGAAAACAAGGAGAGACGATTAAGAATTACACTGCAATAAACAAACGTTTTTCCCTTTTCCACTATGTTTTCTGTCATAAAACCTAAGTAACAAGAAAAAAAAAATATCGTTCAAATTTACATTTTCATCTGCATCATATTTTTTTTCCTATGGTAAAATGTTAATTCTGTTTCATTTTGAAAATTGCACAAGACGACGATTTTTTTAAATATAAAAAGAGAAAGCATGCCATCATTAACCCATTATCATACAGTGACTCTTTTTGACTCTATACAAGTTGATGGCTTTGGAAAACATTATTGAAAACGAAGAAATTACTTGTGAAAAGCAATTTATCCTTTTCCCGCAATGTTTCTACCCCAAATTGCCAATCTTGTTATTCACTTGAAATTGTCGTCTGCATCATCTTTGAATTTGAACCGTCTGAAATTCTGTCATTTGGTTATGGATTAATATTGTTTACACATGAAATTGAGCCGAATCTGCAAAATGAGTCCATACGTTATGTTATCTGAGACCAACATGGACGTATACACGTAGTCTAATCAAGAACCATGTTGTTCTCAAATAGCTCATTCATGATATGTTGAAGGATTAATAGCATGAATAGGCAAAACGGATTCTGGTCGAATTTCACTTAGACACATAGAATGGAAATATGGTGACCTCAAATGCTATAAAAGCCACATTTCAGTTATGGCTCAGCAGCTTCGTTAGCATATTGATAAAAAACGAAATAGACACTGTAAATCACAAATTTTATGAACGTACCCATAGTTGATGAAATGTATAATTGTCGACGAAGTCGTCCTTTAATTCTATTCTACTTGAGTTATCTGCGCATGTAAACGCATCGTAGTTATGGTTTGGTTTAAACATATTTTATTGCCAAAATACATTTTGTACATAATACACATACAATATATATTAAATAATTACAATAAAGGCAAAAGGGTTTGGCCACAAGTTCTCACAACTTAGATTCGGCCAGTCCCTCAACTTGATTTACATGAAAGTCAGTCTTCGAAATACAGAGGTATCTTGACAAGAAATTAGACTGAAATAATTGAAGACAGTTGTGTTCCAGTTATGGAGTGTATAATGTAATTGGACAATATATCAAAGTAAGGTAACATACGTTCTGACAACACACAAAACAACAGCAAAGTTTCGATAGAAATGATTGTGAAAACTAGAAAAAATTATATGTAAATTGTCATGTTGAAAATGAAAAAAAAAAAAAAAAAAAAAAAAAAAAAAATGAATGGTGAAAGGTTATGATGGCAGTGGGTTCGTAAATTGAACTACATCGTAGTTATCTAATCTTTGTACACAGTCAATTGTCTGTAGGTGTACAGTCTTCTGGAATAATTTGTCCAAAAGTCCTAAAATAGAAAGTAATGGAAAATAGATCTGAATAAATAGATAGATAGATAAATAAATAAATAAATGTGACGCGTCACGCTAAAAGGGACCTTATCGGTTGTGTGAAAAATATCGACCCTAGCCTGTCTGCGCAGTCCGCGCAGCCAGACTAGGGCCGACACTTTTCACTTTTGTGTAATTTTCTAAATCCGGAATGTTTTCACTATCTAACTATATGTTCATTTTTCGCATACGGGATCTGGTTTATAGTGTGCTGAGTCTGACAAGTTTGTCAAAATTTTGATTTTTTGAGTTCGGATAAGGTCCCTTTTAGCGTGACGGGTCACATAAATAAATAAATAAATAAATAAATAAATAAATAAATAAATAAATAAATAAATAAATAAATAAATTTTACTGGTGCAAGCCTTGAAAGGAGAGTTGCTATATAAAGACAGGCTAGCCAGTCGAACATGGGTTATCTCCCATAAGTGCCATACTGTTTATTTTAATTCTTTCCCAAAACAACAAAATTCTAGAGTGGTCCGAAAGATTCTGCAGAATAAAAATGGGCCGAGATCTGGAAAAACGTCCCTTATAGCATTTGAGACTACCATGTTTCCAGATTGGCATGTGCCTTACAGCAATCTGGTCTTGATCAATGCTGTTGTCATACAGTTGCTGCGAATCACAGACAAGCTATTTGAGGACAGCATGGATCCTGATCAGACTGTGCGTATGCACAGGCTGGTCTGGATCCAGGTTGTTCTCAAATGCCATAAAGGACGTTTTTCCAGATCCTGGCTCAAATGTAGAAGTCTATTATGGGAATTATGCATACGTTATAGCACAGAAAAAATGAGGCAAAATGAGAAAATGCTGATTATTGAAATAGGCCTAATTGTGGAAAATGTAGGAATTGCTTGTGACGTGCAATTTGTTCATTTCCCGCAATGTTTTCGTCTCTAAAAACCAAAAACATGTAAAATTAACTTGAGATTGTCGTCTGCAACATTTTTAAATTTGGACAAGTCTAAAAATTGCCATTAAGAAAATGACTCTTGGTGGGTTTCCACCAGCAAAGACAAGGCTATACACGTAAATTAATCTTCTAACAGCCAGATTCTATAGCTAGATCTATTTTCCTATATTGTTCTGTTTATGTACAGTAGGTATGCCTCTCGGTATTTATGTCGAACATATTTAAAAGACACTGAAAAAAATGCGCAATAATTAATCTTGGTAGTTTTTTGTAGTAAGTAAAAAGTAAATCAATTCTTACCCATTTTGATTCAATGTTGAAAACTCTTGCTTATTTGTTTGACGACGTTTGTAAGTATGGAAACGACGTCATGTCTCCTGGATACAGCGTTAATTACGTCTTGACGTCGTCGAAATATATATATTCGGAAGAAATCGGGAATTTCCGGCATAATGATCTCTTCTGTAGACACTATTCCAAGCCCATGAAGCCATCGTTTTGACATCTTTACAAAGTTTAGTAATGATGTAACAATACTAGTACACCGTCTAAATAAACAAAGAAAGACGAACCCCCGTTCATTCAATTTTAACATTTTTCCCAAAAACAATACCCGGTTTTAACGTCCCTTTTATAGAAAGGACTTGGCAAAACATGATGCTACAAGAGAAAATGCGGATAATCAGAAATTACAATAGGCCTATTTGCCTCTCAGTGACGGATCCAGAGGGGGTTCTGGTGTCAAACGAACCCCTCTCTGTTACCATATTATTTCATTTTTCATGCAGACATTCAGTCACAATTGTGTAATACTAGGAAAACGAACCTCATATTTGTATATTCGACTCCCCCCCCCCCCCCCCCCCCCCTCACAGAAATCCTTGATCCGCCGCTGCTTCTCTATTTATTATGATTTAATGTATCACAAATCTTTTCTCATTGCTATTACATTACCTAGATCGACATTATGTTTTGTCGTTAGGGAAAATGTTAACGCATTCCCAATCAAGACTTTCTTTTGACGTCCTTAATAGAAAAGGATTGGGAAAATATTGAGGCAAAAGAAGAAAATGCTGATACCCAGTATTTTCTCCTTTTGAGTAAATATTTTCTGTGCTATATTTTACACTTTACCTTCATCCATCAACACCTTTTTCGTTTGTAGCAGAAATTCAAAGCCCTGGATGGGTCGTCAAAATTTATCAGAATGAATTTTGTGTATATTATATAGCATAGAAAATAGTGACATTCTGGTGAATCTTCGTTGGATCTTTACAGGCCCTATTCGTAGTTTAGTCGTAAAATGTTTTTCTTATCGTGAAATGAATAATTTAGATAGATAAAAAATGCCAAAGGTAGAAGCGCCCTTACTCCGACAGCCGGAGTGGCGCAGTGGGTAGCGCACTCGACTTGTAGCCCGGTGGTTACGAGCCCCACTCGGGTATGGTGTGTCTTTGGGCAAGACACTTAATTGTCAGCTCCAGTCTACCCAGCTGTATGGAGTGGGTAGCAGTGAGGTAAAACTTACTGCCTCTTCTCTAAAAAAGAAATAAAGGGCATATAAAAGATTGAATTAGCTTATGTACACAGTACATCTGGTCTCGAAACTGTATGAAACAATGACGCTAAATTACGCATAGGCCCTATATAGGCCTAAGCTTTGGAAAATGGAACCTAGCATAGAACAAATAGAAATGCCGGCATTTTTACCTTTATATCATTAGGATATATATCCCATCCAGTCATTTTATTCATTCTGAATTTCTTACCGTCAGATTAATTTCGAAAAGATCTAGTTCTAGATGGGCCTATGATAGAAAATTGATATCACCTGATCCATTGGTGCATTAAGGTTAGATATATTTTCCATATGCATATGGGAAGGAATTGATATTGAATAATCAATTAGTGGGCCACGCTAGGAAAAATAGGGCCAACCACTGGTCCAAACATTTTTTAAGTTTTTTTTTTTTGGGGGGGGGGGGAACGACTGGCCTTTTCCTCGCTCGCTTGGGGGGCAATTAAATGAAAAATTAATAGAAAAATATGATAGAATCTAACATTTTTGGCCAAATAATATGAGTCAAGACCCTCGAACCCCCTCTGGATCCGCGCGATCGAAAAACATAAATTTTGTCACAGATCAAATATTGAAATCCGTGCTGTTAACTTCGTACATTGGGATCAATAACACTGTGTTGTAAGTTGTACGTTAGGTTTGTGTAGTCATTCAAAGATGGCGACAACGATATAGCATGAGAGGTAGGTGTCATAGTTTTTCATTGATAAATTTCTTATACGGTCGTATCTTGCCTTGATACTGATATCATTATACAGGGGAAATGTATACCTATCAACGGTTCTATATATCAAAGTATCAGTGTTGTCCTATCGTACTCAGTCGTTGTGCAAAGACAGCCAAACACGGAAAACTTTTTTCGAAGCGAGAAAGTTGCCCTTTTAAGGATGATTACATAGTAATCAGCGAACTAGGGAACAAATTATTGCTCTAAATTAGATGTTTTTAACATGCTCTTTTCTATGGTTACCCTCGTTTTACACAAAAATGTCCAGAATGTCCACAAACACCGTGTTTACTAAATGGCCAAACAACGGTGTAGTCCCAGTGAAAATATGCAGACACAACGGTGCAGTTTCTGTGTTTTGTGTACGGTGTGGTTATATTTTCATAACGAATTGTGAACGGTGTAGACATAATTCAATTGTGAACGGTGTAGACTTGAAGCAATAGTAATGTTTAATGATAACGTTTTCACGGCTGAGAATCATGTTTTATAATTACTACCGAAATTATTCAACAATTATGTTAATAGATGACTGACTTGTAACTGCTTTGCAGCAAAGAAGGTGACAATATGTCTACAAAATATACTTTAATCAAAATACAGAAAGAATCTAGTTTCTTTGCTATTTGTCAAAGCAATTCCGTAAGGGTCAAAAAGTAGAAAGTACCAAGAATCTGGCGGTGTCTGTTTTATTTTTTTCTTTTATTTTCAGTTCCATGCTGTTCACTTGTTACTACCGTCATTTCGAAGGAAGTTTCGAAAAGTTTGTGAAGCATTCGGGACAGGACCATTCCGGTCAGATATTCAGGTTTGAAAACTCTGAACTGTAGTATCATTCCGAATATTATCAAGAGGTCAGACTAGGACATCATCCCCATTTGCGAGCATAGAATACACAAGATAGACCTCATCAATGTAGAAAAAAGGATTTTGGGCTTAACAATCTTTCTATAGATGATATCCCCGATTTTGAATGCATGAGTCCAGTACATAAAAAATTACGAAGTTCAACACCCCATAAAGTCGTTCAAAAAGCTCCGCCCTTAATTCCTGATATTTCCATTGGACGTGCTGAAACAGATGATACGGATAGGGACTCTTCTCTTTCCCCACGAGACATGGAAACAATGGCTGAAATGAACAGTTTGTTCCCAATTGTGATTGAGAAGCGTTGATCAACTTGGTAATTGTTTATCTTAGTCGAGGAAGGTCGGTTCCCGATGGAAAACATTGAATTTCATTTATTTATGGATGTAAGTTCTACTCTCTTGGAAGTACTTCAATGCGTTTTACTTCAATACTAGTAGTCAAACGGTTTTGACGAATAGAATATTGTCTTTTTCATTTCAAATGGTTACATTTTATGAGTGGGCCCAAAAAATCTTGGTCAGAAAATTGTCAGTCCTGAAGAAGAGGTTAATTACGTATGAAAATTCCAAAATGAATTTTGCAGTTCCGTAATTCTATTTTCAAGACTTAATTACTTTAAGTCGAACAAGACGGAAGGCCCAAATGTTTATGAAACAAATTTATAATTTATGTTTTGTTACTTATAATTTATGTTTTGTTGATGGAATCCTTTATTTTGGGTAAAATCATACTTCAATGAGAGGTCAATTTGAAAACTAGATACATGTTGATCAATAATTATCATACTCCTTAAGTTGAAATCATTTCATTCATTACAAGAATTGATTGTAATAACCAATTAAAACAGTTACAAAGAAAAATTCAAAGCCAGAGTTGAAATTTCGAATCTACAAATCAAATGAACGGATGAACAAGAAACTGAGCATTGCACCAACATCTTAGGCTAAGTCACTAAACATGGCCCTAAAATGACTGCTATCGTATGTATTGTTTAATATTTTGTGATGGTATTCCTTGTGATTATCATGTCCGTCAGATGGGTTTTTTTTTCAATACCAAATAACAAAAAATGTCTTCCAAAAATTAAATTAAACATACATCGAACTGTTTTAGGCTTATGTGAATGAAGAAAAGAGAAAACGGCATATTTCCTTAACTTTTGTTTTCGTTTACTTTGAGGATGGTGACGTTTTCATCAAGGGAAATAACTGTGTTTTCTAAGACCAAAGTATTTGAGGGAGATAAATCAGATGTGCAGATGATCTGCTAGCTGTTCGAGCTAGTTCGCCCTAGACAACATACCAAGTCTACACCGTTCACAACTTGTTGTGAAAATAATAACTACACCGTACATAAAACACAGAAACTGCACCGTTGTGTCTGCATATTTTCACTGGGACTACACCGTTGTTTGGCCATTTAGTAAACACAGCGTTTGTGGTCATTCTGGACATTTTTGTGTACAATAACGGTAACCATAGAAAAGAGCATGTTCAAAACATCCAAGTTAGAGCAATAGTTTGTTCCCTAGTTCGCTGTGTACATTGTAATCATCCTTAAAAGGCCAACTTTCTCGCTTCGAAAAAAGTTTTCCGTGTTTGGCTGTCTTTGCACAACGACTGAGTACGATAGGACAACACTGGTACTTGGCTATATAGCACCATTATTAGGTATACATTTCTCCTGTACGATGATATCAGTATCAAGACAAGATACGGCAATTTAAGGAAATTATCGACGAAAAACTAAGACACCCACCTCTAACGATTTTCCACGGACGCCATCTTTGATTGACCACTCAAAACTTCCGTACAAACTACACAAATCTAACGTACAACTTACAACACAGTGAATAAATCCAAAATGGAATCTGACTCGGACGACGAGGAGACGTTTGTTACTCTGGGAACGCCCCAAGACGTTCCAGACAAAGGTGATGTCTTTGAAAATGTTTGAATACAGCTTTTTATTACATTTGGACATAGAATTTTGTTGTATCACGTCCTGGTTCTACAAAAAAGTCAATTGTAATGGGTTTTCGTGTGTTCTTCCAAGTTTTGGCATTTTCGTAAAAAGTCTACCAGGTTGGTTTTCAGATAATTTCGCTTTCAATAGGCACAGCCAGTCTAGTCAATTCTATTGATACCGGGGTCAATGGAATTGACCACGGCTTACGGTATTGTGGGCGTATAGTTCGAGCAATTTTGTTACTTTGTCAGTTTGGCTTGAGCTGTCTTAGCCTCACTTTCGATATTTCCGGTTTTCAGACACCCTCTGTAGCCCTTTGCCAGACTTTAGCCAAGATACTGAGATTGTGAATTGGTTTAGTGTAAATTACCTCCGTTACATGGGGTCCCGTAACATTGAATTATTCCAATTTAGTGAACCAGTCAGTTTTAGACTGTGTGTCGCCATATATCTAGCCGATGTGACGTCAATGTTGTTTTTCTGCGTTCCCGCGACGTTCCCTTTCCCGTGCGTTATCAGACGTCAAGTAGCTTTGTTTGGAAACATGCGTCTTTTATACACAATCAAATGACTACATTTCGTAGCTTTCAGAGCAAAATATACATAGATCTCGAAGCCCCTCAGGGGTCTCGTTTGCCAAAATTTGGGGCCGTTATTGGGCCCCATTCCCAATGGCAATAAGTATCTTTTTTTCCCAATTCTCTGGTGAAAATTCCCAATGTGGACCCCGAATGCCCCATGTTAAGACTTCATATTCATTTACAAACATTTTGAAGAGTGTTTTAGAGTAGATTATTACACAAGAGTATGTACAAATGCATTTTACATCACTACATTCTAATTTGCAGCTGAAACTGAGTGACAGAATGAATACAAACTTGTTTTAGTTTTTCCCAATTTAGGTAAAAGCGTCGCTTTTTTCCCAATTTCACTGGCCCCTGGCCCCAAACAAAAATTTGTAGCGAGACCCCTGCCCCTACATCTCTTTTTAACCCTTTCCCAAGCAAGACCTGGTGTCTACATTAATCATGGAGAAGGCTTTGGAAACATTTGGGCAAAATTAGAAAGGAAAGGCTAGTTTAAAGAAACTTCTTCTTTTGCCTCCGCACTTTTTTAAGATCTTTTCCACTAAGGATTCAAGTATTCGAACAATTAAGTCAGGGTTTTTTTATTATGCCCCCGATAGGGAGGCATCATAAATTTGACTTGTCCGTCCCTCTGTGTGTCTGTCCATCCGTCTGTCCGTCATTCCGTCCAAAAACTTTAACATTGGCCATAACTTCCTTATTACTTAACATATTCGCTTCATACTTTACCACAACATTCCTTGGTACATTACCTTTCTGTAGGCACATACTTTGGTGACCTTGACCCCTGGATGACCTTGACCTTGAACATAGATTGGCCATAATTTAAAATCAAAGCGGTATCGGGGGCATTGTCATCTTACAGTGACAGCTCTTGTTTCTTTAAGAAACTGACGCCGACGATCGGCGTCTTCCCCTCCCGAAATATCCAACTTTTTTCCCCTAGAGAATAATTTTCCCCACCAGAAAATAATTTCCCCAAGACGAGAGAAAGAAAGGAAACCCATATTGTTGGGAAATCCAACAGATGAATGGCTAAAAATATAATTCTAAAGGAAAAAGCCAGGGAAATCACGATTGATTCATTTGTTGGAGTTCAAAAACACGCAAACTTAGTCTTTTAACACAGTAGTTACAAGGTTTTGACCACCTATTGCTACATACCTGCTGGGCTGTTCGGTGATATTCGTATTTGCAAACCAATTTAGAATATGATCAATCTTGAGATTGAAATTCCGAGTTTGACCATTGGTATTTTTTTGCACAAAAATGAGTAGAATAATTGGATATCTGTAATAATTAAAATTATAGACTTACTTCGTTAAAAAAAGTTGTGCTTGAAATATTTTGCCATGAAAAAAAAATATGGAGAAAAAAATGGTATGTACAAATTCAGAATTCCAAATTTGACTAATTCCAAATTCGTTCAAACAGTTTATAAATGAATGACCAACAATTATTTCAACAACCCCAAACTATTTGAGAGACATTTAATTGATCAAAACTGTAGCAGAAAACTGAAATAATCAGGTGCTGATATAGACTAATCATGTTGTGATACTGATGTAAGTATGAACTGCTAGACTACAGATGAAGAATTTCACCACTTGGCGAGTTGAATTCAAAATGAAAGTAGACAAAAATTACCATCGAAAAATTGGCAGGGATAATCTGGAGAAATCTCCTCCACTGAAAAATCACAGACAAAGACAGAATTGAGGGCTGCTTTCCACGAATGATTATGTTTCCTGGCATGATATTTCCCTGGCTATTTTGCTGCAAGGAATGGTCTTTTTACAGCAAGAATTCCTGGATCCCCAGGATTTTAATGATTCAATAGCTGAGTTTCTCCTTTCAACACATTTGAAATGCTTAGGATTGTGTTACCTACAATGTAAACAAAATCCTATGTGTGCTTGAGAAGGAATATTTTTCAATGGGACAATGTCCCTTCCTCATGACAAACCAATGTGACATTTTGGAATCTAATGTGATAATCACAAAGGGAAAATGCTCAAATAGGCTATTAATTTCATCAAAATTCATTAGGACAAGGGCCCAATCATTGGATAAATCAATGTGACATTTGGGATTTCAATGTGACTGTGGGGATGGTGCATGACACAGGCCTTTCCCAGTCATTTGGGTTAAACTTACTTGCAACAAAATTAGACTGTATACTTTCACATGTTACCTTCAGCAGTTTTTACCTAGTCATATGATTTTTATCTAGATTATAAGAACTAGTTAAGAAACAGTAAATACATTAACATGATTGCTACATACATGTATATGTACTACTCATTTATAACAATAATATATAATTTTTCCCCCAAACTTGGGTGTCGCGCGTGATTTTTCCCCTGTCAACCAGCGTCCTGTGTCTTCCCCATTTCCTGAGAAAAAACCCTGTAAGTATATCTAGCCTTCTCAGCCTACTGGTCCAATGTCACGCTTTCTCGAACGACAAAATTATAGGGTCGTCCATTTTGAAAGTTTCTGCAGACGACAAATTCGCCATTGATAAAGATGTGATCAAGCAAAGACAATATTCAACATAAAGAAGAAATTGCTGATTTTGAGGAATTACTTCTTAATTTTGTCTGGAAATCTTTCTCTCTTTTTTCTTTTATAAGGGACACCAAAACCATGTCTTGTTTTTTTGGCAGTGTTGAAGAAGTCACCGATGACAAAATTGGTTTAATGAGCCATCATCCCCATGATGAGTGACCGAATGGAACTTTGAACAGCTGAGATATTTTTTTTTAATTTTTCAGAAAAAGAGGCAGAGTCCAAGGAGTTTGCACGTCAATCATAAATAAACCCTTTCAAGTACAATAACTTTCTTTGACTTCCCCGTTGCTGAAGGCTATGACTTGTATTGAAGCGGAATTTTAAGGCATTTCCTTTGAATTTGGCTGAGTACAATATAACTTGGGGCATGCAGCAGTAAGCGGCTGTTCTTACCAAATCAAAATCTAAAATTCGCATATATATTGGCCATTCTTTCACTTAACGTATACCACCCATCATTAGCATTATTAAGCCAAAGGCGAAATTTGAAAAGTGTCAGCAATTCCTAAACTGTGTTACTTTTCCATTCCATTCCAAATACAAACATAAGCATTTTGAACGGTTTAGAATTTTGAATTAATGCATACTTATGGAAATATTAGACAAAAATGTTCAAAATTACCTCCCTTGCATATGAATATAGAGTAAAAAAATATTTGTTAATCATTTTCTTCTTGAAGCATAATCTTGAAATCTGGCACAGTGAATAAACTTGTTTCAAGAGTACAAGTGTGTGTAATTTGATGCATGTCGCATGACTAGAAAGTTGTGTTTTTAATGATGGGTCATATACCTTAATCTGTCTCTTAGGCCTAGGGCCTACTACCAGATTAGGCCTATCATTAACGAAACACAAATGTAGGATATGAATGAAAATGACAGCTAGATTATAAGATATATCTTGACCTCGGTCGGAGGCCTTGCCTTATTTTCATATTATAGATCTAAGTTGATAACCATAGAAATAGTTTCCATGGTCCACATTGCTATATTTTAAATTTATTTTTTTCTTCAGATCTATCTTTAGATCTCTGTATACTGCCAACCCCTCTCTCGAGTGTTTAAGGCAGGACATAAGTGCATGTTGGATTGTTAGTGTAAGGTGAAAAGTAAAAGAAATCTGACAAGAGAATGTCAGATGAAGTGAACTGATAAAAAGGTTCAAGAATATTAAAATGTAAAATTGTTAGTTGTGAGATATTAGAAGTTAAAAGATAAAACTTTAAAACATTGATGGCTAGATTAATACTGTAACTTACCAACTGCCTGTCAAACTCTAGATTATGATAGGGCGGCACAAAAATTCCCAAATCTACCTAAATCTTCACAAATCTACCCAAATCTTACCCAAATCTACGATATTTACATATCATAATATGATTGACTTGAACCCTTTGCGTTGCTTTAACATGATACATCTATCTATCTAATAATAAATAATAGTCTATATATACTGCCTATTTGTCAGTCCAATGTATTGAGAATACCCGAAAGGGGAGTTAGGCAGTATATAATATAGATTTAGATAGATAGATAGATAACTCCCCTTTTGGGTATTACTGGTAGAGGAATGATGTAAGGCGAATGATAAAATTTGCTTATGTATCTGATAGAACAATTTTCAACTGTTGTTTTTTGTTTCAATGAAAGATCTCTTTTCTCTTTCTAGATGAACCAAGAAAGAAGCCTGTATCGTTTCAAGACATTCAAGCCAAGGATGATAAAGGAAGACCAAGATTTCATGGCGCCTTTACAGGGGGGTTTTCAGCTGGTTATTTCAATACTGTCGGAACACAAGAAGGTAATTTTGTCGCTTTTTTCCTGGAAAACCTCTTAACTGCAGCTTAATTTAGAATACCTGTAATGTGGCCATTTTGAGATTCATAAAACATCAGCTTTTTTTCGAGCTGTATCGTTACGTATCCGAAACTATTCGGGCGCAGTCGTAAACATTTGGCGGAGTTCCACTGCGAAATGTTTTGATCGCGCCCTAATAATTTCGACGTCATGCAAATCTCATTAGGGATGGACTACCTTAAAATAAGTTGTAGTTGTGAGGTTTTTGAAGGAAAGTGATAATTTAAATTTTCATTAGAGCTGTGATGATGAATTGGAGTCACATTTGATGTGAACATTAAAATTACTCCAAGTGTAAGTTATTTATAAGAAAATTTTTAATGAAATTGATTTTTTAACATCAAAGTTTTATGGTAAAATTTGGTTGTTACCTTTTTTAGCTCCACTGGCCTTTCAGGCCAGCGGGCTATTGTCATGGCGGTGTGTCCGTCCGTCCGTCCGTCCGTCTGTCCGTCCGTCCGTGCGTCCGTACGTCCGTAAACTTTTTCTTTAAAAATCTTCTCCTCAGAAACTACTGGATGGATTTCAACCAAACTTCACAGGAATGATCATTGGGTGACCCTCTCTCAGATTCCTACAAAGAGTTCGGATTGAACCAGAAGAACTTGAGTTATCTGCCCTTGAACGTCAAAAAAAGCTGGTTTTGACTTTATTTTTACTCTGAAATCTACAAATATTAACCAATCAAGACAAAACTTGGACAGAATATATATAAGCATGATATCCTGCCTGGGTTTAATTTTCAGCTTGATCGGAATTTTACATCATGAGTTATGTGCCCTTGAATTTGACAAAATTTCCATTTTCGACTTTGTTTTCACTCTAACAACCATAATTGTTTACCAATCAAGATTATATTTAGACAGAATCTTGTTGACAACAAGATCTTGCTTTTGTGTAATTTTCAGGATGATTGCATTGCTACAATCTGAGTTATGTGCCCTAGAAATTGACAAAATTTCAGTTTTTGACACTTTTTTCACTTTTGTGGCCACATTATATAGATTAATACTGACAAAATTTGGACAGACCATAAGATCTTGCTCGATTTTAATATACAGCTTGATTATAGTGGTGTTCAAGACATAAATTATCAAGTCAAAATCATATTTTTTAGATCAGAATGTCTTTATTTTCATGACCACTATGTTACAAGCACAATCGCAACTTCTTGAACTAATTATCATAAAGAAGAACAACTCTTACTGAACTTTAAATTGCTCATATCAAAAGTTACTTCCCTTAGTCTACCACAATTATTAACTCACATATTGAATTATGTGCCCTTGAATTTGGCATAATGACAGTTTTCAACTTTATCATCACTCTAAAAATCCCCAAAATATTAGTCAATCATTTACCTTCTTTTCGCTTTGACCACATAATTGCTTCTCTTTACTTTGTTTCTGCTCTAAGAATCACAAGAATTTAAAAATATATCAGTTTAAGCATTTAGATAAATTTGTCAATTTTTTATAGTAAACCACAAGGAATTCAGGCCTGTGGAGCGACTCAAGACCTTCAGGTCTTTCTAGTTTGGTCCAAGCTGCCCCCTAGGATTCCAATTATAAGGGTCTTCAAAGCTTGAGTACCACTGATTGTCTCTCACTAGGTCTAGATACATCTACATTCTACATACTTCAATTTCTTTCTATCATAGCAGCCAAAAGCAGCTGTTTCCGGTCTCATTGCTTGAGCGCATGCGGAAGGCTGGGATCCAGCAATTGACTGCTACAGTAGAATCATATTTGTGCATAATGTGCACCATGGAAATCCAAAAGAATTGCAAAGAAAACTCATAATAGTAACGGTGTATAATCATGTGACTCAGAATTTCCGATAATTTTAATATCTTTTTTAACATTTGACCAATTTGAAATTGGTTTGAAGCAGAGAAGGTAGGAAAATGCAAGGAATAAGCTTGACATGTTGGATTTTTGAAAAATCAACTGATAAAAAAGTTATTGAAGATAAACCAAAATTTTGGGTTATATTCAATAACTTTTTATCAGTTGATTTTCAAAAAATCCAACATGTTCATCTTATGCGTGACGTCTGTCCACATTCTCTGCTTCAATCCGAATTTAAAGCGGTCAAGTATTAACAAAGTTATTGAAGATTTTCTGAAATCGTTGCATCACGTGATTATCCACCGTGATAGTATTGCTTGTCATAGTAGTGTTTTCACTTACCTCAGAGACATGTGGACATGTTTGTTTTGACATTTTCAGGATTTACCCCATCAACATTTGTGTCATCGAGAAATGATCGGCAGAAATCACAGACAGGTCAGAGACCAGAAGATTTTATGGATGCAGAGGTAACAGTAACTGTTGCGTTCTTGTCTGGTCGACTTTAACCCATTATCACACAGCGACTGTAAAATTTTGGACCATTCTAAATTCAAAGATGTTGCAGATGACAATTTCAAGTGCATGGAACTTCCATGTTTTTTTTTTTTGCTTTTGCTGTAGAAAACATTGTGGGAAATGAATAAATTGTTTTTCACATGCAATGTCTTAATTTGCCATGATTTCTCAAGCCTTCATCTTCAGGGGTGTCAAAAAGTGTTGGAATGGGTTAGATTTGGTTTAACCCTTTCGCTGCCATAGGCGAGTTAACTCGACTCTAGGGGTCGCTGCCATAGGTGAGCTTTCTCGACAAATTTAGGGGGGTGAAATATATGAATATTTTTACCAGCTAAGAGGTTTTCACACAGTCTATTTTGTATAGCTTCGTTTTAATAATCAAATTGCTAGTGTTTGACAGATAAAACAGTGAAATTTGTGTTAAAATCGGTAAACTATAAGTGTTTTTATGAGGAATTTTTCAACCAAAAGACAACAATATGGCTGCCATTAGAACATGCACTTACTATTTATGCCTAAAAGCTGTAAATATCACCATGAATGACACTGAAAAAGCTGGAAAAGGCTTCGGGATAGTTTGAATTTATGTTTAGTTGACAATTTCAACAATTTGTTCCACCAAAACATTATACTTTCAAAGGAAACATCAAGTTGAGGTTTGTTCATCCACTTTTCCTGTTGTTCTAAGATTCCAACAATTTGCAAATAAAAATCAAAATTGTCACTTCATAAATAACTTTGAAATATCTGTAATATAATATATTCCTAATCTCTCTGTATGTGCTGAAAATTTGAAAGAAATGTTTTAAATGAGTCAAAAGTTATGCCTGTTTTTGTCTACATGGTAGGATTCTTAGAAATTTCTTCGAATTAATTTGGCATCCAGAGGACAGTCCAATATTGGAAATTTGGCAGCGAAAGGGTTAAAACAAATTGCCCAATTTAAAGACACTTCATTCATTTTGTTTCAAGATTTAGCAACAATACCTAAGTAGAAAGCAGGCTGTGTTGGCTTATATCAGACTGCATCAGCGTTTTTTCTCATAGTATTGAGAACGGGTCTGAAACCAGCCAAATTGGGTAAAATGTGTCGTTTTCTCAAAAATTGGGGAAATAAATACTAAACTTTCATCTCAGAATGCCAAAAACAAGTCATCTGTATATTTTAGTATTATCTATAGTTGAATAAACTAAAAGATGTTCTTGGATACCGGTATTTTTGAGAAACATTTGAAAGGGATAGATAAAATCTTCTTCAAAAAACACTGTTGAACTTTTGTTTTGGGAATTTTCTCTCCATATTTTGGAAGAAATGACCCTTTTTAGCTTGCCCGGGACGATAGTCTCGGAAGAGCTATTGTCATACCCCCGGATGTTGGCGTCAGCGTCGGCAGGGGTTGAAAAATCCACTCGCCCGCTCGCATTGGCGAGTAGAAAATGCCGTAGGACGAGTAGATTTGGGGGAAGAACTAGTCCGACGGGGCGAGTGCAAATTTAGGACTTGAATCACGCTGATTGAGGGGAAAAATAAAGGATCGAAAAGAAAGTATTTATTTCAAACTTCATATCGGAAACAATAATATTCGCTGTGAAATAAGACCTTTCCCTGTTTATGTCGATCAATCCCGAAAGCGAAACTAAACAAGGAAACCAGAGTAAATCTGTGTTACTCATATGCGATGAATTGAGCGAGATCAAAGACGCCGCAAACACAGTCAATTTAAGACATAGTCATTCCAGTTTCAATATAATCACATGATTTTTCCGCACCCAAATAAGGTTACGTTTTACTATGATTTGTTTACAAAAGTCGCGTGTGCCAGAAAACGCGGGAAAATGGGATGAAGCAATGAAAAGAATTTAACGCTATCTACATAGTAAATACACCGACGTTAGATGGTTTTACCACATACGCGTTGTCTCTTTTTGTTGTGCCGCCTCGCGATTACACAAAGAAATTCTTTCACATTTACTGGATAGTTGTACATATTAAACTGGTGTGCTTACTAGACCATTTCGACAGCTAATCTATCTTTCAAACTAAATAAAAAGTAAGTGTTTACAGTAATGTTTAATCGGCGATTGATTTATGGTAAAAGATGGAGTCAAGTCTGAGCCACATTCGATTTATTGACCATCTTTTTTAATAAAATTGTTGCCTTATTCGCCTATGACTTTTGAAGTGGCGATCACCAGCGCGAGCCCTGTCTGTCATTTATACCGAAGAAACTTTATTTGTAGAGTCAAAGAGTTATGTTATTTGCATAATAATGCATCCGTAAGAGCCAATAGTCTAAAATTTTCTTCATCTTTAAAGGGCGAGTTGGGTTGCCTTAAGGGCGAGTAGAAATTCAGAGCTACTAGTCCTACAGGACTAGTAGGTTTGAAGAAATTTTTCAACCCCTGCCGTCGGCGTCAGCGTCCGCAAAAACTTTAACCTGGCCCATATCTCATGTCCTGTTAGAGATACAGCCTTCATATTTCACCTGTGGGTACCTCTAACCAAGACTTTTAATTTGAGACCATGACCTTTGACCTTGTGACCTTGACCTTGGAGTTTGACCCACTTTTTGACCGTTTTAAAAAACTTTAACCTGGCCTATATCTCATGCCCTATTACACCTACAGCCTTCATATTTCACATGTTGATACTTCTTACCAAGACCTTTCATTTGGAACCATGACCTTTGACTTTGTGACTTTGACCTTGGAGTTTGACCTACTTTTAAAAAACTTTAACCTGGCCTAAAAAAAAACTTTAACCTGGCCTATATCTTATGCTCTACTACACATACAGCCTTGATATTTCACATATGGACACCTACCAACACCATTCACGTTTGACCATGACCTTGGACCTTGTGACCTTGACCTTGGAGTTTGACCTACTTTTAAAAAACTTTAACCTGGCCTATATTTCATGTCCTTTTACACCTACAGCCTTGATATTTCACATATGGACAACTCCTACCAACATCCTTCACATTTGACCATGACCTTGGACCTCGTGACCTTGACCTTGTAGTTTGACCTACTTTTAAAAAACTTTTAACCTGACCTATATCTCATGTCCCTTTACACCTACAACCTTGATAATTCACACATGGACACATCCTACCAACACGGTTCACATTTGACCATGACCTTAGACCTTGTGACCTTGACCTTGGAGTTTGACCTACTTTTAAAAAAACATTAATCTGGCCTATATCACATGTCCTTTTACCCATACAGCCTCTATATTTTACACAATGACACCTCTTACGAACTCCGTTCACATTTGACCATGACCTGGACCTTGTGACCTTGACCTTGGAGTTTGACCTACTTTTAAAAAACTTTAACCTTGCCTATATCCCATGTCCTTTTACACATTCAGCCTTGATATTTCACATATGGACACCTCCTACCAACACTGTTCGCATTTGATCATGACCTTGGACCTTGTGACCTTGACCTTGGAGTTTGACCTACTTTTAAAAAAACATTAACCTGGCCTGTATCACATGTCTTTTTACCTATACAGCCTTGATATTTTACACAATGACACCTCCTACTAAAATGGTTCACATTTGACCATGACCTTGGACCTTGTGACCTTGTAGCTTGACCTACTTTTAAAAAACTTTAACCTGACCTATATGATATCTCATGTCGTTTTACCCATACAGCCTTGATATTTCACACATGGACACCTCCTACCAACACGGTTCACATTTTTCCATGACCTTTGACCTTGTTACCTTGACCTTGGAGCTTGACCTACTTTAAAAAAAAAATCATTTTGGACCATGAAATTTTTTCTTGACCTAGGAAATGACTTTTGTTTGTGACAAGCTCTCGTTAGGGCGAGCTTTATTGTCCGCGGACAATTCTTGTTGGTATTGAGAACGAGTCATTTTACGGACCCATGCAAAGAAGGAGAAAAAACACTATGCATGTCTGTATAGGCTCTTCTGGATGCTAAAGCTCTAGTCACAACAAAAATAGGACATGAACATCGTGAGAATGGCAGAGCTTCAGATAAGAGAGGGTGAAGACTTTCTAACTTTTTTATTTCAAATCCAAACCCTATGTTGTGGGTACTCATTTGAATTGTCTCAATGAGACAATTCTAATGAGTACCCTTATCATAGGGTTTGATGAAATTTTAGTGAAATATTTCTTTTTCAATAGTCATCACCCTCTTATCTGGAGCTCTGGTATGGTTTAGTTGGTTAACCCAGTTCCAATGACAAAATTTTAACTTATACAAATTTTAACCCTTATCATGGTGAATTAATTTTGACAGTATTTAGTACACCTCCGTACCGCTGAATTAATTCACTGTGCACAGCGTATAAATGGGTTGCACTTATTCCGACACTATAAATTGAATTTATGAGGCATTTTAGCCCTATAAACCCTTTGTTTTAGAAAGAAGACTACATACTGTGTAGGATCATCGAGAATTTCATGTTGTTGATTTACTTTGACCCACTTTTAAATTGCATCATAACAAATCCGTTGTCAATCAAGCCCGACCCACTAAAAGTGACAGTTGGTACGTTCCGCTATCGGGGCGATTATTCCAATGGTATTTAACACACAAAGTCCAAATCTACGATATTTTGTTCCAAATATATTTCTAACCATCACTACTAAAGTAACTTTCTGCTTAAAAGTCACTATCATCAAAAATTCACGCAAAACTTCATCAACATGTTCGCCTTATGAGCGCCGCCATTTTGGATAAGGGTTTTCCCAATTTCACTTTTGAATATTAAGTGCATCAATCTGACATTTAAGACTTTTGGTTGGCTAATATTTTTACAGAATTTACCTTCACTGAGAGTGTCTAAGTATAGCTCAAAACTTGCATAAAACGTCATCAGTTTGTGAATACGAGGTTCATAGCTGGGGAACCCCTGTAGCGCGACCTAGAGTCGCGCTTAGCGGTGGCGAATTGGGAAGGGCAGCGCGACCTGTGGTCGCGCTTAGCATTATAAGGGTTAAACTCATACAAATGCAAATATTTTAAACTCATACAAATGCAAATATTTTGCTGACAACAATTTTAATTGTCTTTCTGGGTAGATAATATTGTGGAAAAAAATACACAACATTTTTCATAAGCAATTTCTTCATTTTCCACAATGATTTCTGAAGCCTTTGTCACATTGGGTGTTAAAAGGTGTATGGGAATGGTAAAGTCTTTCTTACACCTTTTCTATTGGGACATCAAATCCAGGTCTTGTTTGGGAAAGGGTGTATTGTTTGCCTTTTAAAGTTGTATCTCCCCACAGGATCTTGGTGAGCATGGTATAGCTCCAAGAAAGTATGTGACCTCGGGCAGTTTTGCGTCAGAAGAGAGAAGAAAACGAAGACATGATGAAGCTATGTTGGCCACCTCAGATTCAGCCCTCCTGGGTAGCTCGACTTTACTCAACCTGATTGTTCCTGAAAGGTATGACATGATATCTATTTTTAACCCTCAACAGATGACAAAATTTCAGACTGATCCCAAATACAAGGATGCTGCAGTCAATAATTTCAAGTGAAAGAATTTTTTAGCTCACCGGAGCACGAAGTGCTCAAGGTGAGGTATTGTGATCGGTCGTTGTCCGTCGTCCGTCCGGTCGTCCGTACTTTCACAATTTCTTTAAAAATCTTTTCCTCCCAAACCAGTTGACCAATCTTATTGAAACTTGGCAGGAATGATCCTTGGGTGAAGGGCTTTCAAAGTTGTCAAGAATCTAATTCCATCAAAGACTCGATTATGAGAAAAGGGGAAAATAGCTAAATCTTCTAAAAATTTTCTTCTGCCTAACCAGTTGGCCAATATTCTTGAAACTTCACATGAAAGATCCTTGGGTGAAGGGCTTTCAAAGTTGTTAAAAGAATTTAATTCCATCAAAGACTGTGGCTGCCATGGCATGAGAAAAAGGGAAAATAGCCAAATCTTCTAAAAATTTTCTTCAGCCTAATCAGTTGGCCAATATTCTTGAAACTTCACATGAATGGTCCTTGGGTGACGGACTTTCAAAGTTGTTAAAAGAATTTGATTCCATTTAAAACTCTGGCTGCCGCGGCATGAGAAAAGGGGAAAATAGCCAAATCTTCTAAAAATTAAATCTTCTACTGCCTAACTAGTTGGCCAATATTCTTGAACTTCACATGAATGATCCTTTGGTGAAGGGCTTTCAAATTTGTTAGAAGAATTTTGTTAATATTTAAACCACTGCCTATTAGTGCAGCAGTATCAGAAAAAGGGCAGCAAAGAGCACAAACTTTTAAAAAAAAGGCTAAATTTTTAGCTCGACTTTTCGAAGAAAATGAGAGCTTATACTGTCACCCGGGCGTCGGCGTTGGCGTTGGCTTGGCGTTGCAACAAAGGTTAAAGTTTTTTCAAACATCAATAACTTCCATACTATCAAAGGGATTCAACCCAAACTTGGAATACTTATTCACCATCACACCCTCTACCTTACTATCAGGGCCCATGACCCTGGCTTCACTATATTTGGAGTTATGCCCCCTTTGTACTTAGCAACTTAGAAAGTCCAGCACTTAGAAAGTCGAGCGAGCTGTCTTCGGACAGCTCTTGTTGTTACATTCATTTGAAAAACACAGGAGAAAGGGATTTATTGAAACATTTCTTATTTTGCTGCTATTCCGGTCTAAGTGTTTAATTTCATCAAGGCAACAATCTCAGGTGAGCGACCGAGGGCCATCATGGCCCTCTTGTTATACCCCCCCACAACGAAGTTATGGGGGGGTATACTGGAATCAGGTTGTCAGTCTGTCCGTCCGTCCGTCCGTGGACATAATCTTGTGTCCTCTTCTCCTCCCACAGTTTTTGACCAATTTTCATCAGGATGTTTCCTATCATATGAAGTTGTGCACCTGCAATTTTCATCTTGATCCAGTCATTAGTTTCAGAGTTATGCCACTTTGAACTTTGGGGGGGGGGCAGTCAAAATTTACAATTTGGTTTCCGTGTTCTAACTCGAGAACCGTTTGACCTAGGATCAAGAAACTTTACACATTTGTTGCCCATGACCCAAGGAGGTGCCCTATTGTTTTGGGGTCACCAAAGTACAATAGTCCCAGCCGAAAATGACAGTGACGTAGGCTGATGTTTACTGATGCAAAACCAATCAATTCGTCTGATTTGCACCGTTACAAATACGAACAGAGTTGATTGGTTGTCAAGTAGTAAACATTAGCCCACGTCACTGTCAATTTCGGCCGGTACTATTGTAAAAGGTCAAGGTCACAGTTGGACTTTGTTTAAAATCTGTTTCCATGCTCTTAGTCAAGAACCTTTTGACAGATAGCACTTTTTCAGTGACAAGGCCCTAGTGGGGGGGATTCGTCCGCTTTGCAACAGTTCTAGTTTTCACAGTTTTTGGGATTTCTGAGCAGGAAAGATTGTGGGAATTGTTCTCAAGCAGTTTCATTTTGCAAAATGTTTTCCAAAGCCTTTATCTTGAGGTTGTCAAAAAGCATATTTATTTTTAAGAGTAAATTCATATGTGATTTCAAAACAAAGGCGTTGAAGAAATTTTCATATAGCGCCAGGAGAGGCCTCAGAAATCGGAGAAAACAAAATTCTAGTGTTGACTCCTATCAAATGTGTAGATGTGTAGGAATAATTCTGGATGATAAATTAAATTTTGGGAATCATTTATATTCATTTGTGACCCGTCACGCTAAAAGGGACCTTATAGGAAGTGTTAAAAATATCGACCCTAGCCTGTCTGCGCAGTCCGCGCAGCCGGACTAGGGCCGATACTTTTAACTCTAATATAATTTTCTAAAACTAGAATGTGTAACCTGTCTTATCATGTGTTCTTTTTCCAAATACGTTTTCTGGTTGACCTCTGCTGAGCATGATCAGCTTGTCAAAACTTGGCTTTTGGACTTCTGATAAGGTCCCTTTTAGTGTGACGGGTCACATTTACACTTTTGTTTTTGTTCTTTCTTTAACAGAATAACAATTGGTGTGAAATTGTTGCGTAAAATGGGTTGGAAAGAAGGACAGGGTGTGGGACCAAGGTTGAAAAAACAGGAGAGGAAAAAGCAAGGTAAGCTAGCTTTTAAGAGATACCTAATCTGTTACCCCAACAAAGCCTCAACAGTTTCTCATACATAGAATTCTTAGACTGCTCCAATTTGAAATCCTCCCTTTAACAATATTTTGTTGTCTGCAGCAGCTTTCAAATGTGACCAGTAAATTTTGCTGTCTTGTAATGGATTAAGAGTTATACCACTGGGGCTTGATCCTATACTATTTATAATGTAGGTTATTGATACTATAACTTAAATATATGTGACTTGTCAAGCTAAAAGGGACCTTATCTGAACTCCAAACTCCAAATTTTGACAAACTTGTCAGACTCAACATAGGTCAATGAGATACTGTACGTGAAAAATAAACATATAGTAAGATAGAGAAAACATTCGAGATTGAGAAAATTACTTAAACGTGAAAAGTGTCGGCCCTAGTCTGGCTGCGCGGACTGCGCAGACTGACTAGGGTCGATATTTTTCACACATCCGATAAGGTCCCTTATAGAGTGACGGGTCACATATGTATATAAATATGTAAGTAGTAGGTCATTGTATTGGGATCAAGTGCCAGTGGGTTTAACCCTTTCCCAAACGGCAAATTTTTAGGGTGATCCAATTTGAAAACCGCTTTAAATGAAAAATAGATGTTGATAACGATAAGATTTATGTAAAATATGGCACAAAAAATATTGAGACAAAAGGAGAAACTGCTGGTTACCAGCAGTTTCTTCTTTTGTTTCAATGTTTTCCAAATCCTTTTCTATTAGGGACATAAAAACCAGGTCTTGTTTGGGAAAGGGTTAACAATTGCGTAGATTTGTGTGGTGCATGTTGTTTCTATCTTATTCTTCAGCAACTAAAGTGTACGGCTGTGCGCTTCCTCCAGCAGATTCCGACTCCGATATTGATCTGGACGATGAATCCCTCCTTAAAGATATCACATACGCCCCTAAAGACTCTGCTCACATTTTACTGAATGTCAAAGACAACACAAAGGGTCTTGGATATAGGGGCTTGGACCCTACAAAGGCCCTTCCTTCTACTCATATCAACTTGTTTAGCAACCCTGTGATGTCTAAAAAAGGGAGAAAGGGGATAAGAGGACAGGTGGGTAAAATGAATAGTTGTCATTCTTTTTGTAGATGTAGTTTTATTGTTAAATTTCTTCCATTTCAACGTTTTGAGGACAGTTATTTGAGATCATGGTAAATTTTGATAATCAGCATTTTCTCAGCTTTCGAATTAAAAGGGAAAAAGATTATGCTATTCCCACATAGTGACGCCTTTTGATGCGCCACAGGTGTAAAACTTTTGAAAGCATTGTGGAAAATGAAGAAATTGCTTGTGAGAAGCAATTTCTTCATTATTATACGCCCGAAGGGTCGTATTATGTTATGGCCCGGCTCGTCTGTCTGTCTGTCCGTCCGTCTGTCCGTCCGTCCGTCCGTTAGCAATTTCTTGTGTGCGCAACTCCTCCTACAGTTTTGATCGGAATTTGATCAAACTTGCCACAATGAATCTCCATGGTGTCTAGTTGTGCATCCTGCTTACGGAATTTAATTAACTCTTTTCGTTCTTGAATTATCTGCCCTTGAATTAAAAAAATGCCCATTTTCTTGTGTGCGCAACTCCTCCTACAGTTTTGATCAGAATTTGATCAAACTTGCCACAATGAATCTCCATGGTGTCTAGTTGTGCACACCGCTTACGGAATTTAGATAACTGTTTTCGTTCTTAAATTATCTGCCCTTGAATTTAAGAAAAAATGCCCATTTTCTCAAAAATGTCCATTTTCTGCTGTGTGCAACTCCTATTGTTTCAACCAGAATTTAATCAAACTAGCCACAATGAATCTCTATGGTGTCTTGTTGTGGAAACAAAAACTTTTGATAACTTTCCATGTTTGAATTAACTGCCCTTGAATCGAAAAAATGGCCAATTTTACTGACAAGCCCCTCTCGGGCGTATATGCGCCGCTTTGCGAAGCTCTTGTTTCCCATAATGTTTTCTACCTAGAAAGACCAAAAAATGTAAAATTTCATTCAATTCAAATTGTTGTCTGCAACATCTTTGAATTTGAACCAGTTATGCCGCCTTGTAATGGGTTAAGATTTGATGTCCCTGATAACCAATTGAGCCAGGATCTGGAAAAAGTTCCCTTATAGCATTTGATAAATCTGTCTTTCACGATCAGCCTGTTCCAAAGTGAGGTCTGACTGGGATCCATGCTGCTGTCTTACAGTTGCTACATGTTCTGAAGAAGCTATTGGAGACCAATATGGTACATGATCAGACTGCGTGTATACGCAGGCTGATCTTGAACCATGTTGGGCTCAAAAGCCCTAAAGGACCTTTTTCCAGATCCTGGCTCAATTCTATTTCCATCGTCAGGCATTTGGTGTCGGAGCCCTGGAAGAAGAAGATGATGACATATATGCTGTGGATGACATGTCTAACTATGATATGACTATGACTGCAGAAAATGAGAGAGATACTTTTGGGTGGACTGGATCAAGGAATCAAAGTAGGACTTATTTTGAATTATTTTTGATTTTATATGTTTTTGGTGAAAATGTAATTGCTTGCAACTTAACCCTTTCCCAAACAAGACCTTGTTTTGACGTCCCTAACAGAAAAGGCTTGGAAAAACATTGAAACAAAAGAAGAAACTGCTGATAACCAGCAATTTCTCATTTTGTCTCAATATTTTCTGTGCCATATTTTATACAAATTCTACCTTTAATAACTTCCATTTTGTCATTTGTGGTAGTTTTTGAAGTTGATCACCCTAAAATTTCGCCGTTCGGGAAAGGGTTAACCCATTACCAGATGGCAAACTTTTAGATGGTTCCAAATTCAAAGATGTTGCAGACGACAATTTGAAGTGAATGAAGCTGTAAATTGTTTTGTCTTTTTGGGTAGAAAACATTGTGGGAAATGAAGAAATTGCTTGTTACAAGCAATTTCTTCATTTTCCACAATGTTTTCCATAGCCATTAGTTTGTGGGGCTTTTAAAGGCATCACTGTATGGGAAAGGGTTAGGAAGAAGATGATCATTGATGATATAATTATATGCTGTGGATGACATGTCTAATTATGATTTAACCATGACGTAGGAGTTATTTTGAAGTTTTTACACCCCTTGCAAAGTTGCAAACAAAGTATAGAGGGTATATAAGAAACACTCTTTCCATCCGTCCACATTTGTCTTCCACTCCTCCCAAACAACTGGACAGATTTTAATAAAAATTTTGAACCATTAACATGACATGGACATTGGCATGGAGCAAGTATTTGCTCTCTGAGGTTACAAAAGGGGAGATAATTTCACTTTGAATGAATTTGTGACCCGAGCTGGCTGGGATATTGGTTTGCTCTGTGATATTTCTTGTCGATTTTATATTTTTTTGACAAAAATGTAAGTGCTTGCATCTTACAAGTCTTATTAGTACAGGGCCCAAACTTTTGGCATATAGTTTAGGCCTTCTTTAACCGTATTCATCTTTTTGTTCGTCTGTTAGATATTGTACAGTTGGCCTTACTTTTGAATCGTTATGTCAAAGATTTAGGTTAAGGCAAATATCAAGGCAATGTTTTTAACCCTTTCAGAAACAGAACAATTTCAGACTGCTTACAAGTTGAATAGAAAATTAATATAGGAGTCAAAATATTTTTTTTATTATAAGTATAAAAATGCATGTCAAGTAGCACAGAAAATGTTTAAAATTTTCAGTAATTTCTCCTTTTCTCTCAAAGTTTTTCTGAACTATTTCTACCACAGATGTCACACCTAGGTCTTGTTTGGGAAATGGTCTAACCCATTCCCACACATTGACGCTTTTTGGTGCCTCGCAAGAAAAAAGTTGTAGAAAACATTTCGGAAAATGAAGCAATCACCTGTGATAAGCAATTTCTTCCTTTACCACAATATTTTCTACTGAGAAGTGAGAAACACACAAAAACCATGAAATCTCACTGTCTTCACTTTCAAAATTGTCGTGTGCAACATCTTTGAATTTGGATCAGTCTAAATATTTTCTGTTTGGTAATGGGTTAAAAAGCTGTGTGTCACAAACATGTCTTGTTTTCCACCTTTTACAGAGCAAGCTGTTACTCCTGTTGGATATGTCGGCAAACTTCTGGAAGGTTTTAAATTATCATTGAAGAAGCTTGTTCAGAAGAAAGACTTCCCACCTCTGAAATTACCTCCAAATTTTAGGTATGTGTTCTTTTAGCCATATTCCCAAACAAAAACTGGTTTTGACATTCACGAAAGAAGTGGTTTGGTTTAAGATCTATTATTTTGTGTTTGGAAAAGTATTTAAAGTATTTAAGTACATGTATGAGGTTATGAAATGTGAAAAGATTTGAAATAATGAATTTTTTTTTGTATGAGACTGGAAACTGAATGCTATCTCTAAATTAGCTGTAGAGTGTGTTGTTAGCCTTTTCCCAAGCAAGATCAGGTCTTGACATCACTAATAGAAATGGCTTGGCGAAACATTGATGCAAAAGTATTCTTCTTTTACAGGCCTATTCATGTATTTCACAAGTCAACAGGCCCAACCAATATAACAGAGGAAAGAGGAGTTGATTACAGAAAGTTTCTCAAGCCTCAAGATTCAGACGATATACAAGCATCAACATCCAGAGATGCTCAGTCACAGAGCATACAGAGAAATCAAACAAATGATTCTGTATCTAGGAGCATGGCTTTGGGGGAACAGCCATTTGTTGGTGAGTTTACAAAATTGTAGGAAATATTGAGGAAAAAGCCACAAGATTAAGATCTCCTGAGATACCCAGTCTCAGGGCGTACAGAGAAAAACAAATGATTCTGTATCTAGGAGCATGGCTTTTGGGGAACAGTCATTTGTTGGTGAGTATATGGATGGTTTTCTACAAAAAAAACCCCTCATAACTGCAACTTTTTTTAAGCTGCAGTTAAGAGGTTTTTGATGTAAAGCGACGATATGAAAAAATTTGAAAACAGTGAAGAAAAGTCAAAATTTAAGGAAACAATAAGGAAAACACCAAGATTCAGATAATGTTCAGCCTTCAACATCCAGCTGTGCCCAGTAACAGGGTGTACTTAAAAAACAAATGATTCTCAGGGTTTCCATTAGGACAAGAATCCCAAGAGTCATGGACCCTTGAGGCATAAATCCCAAGAGTCAAAATGAAGTGTGAGAAAAATCAAACAGTAATTGATTGATAAAGGGGGGGGGGCAATGTTAAGATCTGTTCTTCTCTCTTATAGAGTTTATTGTAACATTCTCCCAAACTTAACAAGGTTAAACTGCTTTTGAAAATACTGGGGAAAAGGAAAATATGCTAATTTATATGAAAATGTATGAAAATGTTTCAATAAGACCAAAGTGCTTATTTTAAGAGTAAATGTAACACCTTTTCAACCTTAGAGTGCTACAGATGAGAAGGGATATTGACTTTTCAAAAAGCATTGTTGTTATCAAACCCTATGTTGAAGGTACTCATTGGAATCAACTCATTGATACAATTCAAATGAGTACTCTGCCCACAAGATGGGGTTTGGATTTGAAATTGAAGGTAAGGAATGCATTTGTCCCCATTTTACACCCACCCCCCCCCCCCCCGCCTTATTAACAAATTTAGTACAAGATTGAAATCTTGTGTAAAATGGTAATTCTAAATCAAATTCTTGATATTGAAAAGCTGATATTTTTCATTTATGCCAAGGAAATTTCGTAGAAAAATATTTATCTTTGATAAAGTCACTTAGTGCACCTTTAAATTTTCCTTTGATAATGCTGTGTCTAAACCACGAAAACCCATGACAATTACGATATCTGGTCATTTTACCTTTCCTTTAAAGAGGAGCATGAACGCTTTTCATCACCCACCTTATTCAAAAGTTTTCAACGATTCAAACGCAATGAAAAAAGTCCCATTCTAATACACATCTTACTTTAAGAGATATAAGCTGCTAAAGTAGCCAATATTTACCTGTATAACAGGCGCGTCGCGTGGTTTTCAACATTGGGGCGGCGGATGGGGAGGGTTTGACAGGGGTGTCCCCTCCCGTTATTAAGAAAATTTTATCTATGAGTAGACGAAATGGCGCCATTTTCCGGACTTTAAATCCCATTTATGGCTTATTTTAACGACATAGAATCGAGTATAATACAGTGATCTTAAAAAAAAATTGGCGTCTTTCAAGTTGCAGAACCTGAAGGTGAAAATAATCTCGGCTTTAGTGTTGGAGATCTTGCTGTTTTTCGCCGCCGACATACATACAAAGCAGAAGCAAACATCGTATATCTGATATAAATAAAATCGACATACAATTAAATGTTATCATCATTATCTATTTTTCAACAGTCGAAAGAATCGGTCAGACGATTTTTGAAAGCACAAACAAAATAGGCTAAAATCTTATTTCAATGCAGGATTTAAAAAAAAATCCCTTTTATACAACGTATGCATTTTGTTTACCCCGAGTTTTTTTTTAATCTGTCCATTTTAAAGGTGGAGATTGTGCATCATGGGATGGATAACGACTACGGACAAAATTCTGATTCTGGTAAGATATTTGCAACAACTTTCTTATTTCTGCACTAATTTTCAAACAGTGTATTGCATGTACCCGGCATCATTCAGCTCTTTCATCGGATATATACCTCATAGAAAATTATAAGTAAGTTTCCCAAAATGTTGTCCCAACAGATTAGACAGCGAAATGGTAACAACTACGGCAAAATAAGCCCCGCTTCAGGTAAGAATTTTTGCAAAAAGAATTCTTAATTCTGCGTCAATTTTCAAGCGGTTTTAGCCTATACTGAGATCTTTCCTCTGATGTGTGACTTATTTGGGAACCCGTACTTTTCCCAAAATTTGATTCACCACAAACACAATCTGAATTCTTTGTCGTTTTTCTGGTCGTTTGAGATCAATTTTTGAAAAAAAAAATTAGTAGGATTCCACAAACAAGTCATATATCTCAATAAGGCGGGGTACATGCAACGGGGACCCCATGCAACAAACCGCTTGGAAATTGACAAAGAAATAAGAAAGTGATTGCACAATTCCTTACCTGAAGCGGGGGCAAATTTGTCCGTATTCGCTACCCACCCCATGATGCAAAATCACCACCGTGATCTTTAAACCCGTAACATAAGAATAAGAAATGTAAAGCGATAAGATGCCTTTTCCAGCAATTTTGATAGTATCAATCCAATTATTTCAGACTTTTATCAAATAAAAGTGTAAAATTGAAAAAAAAAGATGTTCCGTGTACCTCGTTGTTACATCTATGGAGCAATGAGTATTGTTTGGACCATAGTACGATGAATAATCGCGATTCTGGTGTCTTCTTATAGAAGGAACGCTTTGGGAAGATGAAATTAACGGGCTGAGTAGCTTTAAATATGTTTACTTTCAGACAATATAGTAAGGAATGTCGTTAGAAGGTAGAGAAGAAAGTGGACTTAATTTTAAGTTTTGATTATGGCCTCGAACAAAACAATTCTTTAATGATGAAAGTCATCTGAAAGTCGCGGTTTTTTTTATTATTATCATTATTATTATTGTTATTATTATTAAATCACAAAAACATTATGCATGTAGGCCTAATGATTTTATGTACAAAAAGTAACCAATACGCAAAATCAGTTTTGCAGTATTAGATAATCTGACCCATTCAGTCAATAAATACGTCTTTAGCAGCAAGGTAAAGGGTTAATCGCGAAACTATTGTAAGTGCTATAGATTTTACATGCACCTACAATAGTCTTGCGATAATCACTGAATGTATATTCGACGGGTATTGCACGCTTTCACACTTTTTTATTTCTTTTAAAGTGTGACTGTTTCCCTGGAAACCGATAAGAAGGGAAACCAAGATATTGCCATTTCGCCGCCCGCAACGACAAAATGCCTTTTTACTTGCCGAATTATTGGGGCGGCGGCCGCCGCCCCTGCCGCCCCGCACGCGACGCCACTGGTATAAATCTATGTAATTAGGGATTTGCCAACATCCTGTAAATAAGGATGTGTGCCTGTGACGTCATAAATGTGCAAACATAGATTGCAGTCAATCTGTTTGTACAGAAAATAAGTAGACATTCATAAGGTTTTTATGCTTTGAATGGGAAACAATAGAATGTTTAGGCTCAACACTAGATGCTCAAGTACTATTTCAGTAGAAATGTCAAAATAATGCATAAAGATAGATGTTTTGTAATACATTGCCGAAACCGTTCCACCCTGTTTTTCCAGCAGATATGTAAGCCTTAAAATTTATAATTCTTTATTCAGAAATCAGACAGGTAATACATTGTGTATAATTCTATATGATTGTAGTTTATTCATAATAAAAGTATTGACATAGTTCACAAAACATTTTACAATAAAACAATTATATGAGTCTAAAATTATAAAGCATGTAAATAACTTTTTAAATGTTTTTAAAACGAATAATACTAGTAATAATTTAGTAAGAATTTTACTTAAAAACTATGTATATACCTCCATTACAAAGATGGCACAAAAAAGATGTAAAATCTTATTTCCATTGTGGTCTTTTAATGGGAGTATAAACATAGAAAGGCATCATCTATCACAGAAAATATCTATATAGGAAATGAAAGACTGTAGGACAATAAATAAATGACTAGGCAAAACACACAATGCAATGACAGTAAAAAGAAGTAGTATTATTTGAATAAAGAAAGTTTTACTTGAGACTTAAATGTTTTAAAATTTGAAATATCTTTAAGAGAACTTGGTAAAGCATTCCATAATTTAGATCCAATAAAAGCGAAAGTTTTCTTCCCGTTGGAGCCAACCTTGGGTAAAATGAAATTGCCAGTGGAATGGGAGCGTGTATTGTAAGAATGAACTGCATTAAAAGAGACAATATTATCATTCATATATTCGGGGCTTAAACCATGGTTTATTTTGAAAAAATTGCATAGAACTATCTGTTCAACCCTTTTATCCACAGGAAGCCAATTCAATTTCTTGAAATGTGCAACACTAATATGCGAAGTATAATCTAAGTTTAAGACAAAGCGAATTAATTTGTTTTGGGTAGTTTGAAGTTTGGTTTTTAAAGATTTACTAAGACCATTGTACCAAAATGAACATGCATAGTCATAATGACATTGAATAAGTGATGTGGCAATTAATTTTTTTGTCTGTTCAGTAAGAAAATTACGTTTTCTATACAAAAACTTTAAACGTGAGTTTGCTTTCTTCAGAACTGAGGTAGCAATATCATCACAGGACAAAGACTGATCAAGTGTTACTCCCAAGTACTTGACAGAGGATGAAGATTGTATTTCAACGCCATTACAAGACACATTTAAAGATGAATTTGACTTAAGCTTATATTTTGAACTAAAAAGAATTGTTTCTGTTTTTCCAAGATGAAGTGATAGTTTATTGTCTACTAGCCACTCACTTACTGAGTTCAGATCTTCGCTAAGTTGATTTTCAATTGAAGCTCTTGATTTATCTGCAACTAAAATAGCAGAGTCGTCTGCATACAACAGAAGTTTATTTTTTATAACAGCTGGCATGTCATTCACATAGAGAAGAAAAAGAAGGGGACCTAAGATAGAACCTTGTGGGACACCGCAAGTAACACGTGATGGTTTTGAAAAAGTTCCAGATATATCAACAAGTTGCTGTCTACATGATAAGTAGGATTTAAACCAACGGATAATATCTGTACTCAAGCCTATACATTCAAGTTTCATAATAAGTATGGAGTGGTCTACAGTGTCAAAGGCTTTTTGAAGATCTAACAAAGCCATCCCTACTAGGTTTCCTTTATCCAGTTGGAATCTAACAAAATCAGTTAAATGAATTAAACATGTATCTGTTGAAAATTTTCTTCTAAAACCCGATTGAAAGCTATATAAAATATTATTTTGGTTAAGATATGATTCAAGCTGGTCATATACGACACGCTCAAAAATTTTTGATATCACACTCAAAATTGAAACAGGCCTGTAGTTTCCTACATCCGTTTTGTTGTTTTTCTTGTACAAAGGAACAATTCTTGCCGATTTGAGATCTTCAGGAACAATTCCTTGAATCAATGACAGATTAATTACATGTGACAGAGGACATGCTATCAAAGCAGAACCATCGACAACAAATTTTGCATTTATACCATCTAATCCTGTAGCTTTAGTTGGACAAATACTACTAAGATATTTGTAAACTTTATTTTCTCCAACTAATGAAAAAGAAAAACTATTAAGTTTAATACCTTTGCTGGAATAAAATCTAGAAACAAAACTATATCCAAATTTAAAAGACGGAGCAGGGAGTTTTGAGACTAAATTTGATGCCACATTTGTGAAAAACTCATTGAAATGTTCGGCTACTGTGACTTTGTCGAAACAGAGATCTCCATTGACATTAAGACCAATACTTTGACCAGCAGAACATCCAGTCTTTTTGGATGGCATTCCAAGCTGCTTAAGATAATTCCATAATGATTTTGAGTCAGAACTATGATCATTCAATATCTGTGAAAAATATTCTTGCTTTGTTTTATTAATAATACTTTGGGTTTTGTTTCTGAGATTCTTAAATGTTTCATAATTTTCATCAGTTTTTTCACGTTTAAAAGTATAAAATGCCTGATTACGCTCTTTAATACTGAGTAGGACAGTTTCATTTACCCAATTGTGATAAGAATAGTTCTGTAGTAATCTATCGATGCATATAGTTTCTTTAAAACATTAAATTTTGCTTTGTAACTGCTTCTCTCCAAGTTTTTTCTGCACCTTATTTTTGTACAGTTTGAGAAAAATTAATGATATTGATTACAATTCCCTATGCAATTTGAATTTCCTCGCACCAATCCTTTAGCCCTTTCCCAAACGGAGAAAATTTAGACTTTTCCAATTTAAAATCTGCTGCAGACGACAAAATGGATGTTAATCAAGGTTGGATTTGTGTACAGTATAGCTCAGAAAATATTGAGGCAAATGGAGAAAGTGCTGATTATCAGCACTTTCTCCTTTTGCCTCAATGTTTTCCCAAATCTCATTTCTTAATAACGTCAAAACCAGGTCTTGTTTGGGAAAGGGTTAGAATATTTATACTATCTTTATTTATTCCCTAACTTTCTGCATTGAAGAAAATGATAAAGAAGTAAAATAGAATATATTTCAATTATATTCATGATCCGTATCGCAGCATTGTTTTGTAAAAAGAAAACAAAATTATTGCATTGCGTAGTAGAATGTATGTTTATTGAATATTCATTTTGTCGAGCTACATTTGCCGTATTTAAATTCATTTACAAGTGTAAATATTTATTAACCCTTTCCCAAACAAGACCTAGTTTTGACGATAGAAAAGGCTTGCGAAAATATTGAAACAAAAGAAGAAACTGCTGATAACCAGCAGTTTCTCATTTTGTCTCAATATTTTCTGTATCATATTTTACACAAATCCTATCTTTAATAACCACTGGTGGGAACTCGGCCAAAGCGAGGGACGTTTTTTCGTGATCAATGTATTGCGTCGGTGTTGTTATAAAACATCGTAACTACGGCTTTATCGAAGCCGTAGTTACGAGATTTTATAACAAAACCAACAGTTTAACAATACAAAACGGTAAATATTACCCGGTCTGTTTTTAGAACAAGTTCATGTCATTAGAAAAAAAAATCTATAAACTCACATATAAACGCAAAATATCTAAGCCTATATTTTGTTGTAGCGAAAATTGCTGTAGTTCACCACCAGTGCTAACATCCATTTTGTCATTTGTGACAGTTTTTGAAGTGGATTACTGTAAAATTGTGTCGTTTGGGAAAGGGTTGATTAATTCATTTTTTTCAAATGACATACTTAAAAATATATTAGTTGCTGAAAAATATTTCCTTTCCCAAAGGACAAGATTTTTGAATTGAATCTGAAACATCAGAACGTTAGAAACTTGTCACAGTGGGAATTATTAGTTGTGTGATTCTGGTAACAAATCTTCATTAATTTCATTATTTTTTGCTCTTAGATCTGACCGATTTAAAACAGCTAAATAAAAATAATATTCAATTTATTACTATGAAATTGGACTTTTGAAAAGCAAATAACAAAGTAACTGGTTTAAACTGCTTCTTTGCATATATAGGTTATTATTTCTGATCTGGCAAAAGGGCATGTTCTATACCATTCAAAGGAATTTTAGCCATCAAATTTGTTTATTATTGAGGATTGATGACAACCCATTTAGTCTGTATGTAATATATCTATGATAGATACATTTAGTTATTTTAAAAGACTCAGACAGGACCTTTATTAACAAATTGGTTAATTGTAAATGTTTATATATGAACAAAAAATCCACAAAATAGTCCATTAGCCAATGTAGATACAAAGGATTTCAATAAGGATCTCACACTTGTGATGTCACACTGGCTTTATCTATTATTTGCAAATCTCCCACAGGTAAGATAATCAGATTTTGGCCAATAACTCGCTTATAAGATAACATTCAGCGAAACAATTTTTTGTGATTGTCTTTGAAAATAGTAAATAGTCTAATACTGGTAGAATGCTTTTGGTCTCATGTACCTCTTTAAGAATTTAAACCAGCTAGATCAATTATATTTCGAATAAGTAAGAAACCTTAGCATTAATTAATCCTGGTACAAGGGATTCTGTTCGATATTCAATGATAATGTAATCAGAATTTCATGGCCGCTGAGGAGAGCTACCTGTTGGTTGATGATAAACTTCTTCGAGTTCTTGGTATTTTTACGAGCAGATTGTGTATTTTATTGCCACACAGCTACTTCAAATCAATTGAAGGACTGTGACAAATTAATTAATGGATTTTTGACTGATAATCCGCATGCATCACTGATGTCAAATTAATACTTTACACACGACTTGCAAATCAGCGAAAGATTGCGTAACACAGATTATTGATTTTTCACTGCTCTGAACTAAAGGTGTGACCTGAATAATGGGTCAATTAGTAGATATTCCTTGATCTTGAATGATGGGTGACGCATGGGTCGTAAAAATCAAGAGTGAGAATGATGCATCAGTTGAAATTTCTGAGAGTCAAATTGGAGTCATTTTCATTTTCCATGCGTCAAAACTTGAGCTCCCGGGTCAAACGGAAACCCTGATTCTGTATCTAGGAGCATGGCTTCGGGGGGACAGGCATTTGTTGGTGAGTATATTGATGATTTTCAACAAAAAAAACTCATAACTGCAGCTTGTTTTAAGCTGCAGTGAAGAGGTTTTTGTTGGCAAGCAAAGACATAAAATATTGGGAAACATTTAGGAAAAAGAGCACAAGATTCAGACAATGTACAAGCTTCAACATCCAGGGATGCCCAGTCACAGGGTGTACAGAAAAGACAAACAAATGATTCTGTATCTAGGAGTGTGACTTCGGGGGAACAACCTTTTGTTGGTGAGGTTTTTTTTGCGAGTTGGGAGTTAAAAGATATGATTCTAATAATTTATTTAGCAATGTCTTGTCTTTGTTTTTTCTCCATTTCCCACAATGTTTTATTCCCAGAAAGACCAGAAAATATAAAATTTCAAAAATGTAAAATGTCATCTGCAACTTGTGCAATTTTCAAGGAGGGGACACATTAATAAGGGGAAGGGACACATTACCCTAGGACACTGGTCTAAATTTGCCATATGTTAATCGATAAAGTACATTGAATCTTGTTTTCTTTTCAGGTTCAGTATTTGATCTTATACCAGAAAAGGATAAGCAGAAAATGGACAAAGCTAAATCTGGTGTGCCAATGGACGCAGATGACAGTCAGTCAGATGGACAGCAAGGTAGTATAACCCTTTCTCAAACAATTAAGCTGGGATCTGAAAAAAGGTCCCTTATAGCATTTGTAAAAGCAAGTTTCTAGATAAACCTGTGGTTAAATGTAGTCTAAATTGGATCCAATCTACTAACTTACATTTGCTACTGGTTGTACATAAGCTAATGGAGAACAATGTGGATCTTGATCGGACTGTGCGTATGCGCAGGCTGATCTGGATCCATCTTGGTCTCAAATGCCCTAAGGGACCTTTTTCCAGATCCTGGCCCAATTAAATTTTAGGGTGGTCCCATTCCAAAGCTGCTGCATCACAACAAAATATATGTTGATAAAGATATGATTTGTGTACAATATAGATTGAGACAAAAGGAGAAATGCTGGTTACCACAACTTTCTGCCGCCTCTTTATGCAATTTGAATCAACAAAATTTGTTAAAATTGCTTGTAACAAGCAACTTCTTCATTACCTACAACATTTTCTACCCAGAAAGACCAAAATTGTAGTCTGCTACATTTTTGAAATTGGACAAGTCTATAATTTTGCCATTTTTGAAATGGACATATCCAGATAATGTTTACAACCCTATTAACTTATATTTTATTGATCAATCATATTGTATGTTTATATACTGTTCATGTTTATACTTAAAGATACACACTTACTTATTTTCAGGATAATTTTCTGTAAAATGCTGAACATAGTTTACATAGTTTTACACTGCTGCATGATTATCCATGTATGTCATTTACGGTATGAATCTTGTTTTCTGTTATAAAAAGTCCATATACGGTGTGACAACATGCTTAAAGCAAACTTCTGTGGATCATTAGAGATTTAGGCCTGGGAATACTAATGACCCTTTAATCATTACTTCTTTTTTAGGGGCAGATGTACATTCTTCAAGGACAGAAGATGTCTCATCCAGATCAACCTTGTCAGAGACACAAAACTCCGGCCAATCTGGATCTACACCTGCAGTCAGTGGCGCTCCTCTATTTCAAGGAGGAAGTTTGGGATTTAAACCATTTTCATCTGACACAGCAAAACAACAAAGATATGATAAATATCTGTCACTTATCAAACAAGGGCATAAAGGTAGCTTTATTTGACACTTTCCCCAACAAGACTTGGTTTTAAAGTTCTTGGGGTAGAGAGGGTCAGAAAACATTGAAGGAAAAGAAGAAAATGCTGATAAACAGCATTTTCTCCTTTTCCTTCAATATTTTCTGTGCTATTTTATCTGGCAGGTTTTGACTAGGAAAATTAAATTATTTCAGTATTTGGGAAAAGGTTAAATTATAATTTACTTGGAAAAGGAGATGAAAATTTAGTATGAAATACTGATCATATTTCGTTTCATTTTAAAATCTTTAACAGTGAAAACATAAAAGATATCATTACACCAGATACCTGTTTGTATTCAAAAGTTACCTTCATCAGCTTCCATTTTGTCATCTGCATTCCCTTTCAAAGTAGAACAGAGCATATAAAATTTGCTGTTTGGGAAAGGGTTAAAAGAGGGAAGGAATTTTGAACAAATAATCAGAATAATAATAATCGAAAATAGAATTAAATGATTTCATAATTTTATCTTTAATGGATCAGACCCATACCCCATGGTGGCCGATACAGGACAAACAGAGTGGGAAATGGAAAAAGAGAAAGAAGAATTTGCTCACGCTGCACGACTGTTTAAGCCACTGGCGACCATGATGGCCATGAGATTTACATCAGCTGGTGTCGAAGATAAACTTGCTGTTGTGAAGAAAGAGGAAAAGGTTTGTTATTGTTTATTCACAGTGGCGCCTTTTGACTCTCTCATGAGAAATGGCACGGAAAAATATTGTTGAAAATGAATTTCTTCATTTCCCACTATGTTTTCCTCCCAAAAAGACCCAAAATCTTTAAATTCGGTTCATTTGAAATTGTTGTCTGCACCATCTTTGAATTTGGAACAGAAGATAAACTTGCTGATATGAAGAAGGAAGAAAAGGTGTGTTGTTGTTTATCCATGGTGATGCTTTTTGACTCTCATGAGAAATGGCGTGGAAAAACATTGTGAAAAATGAAGAAATTGCTTGTGACAAGCAATTTCTTCATTTTTCCCAATGTATGTTTTAACCAAAAATAGAAATATTTTCAAAATTGCAACAATTTGAAATTGTTTTCTGCTCTCTTATCAAATTGGAACAGTCCAAAATTTTGCCGTCTTTTAAGGGGTTATCAGACAGGTTAACCCTTTCCCAAATGGAAAAAAATGAATGGACTGTTCCAGTTTCAAAGCTGTGTTAGGCTACAAATGTAACATCCATTAAAATGTTTATTAAAGCTCTTAAAATACTGAGGGAAAAGAGAAGTTGCTAATTAGAAGCAAGGATGGATTGCAACAGGGAGTCAACATTTTTTTTCTTTAAATTCTGTGATCTGATAGGTTAGATTATATCTTTAATTTGTATGTGTAAAAAAATCTGAGGAGGGCTTTAAAGAAAATCTATTTTTGACCACTTGTTGCAACCCATCCTTTCTTCTTTTCTTTCAATGTTTTCCTAAACTATTTCGTTATAGGGACTTCAAAATCAGTTTTTGTTTTGGGGAATTGGTTAAATACTCGCAGCTTGATAATAACTGAAATACATATAAAGCTCCAGTAATGAAATTTTTAATAGAAAAGTGCATCTTTTTGATTGAAGACATGGTTAAAAAAGAAATGATTTAAGGGGGAATGCTCCAGTTTCCTAAATTTTTTCCCAATAATAGAATGTATTTATATTTTGTATGTTGAAATAACATGTTATTACCAATTGAAAAATAAGATAAAAATAGATGGTCAGCGATCTTGTTTGAATTTTATAGGCATTCGTATCACATACCCCTACAGCGAAAAAATGCACAATTTCTTGCACCTGTCCAAGGTCACTAAAATGCTAAATTGGTAAATTGTAATGATGTGTTTTATTATTGAAAATATGGTAGCGAAACATATTGGTACGAACCATTTAATTTACTACAGTAATGACCGAGTGCTCCGAAAAAATGGAGCATTCCCCCTTAAAAATGAATTTGAAATTATATTTGATCCAACTTGAGAAACAAGATGAATACAGTAAGGAATGCAATATGTTATTTTCATGCAAAGCTCAGGTCATTAAATCATTCTATTATAGAAGTTTTCAAAAGACAAATGTTTGATGTTATTTGTCCTGCAGGTTGAATTAAGTGAGCCAGCAAAGGCTGCTTCTATGAAGATGTATGGAAAATTGACCAGAGAAGTTATGGAGTGGCATCCGGATAAACTAGTCTGTAAAAGATTTAATGTGCCAGATCCCTTCCCAGGGTAAGTATGTCACTACTGTTTTCAAACAGTATACTCAGGGTTCTCCACAGAATAATTTGAAGCTGTAGTGTTAATCAGTAAACCTTGAAAGCATAGTGTTTATGCAAAAAGTATTGAGTAAAAACATAGTGGAAAAAGAAGAAATTGCTCATTTGGAGCAATTTCTTCTTTTCCCATAATGTTTTTATAACAATTTATTACTTTTACAATTCTAAAGATGCATTATTTATCACATTTTGATATGAAATGCTCAAATATGCGTCTATTTGGTGACCATTTTGAAGAAATTAAGTTGTGGGGTACTTTTGAAGCTGTAGGGGCTTTAGACTGATTTACATGAAGCTGTAGTGGGGCCGATACAGCTTATTGGGCTGGGAAGAACACTGTATACTTATAAGCTGCCGGGCCTGGATAGCTCCTTCAGCAATGCCAGAGCCTGTCAATACAGAGTTGGTGAGTTTTAACCCATTACCAAATGGCAAAAAAAAAAAAATTAGACTGATCCAAATTCAAAGAAGTTGCAGACAATGATATCAAGTAAATGAAATTTTACATTTTTATGTCTCTCTGGGTAGAAAACATTGTAGTGGAGCGGCTTAATGGGATTTACTGTGAAAATATTTCAAATGATGATACAAGCATGAAATTTGCACCATATATTCTTCAGATCTTACTGATTTCAAAACTATTTCTGGCCACTTCAATTTCCGCCATTTTTAAGATGGCCGCCGAAATCCAAAATGGCCGCCACTTTGGAATGGGGTATACTCAGTAAATTGGTCATATCTTCGCTTCCGGTGGACATAAAATAACAAAATTGGTATCAAATTAAAGCTTACATAATTTCTAGTCATATGGTTAATCCAATATGCAAATTAGCTCATTTGCATATTATGAATATTAATGAGATATGTTCCTATCAATGATTTTACAGCAACAAAATCGGTAAAAATAAAGAAAAAATCTTGAATGTTGCAGTGTATAGAAAGAGATATATAATACATTGTAATTACTTTGACCTTGTCATACTAATAAGCATCATAAAAAGATGGCAGCTAAATAACCATTTTCAAGATGGCCGCCATAATGCCAAAAGACATCCACTTTAAAAGAGGGTATAAATAGTAAATTGGTCATATCTTCACTTCTGACGGACATAAAACACCAAAATTGGTATCAAATTAAAGCTTAGTGAATTTCCAGTTACATGATAAATGTAATATGTGAATTGTCTCATTAGCATATGCATGAATATTAATGAGATATTATAATTAGTATATTTTATCTATGTTTTAATTTTCCTAGCAAAACACATCGAAATAGTCAAAATATGAATGATGCCCATTATTGAGTGACACATAACAATTGCCTGAACTTGTCATACTATGATATACCATATCAAGAAAGCAACTAAATAGCATAATTTTATGTATGGACAAACATACTATATTAAGCAAAAGTGAAACTGCTACTTAAACACAAACGCTTTTTGAAGTAAGGCAACCTTGGAAATCCCTTTTATCTCACATTTGGTAATATATAAACATATTTATCTCCAAATTGAATCTGAGTCAAAGTCATTTATCTTGAGTCCAAATTTGCTAATCAAGTAATTTGCATACTAATGAATATTAGTGAGTTACTCAATTTTTATCCCAAAAATTGTCAGCAAGAGCTGCGAAAGTCAACTATTCGGTAAAATGATAACTACCATAGAATTGTTCTTTGTCATACTATTTCATTCTTGACCACCAGATCTTTTAGTATTTCAAACAATTATATGGATATTATATTATGTAATCAATGTGTTAAGTACCTCAAAATATGAGTCAGTTATAATCTTATATAAATAGTCAATTATGCCCGATGGCTACCATTCCATCTACGGGACATGCTTGTTCTGGAAAAATTGCATCCTGGTGTATTCATAGAATTTTGAGCAAGCCATTTTGCTGTTTTTAAGACCGAAAAATCATTTTCTATGATTGCTGTTAATAAGCAAGATATCGCAGTTGTTAAAGGTGAAGCAGGTGCTATCGGCCTGACCGAATATAAGGCAACTTTTACACGGTGGATGGTGGCTGGAACAGAAATAAGTAGAATGGTTCGCGATTTTCAAGTTTTGCGGGAAGGCTGTAATCTAGAAGGAGTGACAAACATTTGGGGTCATGTTTCATTTTCTAAAGGATATCTTGAGCAAATTCATTAAACTTGAAATGTACCATTCTTGAATTTTTGGAATCCTTCTTAAAGAGGAATCAGCTGACATGTAGGCGCTTCAGAAGTAGCAGAATGTTGCATTACAGAAACCATGCAGCTGTTAGTTACCACAAGTCAAAAACAATATGAAAAGTTCCTAAAGGACATGATCCATGCACAAGAAGCCTTTGTTAAATGAGTCTTTTTCAGTCAAAAAATTAAACTAGCTAAGCTTAAGCTGAACAGATTAAAAGATGATTATCATTTATTTTCCAGATTTATTATTTCATTTCAAAGCCAAAAATGTGACTCGGAAAAAATCTTCCAAAATGACATGCTTCACTCAGGAGTAGAGTCACAGCTACTTCAGTAATTCTTTGGTGTGGTATTGATATGACATATGAACAACCGCGTGCAGACGCTATTATAATTGATGGAGTAGTTATGATAAATTCAAATACAGCCAGGCAGGAAAACAGGAAAACATTTGATGATTATACCACAGATGTGACTGTACCTCATACTGAGCCATGTGCTTGGAAATATTCCAGGGCTGATATTGTCTTCGATATATGTCTTCGAGATAGTCTGAAAGGCAAAACCAGTAAGAACAGTAATCTGGTGTTTGTCGAAAGTAGTTTTAAATAGCAGAATTTTCAAATTATTGAACAGCTTCTTTCTCAAACCACTGCAAAGACACTACTTACAAAAAAGAGATGGCATTCAATGTAATAAGAACATCTACAAGAATGGTCTATTAACTACATGCAATCAAGAAGAGGCAGATTCTCGCATGCTTGTTCACGCAAAGCATGCAAACCATGCATCTTAGGAAGAATGTCAAACTCTCATTGTTATTACAGTAATTCTGATAACGAGGCTGTTCTTCTAGGCTAATTAAAGCAGCCAACAGTGATCTGAACATGACGATTTATGATTAACCTTTGGGACGGGAAACAACTTTTGATGGATACCGATTAATGTCATTTGCAAGCCTGTTGGTTCCCGTTATTACACTGCCTTTCTTCCATGCTTCCCAACATGTGATAGAGCCTACTGTCTACGCATTTGTTCACAAGGGCAAAAAGTCAGCATGGCAAGCATGATATTTATTCGACTAAGCTTTCCTTAACCTAAACACGACCAAAGAAAATGTATCGCAATAGAAAATGGACATTTGTGGTTATGATGCACAATCGGTTGAGCACATGTTGTAAAGTAGATGATGCATGCTTTGATTTATTTGCTTGACAGCAAAGAGCATAAGATGTTATTATCTCAACTAGAGATGCAGCTATTACGGGACATGTCAAGAAAGCTGTTTCCAGGCAGGACATGTATTATGAGGGTCAATCAATAGTATCACAACAGCAATTACTGTTTCCGTCTGAATCCTGTCTGCGAATGCAGGACACTTGCAGCTATAGCTGAATGCTGTAGACAGATTAAAATGTTGTTGCAAAATTTAGTCTTATTGCACAGGCAACTGGTATCGTTCAGGCTTTCCATGCACATCATTCTCTTTGTTCATGAAACTTGTAAGATTTTGATGCAAATAATTCAGGGATGTTTGTGGTCTAATTCATATTTCAATCAGCAACTTTAAACCTTGATTACGTTATAAAACCTAATGTCAACTCAGCGAAGAGGTGAGTATTGACTTAGAATGACACAAATGGTGATCTCGTGCTATTGACAAAATCCCTTCAACACAGTCCGTTTATTCTTACGTTAGACACCAATCTATAGCAATGTCCCAATACCAATGATTTAAATGTTATATAATTACATTTTTTATAGAAAATCTGAATCCCATACTCGCTTTAGGAATGACAAAAATTGATATGTAAAAAGACACTGATTAAAATCTACCCCAATGGGTTGACCAGTTTTTACGACCTGTTTGTATATTTTACCTATTTGCATTTTCTACAAGTTAGTATCGGTAATTAGTCATATGATTAAAAGATAAGTACTTGATCACTATTACATTGTGTATTAACATGGCGTCAAAATTTTCATAGTAAGTTTTGCAATAAAAAAAATGCACAGATACTTAGTTCATATAACGTTTTCATATCTGTTAAGTATAAACTGCAACATTCAAATTTTGATTTTTTGAAGTTTAACCGAATTATTGCTATAAAACCATTAATAAAATATCTCATTAATATTCATACACGTGCTGATGATATTATTGGCATATTGGACTCGTCATCTTGATATGGTACATTATAGTGCCACTGTGACTAGGTTAAGCAATTGTTACGTGACACTCTCTAAACTGCAACATTCAAATTTTGACTATTATTCTTATTCCATTTCAATGGGTTTTGCTTGAACAAAAACATTGATAAGATAAAATATATTACCTCTATTTATCTCATTAACATTCATACATAATTATCTATTTTGCTGATGAGATAATATACATAATACATAATCATTGCATTTACCATATAGCTCAAAATTAACAAAAATTTAATGTACAATTTTGGTGTTTTATGTCCATCAGAAGCAAGGATATGACAAATTTACTATTCATAAGGTCATACCCTCTTTTAAAATGGCGGTCATTTTGTTTTATGGCGGCCATCTTGAAAATGGCTATTTAACTGCCATCTTTTAACGATACTTAATAGTATGACAAGGTCAAAGCAATTGTTATATATCACTAACTATAAACAGCAACATTAAAGAAAAAAATCATTTTTTCTTTATTTTACCGATTTTTTTGCTGTAAAATCATTGATAGGAACATATCTCATTAATATTCATAATATGCTAATGAGATCATTTGCATACTGGATTTACCATACAACTAGAAATTAACTAAGCTTTAATTTGATACCAATTTTGTTATTTTATGTCCATCAGAAGCGAAGATATGACCGATTTACTGTGTATACCCCATTCCAAAGTGGCGGCCATTTTGGATTTCGGCGGCCATCTTGAAAATGGCGGAAATCGAAGTGGCCAGAAATTGTTTTGAAATCTGTAAGATCTGGAGAATATATGGTGCAAATTTCATGCTTGTATCATCATTTGAAATATTTTTACAGTATCCCGCCCCACTATTGTGGGAAATGAAGATATTGCTTGTTACAAGCAATTTCTTCATTTACCACAATGCTTTCCCAAGCTAATATCTTGAAGGTAGTCAAAAAGAGTCATTGTGTGGTAATGGGTTAATCCCCGCTTGGCAGTGTATTCATTCTGTCATTTGTCTCTTACCAATACTGTGAATCATCTATGTGAGAGTTCAGCTGGAGGCTGGGCTTGGACATTGTGGTGGTACTTGTGACAGAAATTCCAGGAACCCACGGTTATGTACACTAGCCTCCAGGATATGACAATAGCAGTTGAATGAGGCGTAAACCCCCAATCAATCATTACTTATAAGCTGCAACCATATTGTCTCTCAATGCTTTACATGCCAATAATACATGAATTCAATATTAATGGTATATAACAAACATTCAGTTTTTTTTATATTGGAGCTGTCAAGAATTTTGTTGTTTTGTTAAGGTTTAAATTCAAATTTTCTGTTTTGGGGTAGAAAAATAAATCCTCAAAGATATTTTTTGCATGTTACAGGTCCAACCTTGTAGGTTTAGCATCACTAAAAAGAGACAAATACTCTGTGTTCAACTTCCTCTCCTTCTCAAATCCAACAGAAGCGGACAGGAGTCAACAGACCAGGGCCGAAAACATAGAAGAAAAAGAAGAAAAGAAAAAAGAAACAACTGCACAAAAGGAAGGGGATAGAACTTTAAAACCTAGACAGGGAGCTTCAAAAGCCGCTGGTCTGAAATCTATATTCACACATTTGGTAAATCCTGCCAAACAGAGTAATAAAGCTACGGACACTGCTGCAAAAGGTGTTTCATTCAATATAAAGAGTAAAGTGCCTCAAAAATCAACAGAAGTGGCTGATGTATTTGAAGATGGAAGCAAGAAAAGGGATGATGCTGCTAAACAGATGCAGAAACCTGGAGAAGATAAAGAAAATAATGATACTGTAAGTTTTATGAAATATTTATTTAACCTTTTCCCAAACAAGACCTGGTTTTGACGTCCCTAATAGATATGGCTTGTGAAAATATATTTTCCTTGCTTCATTGCACTTATATCCTTTCTTTATTAACATCCAGTTTGTAGTTCGCAGTTGCTTTCAAATGGGAACCGCCCAAATCTTTGCCATTTGGGAAAGGGTTAACCATACTCAAATGCTTTCCCAAATAGCATGAATTGAAGCTTGATTTAACCAAATATAATGGTGTTCACCCTTTCCCAAACAGCCAAATTTCAGGGTGATCCACTTCAAAAACTGCTACAAATTACAATATGGAAGTTATTGAAGATAGAATTTGTGTAAAATATGGTATAGAAAATATTGAGACAAAAGGAGAAACTGCTGGTTATCAGCAGTTTCTTCTTTTGTTTCAGTGTTTTCCTAAGCCTTTTCTATTAGGGACGTCAAAACCTTGTTTGGGAAAGGATTAAAGATGAATCTGATGACACAAAACACCAGACAATTTGTATGACATAGCCCAAAAATTTTTGAGGGAAACTTTGAAGAGAAGAAAACGCTTGTAATCAGAATTTTCATCTTTTGGTTCAATGTTTACCGAAGCATTTTCTATTAGGGATATCAAAGCAGGTACTTGTTAATCTAAAGAATGAAAATTGTTAGGATAAAGTAAAGTAAGTAAAGGTGGTTTATAGTCTCAAATTTACGAACTGGGTCCATATTCGCGCGACTTTCACATGTTACTCCATGATTATTGAGTTTCAAGTCGGCTGTTCACAGTCAGCGCCACTGGCAGCCACAGCACTTTAGCTTTCAACTCTCCCATGTACCTGTTTATACACCTTGGTGAAGAGGAGCAACGTGGGGTAAATTTTTTGTTCAGAAAAATTCCCGTGTCACTAGCGGCAGGGTTGCATCTAGAGCGCGGCATTGCGGGATTGCCGCGAATTTTCATAAATGCCCCCCTATTTGGAAAATTGCTGCGGGCAAATCCCGCGAAAACAACAAAAACTCTGGCAAAAGAATAACCATTTCTGATGCCAACAATCATTTGGAATCGGGAAAATTCGAAAAGAACTAGGTCTTTCAATGAACAAAAATCAGCTAGTACTTGATTATTCACCAGAATGCAGGATAACAAAAACATGCTGTCGATCAGAAGAAAACACGATTCAGTAGTCCCGCCGCACGTGGCCAAACTGACTCCGTCTATTTGACCTAAAAAGATGTTTATTGGTTCCAAATATGGCTACTATTACTACGAAAAAGGCCCGCGATTATTGCACGCGCTGTGACAAACTGCATTCCAATGACGTCATTTGATAGTACCTTCCCATATAAAATCGCATTTCTGTCATCTATTTACGTCGATAAACTCCTTTAGTTGCTGTAATTTTCAGCCACATTTAAATCTTTCTGGCTTTGATTTACTTAATGTCCTTTGTTTAGCAAAAATGCTTTTTTAAGTAATATCCTTCCAATCATGACGATACGCTAAATGGCCAACACTCTAAATGACCAATCACATAGCGCCAGGAAGAGAGGTTATCCAATCAAATAACAAATTCAGTTGATAGTAAATTCCCGCTTGACAACTTTCCCATGGTCGTAAACAGACAGATAATGTGGGAAAACAAGGACAGTTGGTACATAAAATACAAATTATTCCATATAAAAATGACTTGGAACACAATCTCGGTCAGAACTTATCCAGTAGAAATTATAAATTTACAAGCAAATGAAAGAAATCTTGAATGATCAGGATGTCAAAATTCTTCCGTCTTACTTCCATAATCGATAAGAAAAAATCCATGAAAGCTGATTTGTTTCTAAGTACCTTTTTCACCGAGATAACCAGTCAGAGAGACGTAAATGTGCACAAACATTGAATCAAGAATACAGAATCGATCTCTTAACAGTCCTGAAATACTCTGGGCACTTTGATAAAAAACACTTCAATGATGACGTCACTCAAAATTGCAAATGGCGACTGTGTACACTGTGACAGATAGATTTAGAAAGTTTTTTTTGAGTACACTCGCTCAAACAGGCTTGTCATGCAACTGCTTGTGGATAGATAGGTAGTAAACCACGCATGATATGTAATCATTCAATTTTAACATTCAAAATACTGAAAAAACGAGTGCATTTGAAAGGCATAAAGTTGGAAAATTTTACATCATTTCACCTTGTTGACTGTAAGAGTTCCTACTTCGACGATACATTTATATCAAAGTTGGCGAAAGACTTAATTGGATGGATATTAAATGAGCCCCTGTATGAAATTTGTCTGGTATCTATTTCATAGCTGTAAAGGTAATTGCATTGTTATTTCATTAGGATGTAGACTAGTTTAGATGACCTTTGTCACAGTTTACTTTATAATTCATTGAATATGGCATCAAAAACGATCAAAATACATAAAATTACCAAAGAAGAGTCATTTTATATATGCCCCCATATTTTGGTCATTGCCCCCCAATTTCAGAAATTATGGGGGGCAATTCCCCCCATTTTGCAAATTTCTAGATGCAACCCTGTAGCGGGATTTGAACCTGGGACCTCTCAATCCCAAAGCCCGCATCCTTACCACCAGACCATGGCGCCCCACAGCTGTGATCTGGAAAAAATACTCTAATGGCAAATAAAACTGAAGTAAAGCTTTTGTTTAAGTGTTCATTTCTCCATCTACAGAATCTTTGGAAGGAAACAGTTGTATTTTTTATGCCCCTGTACCAAAAGATCGGGGGCATATTGTTTTACTGTTGTCTGTCTGTCCGCATGTCCATCCATCTATCCGTCATTACGAAACTTAACATTAGCCATTTCGTTGGCATTGGTGTTTCACAAACACATCTTGTTTTTAGGGGCAGGGGGTGGCGGGGGATACAGATGACTTTGACCCATTTAATTGTTATGTTCAGAAATCTACAGAGAAGATTGGTATGGACCTGTTCCGGGCTATATTCAGGAATACAGACTCTGAGAGTAGTTCTGATGATAATGATGACGATGAACAGCCAGGAAGCAAGGCTAATGAAAATAAAAATACCCAGCTAGAGAACAGCAGCAACAGTAAACAAAACACTCAGGGTCTGAATAACGTTGTAGAGAATATCAAGATGGAAGTGGAACCGGTCTCTAATGAAGTCAATGAAAGTTCTAATCCTTTGCATGGTAACTATTCTACTATCTTTTAGCTTTGAACCCTTTCCCAAACAAGACCGGGTTTTGGCGTCCCTGATAGAATAAGATAGGGCTGTGGAAAATATTGAGTCAAAAGAAGAAAATGCTGATAATCAGCATTTTCTCCTTTTGCCTCAATATTTTGTGTGCCAGCGAGTAGAGAGAAGCAGCAAACCAAGCACTCAGGGTGCAGCTGATGTTGTAGAGAATATCAAGATGGAAGTGGAACCGGTCTCTAATGAAGTCATTGAAGATTCTAATGCTAAGCGTGGTAAGTATTCTATTATCTTTTAGCTTTGAACCCTTCCCAAACAAGACTGAGTTTAGGCGTCCCTAATAGATAAGGAATGGGAAAATATTGAGGCAAAAAAAGAAAATGCTGATAATCAGCATTTTTATGCTCCCCGAAAAAATTTCGAGGGAGCATATAGTCGCCACGCTGTCCGTCCGTCCGTGTGTCCGTCCGTCCGTCCGTCCACAGCCATATCTCAGCAACCCTTGGACCAAATTCAATGAAACTTCAAATGTGAACTCCCTGGGTCAATACCTAGAGACGTTTTTCTGCGTTTTTAAATTTAAGGCTGTGTCATGGAAAAAGGGGCCTTAGTGTAAAAATGAGTTTTTCTCTTATTTCTCTTCATCTAATGGGCAGAATTTAATGAAATTTTGTGCTCATGTAATAAATAGGATGTTCTAGACCATATTCTATAATTAATGTGTGTACAAAAAAGCTGTCATGGGAAAAGGGGGCTTAATGTATGATAGTTTTTATTTTGTGACAAACACTTATTCGGGGAGCATAATCCGTCTGTGACGGCTCTTGTCTCCTTTTGCCTCAATATTTTGTGTGCCAGAGAGTAGAGAGAACAGCAGCAACAGTAAAACAAACACTCAGGGTCTGACTAATGTTGTAGAGAATATCAAAATGGAAGAGGAACTGGTCTCTAATGAAGTCATTGAAAGTTCTAATGCTATGTGAGGTAGGTGTCTTTTGTCTTCTCACTGTTTTCAAAATGACAAAAGTGTATACCTGAGGTGCGTTCTTTAGAGCGAGATTTTTAAGATTTCTTAAGATGTTTCTGATACAGCGTTTTGAGACCGAGATTTTAAGCGAGGTGTTCCGAATGTTCCATACTTCATACAAATGACGTCGTCACGATGTCATTTGTATGAAGTATGGAGCATTTGGAACTCCGCTGTTTATGAATCATGGAGCATTCGGAACAACTCGGTCAATTCTCTCGCATATAGATTCTACAGAATTTACCGAGGTGTTCCAAAAGAGGTATAGAGCAATGGCGGCTTCCAGTGATCGTCTTAAAAATCTCAGAAGAATGCTTTATCCTAAAACATCTTAAGAAATCTCAAGACATCTCAAGAAATCTCGCTCTAAAGAACGCACCTCAGTCAAACTAGAAAGATATGCCAAACGATAAAGTGTGAGTAATAGAGCTGGGATGTGTAGAAATTTTTTACCCGAGTACCTGTGGTCATATTATATGCAGGTACTCGAGTACCCGATGATAATTAAAAAAAAACACAAATAGTAATCTATATTTTTTCATCCAGGCTCTTGTTTGCTAAACATGGCTTCAAGCAACCATGCTTTGTTGAAGTCTTTTTCAAAAAGCAAAGTTTGGCCATTCTTCAGTCTTCTGCAAGACAAAGAGAAAACGCAATATTTCGTCGTTGTAAATGCAAAACCTTGAATCTTGTTTTTGGTAAATTTCAAAGGGGAGGGAAAAAAGTGTAATAACTTTTCCCAAACTGAAATGTTTTACAATATCACAATATTATTCCTCAGGGAATACAATAAAACACTTTTATAAAATATTCAATTCAATATTTCGGCAAAATTTGCCTTTTTCAAGAGTTTGAAAAACTTAATCGCACAGAGCTTCAGATTTATTTGAAGAGTGGTGGGTCGAAATGACCCATGGCAGGGAAATTGATGGGTCATTTTTGGAAATGATGGGCCATAGCAATGAAAATAAACATAGTGATATAAAAAATTTGTAAAAGCTTGGGCCGCTTGGCCCCTGGAGTTGAAAAGTGATGGGCCATATTTGCAAATAGTGTGTCAAATGGCTCGGGCCCACTGTCAATCTGAAGCTCTGATCGCACTACATAATTATTTTTTTTTTACAAAATAATTATGTAGTGCGATTAAGTTTTTCAAACTCTTGAAAAAGGCAAATTTTGCCGAAATATTGAATTGAGTATTTTATAAAAGTGTTGAAATGTTTTACTTGAAATTTTGACATATTGTTCACAAATAATGTGTCATTAATACTGACTAGTAAAAATATCTCAAAACCTGCGAGAATTGTCTTAACTGGGCACACAAGTTTGTACTTTGGAAATAGCAAGAATCGACATACGAGGTTTTGCATTTACACTGACGATTTGCGATTTAAAGCTTAGTTACAGCAGGGCCTCAACTTCTGTCCTATAGATCCATGTGTCCTATATTTTGATGGCTATCCTTTATTGTCCTATATTTAAAAGGTGTACTATATAGTCATCACCTATACTATATTTTCATGAGATGATATTGTGGGGAAAAAGAGAGAAGAAATTGAAGAAAAAAGATAGTAAAGACTTGCTAAAGATGCAGATCTTAAAAGTGATATATGACACTTGCTAAAATTAGGGTTGCTTACAGAACAAAAAGCTAATCCAGTCTGAAATTACTATCACCCCCAACTAAAGTGTCCAAAATAGACAGGTAAAATGTTGACCCACAGTCAAAAAGGCATAAACATTACGAACGATATTAAAGAAAGTTTTTGCTTTAAATAGGTAATGTACAAAACCGGGTACCGGGTACTGATTTAGTATGAGGGTATTGGTGTTACCCTACTCGATACCCGGGTACTCGAGTACTCATCCCAGCTCTAGTGAGTTAACAGATAGTTGAATTGTGTTCATTTATGATTGTAAATCAGAAAATTTTGTGGATAAAAGGAGAAAATGCATCATCATGGCTATTGCAGATGCAAGCATAAATTGGAACGAAAAGAGAGAGAAATATTGCATAGGCTTACTAGCTTTATTATCAAGAGGTACTGGTTTGATCACCTTAAACTTCATTGTTTGGGAAAGGGTTATGCTGAAGTTTTGGTATAAATGTATAATTCACAGATCAGCCTGCTCAAGCTATATTGCCAGGTAGTGGTGAGAGGATACCATCTATACAAGAAAGGTTATCTTCAGATGAAGATTCGGATTGCTACGGACCAGTCCTGCCTCCCGGGAATTTTGTACCAACCACAAATAATGGTAACTTAGGAAAGACTATTGTCATTTATATTTAGGAATGCAATAACTACGGCTTGAATAAGCTGTAGTTACAACACCTAAACAATGCTATTAACCCTTTCCCACACAAGACCTGGTTTTGACGTCCCTAGTAGAAAAGGCTTGGGAAAACATTGAGACAAAAGAAGAAACTGCTGATAACCAGCAGTTTCTCCTTTTGTCTCAATATTTTATGTGTCTTATTTTACACAAATCCTATCTTTATTGACACTAATTTTGACATCTTCAACAGCTTTCAAATTGAACAACCCTGAAATTTTGTCGTTTGGGAAAGTGTTAAATGTTTTCATTAAAGTTTTGAAGCAAGCTAGTTTGAATATCATGCTGTCAACTCAATGAAGCGTTCTTGTGTATAAATTTAGCTAAAAAATATTCAAATCACCAGGGCGTTGACACAATGTTTTGGTTTAAGTTTCACATGCATTTGTCATATTTCTGTTTCAACCAATTGACCAAACACCAATCGACAGATGGCTCCGCCCAACATAGAATTTAATGTAAAACAATGGACATGTGTTCGTTTATAGGGAACGATTTTATTCAGTTAATCGTAAAGTAAATTCGGACAAACAAAATAGTATTTTGTAGATGTTGTTATAAAATTTTGTAACTACGGCTTAATTCAAGCCGTAGTTACAAGATTTTATATAAACACCGACGGTTTATCAAAACATACGGTTGACCTAGTCTATTGTTAGCACAAAATTCTTTGCAATTGCCATGTCCATTGTTTTGATTGTCAGTCGATAAATTGATACAATAACACGTGCAACGAAGAACAATTGGAGCATGGCATTTTTCTGATCGCCCATTGGCTAATCAATGTTTTTGATTGACAGTCGGCATTTGGTCAATACTATTGCTTTGACACTACTTATGCTTTTGTGAAACTACTATTGTATGTTTTGAATATACATGTACTTTTGTACCTAGATCTATTTGCATTTTTTTGTGCAAATGACAATTTCTGTTCAAATCCTTATGATTTTTTTCTTTCCTTCAGAATCTACTAACAAAGAATCAAAAGACACTAGGGACATGGATGACATAGATTTAACTAAAAACTCCACAAAGAAACATAAACATAAACACAAAGAAAAACACAAATCAAAGAAGGATAAAAAGGTGTGTATCAATTAATTTGTTTGTTTATTCCTTTTATAGATTGAAAAAACCCTTTCCTAAATAATGATGCTTTTAGGTCACTTAATTGTATGTGACAATGTTGGAAGAAAATGAAGACAGTGATATCAAGTTAATTTTTCAAAGAAATGTGTTAACACCATCCCAAATAACAGAATTTTAGGTTGGTCACATTACAAACCCTCTGCAGACGACAATATGGATGTTATTAATCCTTTCACTGCCATAGGCGACTTGTCGACTATAGGGGGTCCCTGCCATAGGCGACTTATGTCGACAAATTTATGGGGGCGAAATATTTGAGTACCCACAACATAAAAAAGAAAAAAATATTGTCATTTCAAAAATGACCTTTAAATATTGGTCACATATAGGTGCTTAATTTGTCTGTATGTGCTGAAAATTTGAAAGGAATCCATCAAATGAGTCAAAAGTTATGCATGTTTTTGTGTACAGGGTATCGATTCTTGGAAATTTCTTTGAATTAATTCAGCAGTGAGAAACGCTTCCGAAATAAATATTTGGCAGTGAAAGGGTTAAAGACAGAATTTGTCTGTAATATAGCACTGAAAATATTAAGACAAAAGGAGAAACTGCTGGCCATCAGCAGTTTCTTCTTTTCCTCAATGTTTTCCTAGGCCTTTTCATTTAGGGACGTCAAAACCAGAAGCGCTTTCTTTAGAGCGAGAGTTTTAAGATACCTTAAGATGTTTTAGATGAAGTGTTTTAAAGAACTAGATTATGACCAAGGTATTCAGAATGCTTCATACTTCATACAAATGATGTTATGATGACATCATTCGTATTTGTGGTACCATGGAGCATTTGGAACAACTTGGTCAATTCTTCCTTATATTGTTTCTACAGAGTTAACCAAGGGGTTCTGCAGGAAGTATAGGGTAATGGCTCCTCCCATTTAGCGTCTTAAATTTCTTTCTCCGAAGAACACTTCATCCTAAAACATCTTAAGAAATCTCAAGATATGACAAGAAATCTCGCTCTAAAAAGTATGCTTCTGGCCTTGTTTGGAAATGTGTTAACCCTTTCCCAAACGACAAAATCTTAGGGTGATCCATCTTAAAAACTGCCACAAATAACAAAATGGATGTTATGAAAGATAGGATTTGTGTATAGAAAACATTGAGACAAAAGGAGAAACTGCTAGTTATCAGCAGTTTCTTCTTTTGTTTCATTGTTTTCCCCAGCCTTTTCTAATAGGGATTTCAAAACCTGAGGCACGTTCTTTAGACCAAGATTTTTTAAGATTTCTTAAGGTGTTTTGGATAAAGCGTTTTTAAGACCGAGACTTTGACCGAGTTGTTCCGAATGCTCCATATTTATACAAATGACGTCATTATGACATCATTTGTATAAAGTATGGAGCATTCAGAACACCGCGGTTTATGAATTATGGAGTGTTCGGAACAACTCGGTCAAACCTCTTTTATATTGTTTGTACAGAGTTAACCGAGGGGTTCCGCACGAAGTATAGGGTAATGGTGCCTCTCGTTGAGCGTCTTTAAAATCTTGCTCAAAAGAATGCTTTATCCTAAAATATCTTAAGAAATCTCAAGATATCTCAAGAAATCTCGCTCTAAAGAACGCACCTCAGGTCTTGTTTGAAAATGTGTTAATGGTGAATTTAGTGCATTAGTGATGTGCTAGACTTCCAACTAGTGTTGTTAGTTTGACCCCTTGCTACTGTTGTCATTAGATAATAAGGTCTTAACCCTTTCCCATACGGCAAAATTTTAGGGTGATCCACTTTAAAAACTGCCACAAATGACAAAATGGGTGTTATTAATGATAAGATTTTTGAAAAATATGGCACAGAAAAATATTGAGACAAAAGGAGAAACTGCTGGTTATCAGCATTTTCTTCTTTTGTTTCAATGTTTTCCCAAGCCTTTTCTATTAGGGACGTCAAAACCAAAGCCGCTTTCTTTAGAGCGAGATTTCTTGAGATATCTTGAGATTTCTTAAGATGTTTTAGGATAAAGCGCTCTTTTGAGCAAGATTTTTAAGAGGAACACTGCGAGCCGCCATTGCTCAATACTTCTTTCGGAATCCCTCGGTAAAAACTGTAGAATCTATATGGGAGAGAATTAACCGAGTTGTTCCGAATGCTACATGATTCATAAACTGCAAAGTTCCGAATGCTCCATACTTCATACAAATGACGTCATGATGACATCATTTGTATGATGTATGGAATATTTGGAACACTTCGCTTTATAATCTCGGTCTCGAAGACGCTGGATCAAAAACATCTTAAGAAATCTTAAAAAATCTCGCTCTAAAGAACGCACCTCTGGTCTTGTTTGGGAAAGGGTTAAGGGAGAATATTGATAATGTGGCCATTTTGAGATTCATAAAACATTGGATATTTTTGAGCGGCGTCCTTACGTATCCGAACTTATTTGGGCGCTGTCGTAAACATTCGGCGGTTGAAAGTTTACCACCAAATGTTTTCAACCTTGCCGGAATAATTCCAATGCTGTATGAATCTCATCAGGGTTACTCTGCCACCATATGACTTGCTGTTTTGTCAGATGTACCGGTAAAACTCTTTTCAATCAAACACAAGATACAAGTTTTACATCATTTTTGTGTAACTCTGTTTTATAGGCAAAATACAAAAAGAGCAAACATAAAAGGAAGCAAAAGAAGAAAGAGAGAAAGAAGAAAGATAGACAGACAAGCGACACAGACAGTTCAGACACGACAGATAAAGACACAGATGAAGAGATGAACATGCCGAGTGATAGAGATCTCCTCAATAAGTAAGTTTTTACCATTCACTTTCGGAAAAAGCAGACTGAAATCTGCATATGACAAAATGGATATTGATAAAGAAAGGATCTGTACATCGTCAGTGTTATTGCAAATTCTTGTATCTACAGCTTTAATGAAGCTGTAGATACAAGGTTTTACAATAACACTGACAATATATTACAGTACAGGAAATATTAAGGCAAAAGGAGAAAATACTGGCTATCAGCTTTTTCCTCTTTTGCCTGAATGTTTTTTTTTTAAAGATTTTTCAGGTAGGTTGAAATGAGGGATTGTTTTGGAAAGGTTGAAGAAAACATTGAGGGAAATTAGAAAAGTGCAACTTATAAGGTTTTTTATAAGACAATTCTCAATAGAGAAAACAGAAAGCAAAAAGAGAGAACGAAGAAGGATAGACAGACAAGCGACACAGACTGTTCAGACACGACAGTTTAAGACACACATGGAAAAATGGAGATCTTCTCAATAAGTAAAGTTTTCCTTAATCCTTTTCCCAAACAACAAATATTTCACGAGTCCAATTTAACAAAATTCATAGATTTTTGTGATATAGCTCAGAAAATGATAATGATCAGCATTAACTGCATTTTTATGCCCCTGTATCGAGAGATCGAGGTCATATTGTTTTACTTGTGTCTGTCTGTCCATCCATCCATCTGTTTCTCTGTCCGAAAACTTAATATTTTGCCTTTTCTCCAAAAGTATTTGAAATACAAAGCTGAAACTTGGTATGTAACTTTCTTTCAATGACGTCTATCTGTTCCATGCAATATGACCTTCCTCAAGGTCATCTGATAACCTTATCAATCCTTAACACAAAAACTTAAAATTTTAGAACAAGATGTGATGGTGAAACACAAATGCCCCCGAAATGGCCATTTTTAGCTCACCTGAGCACGAATGTGCTCATGGTGAGCTATTGTGATACCGCTGTGTCCGGCGTCCGTCGTCCGGTGTCCGTCGTCCGTCGTCCGTCAAACTTTGCCTTGTGTGCACTCTAGAGGCCACATTTTTTGCCCAATCAACCTGAAATTTGCTCAGAATGATTGTCTTGATGAAATCTCGGACAAGTTCGAAATTGGGTCATCTGGGGTCAAAAACTAGGTCACGGGGTCAAATCTTAGAAAAACCTTGTGTGCACTCTAGAGGCCACATTTTTTGCCCAATCAACCTGAAATTTGCTCAGAATGATTGTCTTGATAAAATCTCGGACAAGATTGAAATTGGGTCATCTGGGGTCAAAAACTAGGTCACGGGGTCAAATCTTAGAAAAACCTTGTGTGCACTATAGAGGTCACATTTTTTGCCCAATCAACCTGAAATTTGCTCAGAATGATTGTCTTGATGAAATCTCAGACAAGTTTGAAATTGGGTCATCTGGGGTCAAAAACTAGGTCACAGGGTCAAATCTTAGAAAAACCTTGTGTGCACTCTAGAGGCCACATTTTTTGCCCAATCAACTTAAGATTTGTTCAGAATAATTGTCTTGATAAAATCTTGGACAAGTTCGAAATTGGGTCATCTTGGGTCAAAAACTAGGTCACTGGGTCAAATCTTAGAAAAACCTTGTGTGCACTATAGAGGTCACATTTTTTGCCCAATCAACCTGAAATTTGCTCAGAATGATTGTCTTGATGAAATCTCGGACAAGTTTGAAATTGGGTCATCTGGGGTCAAAAACTAGGTCACGGGGTCAAATCTTAGAAAAACCTTGTGTGCACTCTAGAGGCCACATTTTTTGCCCAATCAACTTAAGATTTGCTCAGAATAATTGTCTTGATAAAATCTTGGACAAGTTCGAAATTGGGTCATCTTGGGAAAAAACTAGGTCACTGGGTCAAATCTTAGAAAAACCTTGTGTGCACTATAGAGGCCACATTTTTTGCCCAATCAACCTGAAATTTGCTCAGAATGATTGTTTTGGTGAAATCTTGTACAAGTTTGAAATTGGGTCATCTGGGGTCAAAAACTAGGTCACGGGGTCAAATCTTAGAAAAACCTTGTGTGCACTATAGAGGTCACATTTTTTGCCCTATCAACCTGAAAATTGATCAGAATGATTGTCTGGATAAAATCTCGGACAAGTTCGAAATTGGGTCATCTGGGGTCAAAAACTAGGTCACGGCGTCAAATCTTAGAAAAACCTTGTGTGCACTCTAGAGGCCCCATCTTTTGCCCAATCAACCTGAAATTTGCTCAGAATGATTGTCTTGATGAAAGCTCGGACAAGTTTGAAATTGGGTCATCTGGGGTCATAAACTAGGTCATGAGGTAAAATCTTTGTAAAACCTTGTGTGCACTCTAGAGGCCACATTTTTTGCCCAATCAACCTGAAAATTGCTCAGAATGATTGACTTGATAAAATCTCGCACAAGTTTGATATAGGGTCATCTGGGGTCTAAAACTAGGTCACAGGGTCAAATCTTAGAAAAACCTTGTGTGCACTCTAGAGGCCACATTTTTTGCCCAATCAACCTGAAAATTGCTCAGAATGATTGGCTTGATAAAATCTCGCACAATTTTGAAATTGGGTCATCTGGGGTCAAAAACTAGGTCATGGGGTCAAATCTTAGAAAAACCTTGTGTGCACTCTAGAGGCCACATTTGTTGCCCAATCAACCTGAAAATTGATCAGAATGATTGTCTTGGTGAAACCTCGGACAAGTTTAAAATTGGGTCATCTGGAGTCAAAAACTAGGTCACGGGGTCAAATCTTAGAAAAACCTTGTGTGCACTCTAGAGGCCACATTTTTTACCCAATCACCCTGAAAATTGATCAGAATGATTGTCTTGATCAATTTTCAGACAAGATTGAAATTGGGTCATCTGGGTTCATAAACTAGGTCATGAGGTAAAATCTTTGTAAAACCTTGTGTGCACTCTAGAGGCCACATTTTTTGCCCAATCAACCTGAAAATTAATCAGAATGATTGTCTTGACCAATTCTAGGTCACGAGGTCAAATCTTAGATAAACCTTGTGTGCACCCTAGAGGTCACATTCTTTGTCCAATCAACCTGAAAATTGGTTTACAAAAAAAAGTTATTATATCAGGTGAGCGCTTCAGGGCCAATGGCCCTCTTGTTGTAAAATGTTAAGTTTTCGTAGAGTAAAGCGTTGATAAGGGTTAGGTGATGACCTTGAGGAAGGTCAAATTGCATGGAACAGGTAGATATCATTGAAAGGAAATGGCATACCAAATTTGAGCTTTGTATGTCAAATACTTTTGGAGGAAAGGCAAATGTTAAGTTTTCGGACAGACAGACTGATGTACACACAGACGGAGAGATAGACAGACAGACAGATGGACACGAGTAAAATAATATGCCCCCGATCTCTTGATACGGGGGCATAAAATGGCCATTTCGGGGGCATTCATGTTTCACAAACACATCTTGTTTTCTAGCCGTCTCTTCTGCAAATGTTAAAACCAGTTCTGTTTTCAAGAGGGTTAAATTAAATACCATTCCAGACATTTATGTCTGCTTCGATGTCAAGTTGTTTTCCAAACCATTTCTACCAGGGACATCAAATGCAGGTCTTGTTTGGGAAAGGGTAAAGAGATATTCATTTCTATTTTCAGATTAAAACAGCTTAAACCAGGACAAAGAATGAGAGCTTCTGACTTTATGTGATATGAAGGCTCTACCAAAAATACAAAATTAATTAGTTTTGTCCAAGTTAAAAGATGACTTAGGCCAAACAATTAAATTTTCATGCTGAAAGAAGAAGGCAGTATAGAATAAGGCCAGGCTGCACTTATCACGATGGATAATCACGTGATACAATATTTTCAGAAAATCTTCAATGATTTTGTAAATACAGGACCGATTTGAATTCGGTTTGAAGCAGAGAATGTGGACAGATGTCACGCATTAGATGGACATGGTTGATTTTTGAAAAAAAATCAACTGATAAAAAAGTTATTGAAGATAAACCAAAATTTTGGTTTATCTTCAATAACTTTTTTATCAGTTGATTTTTCAAAAATCCAACACATCCAGCTTGTTCCTGGCATTTTCCCACATTCTCTGCATCAAACCGAATTTAAATTGGCCAAGTATTAAACAAGATATTGAAGATTATCGGAAATTCTGAGTCATGTGATTATACACCGTGACTTATGTGCAGGCTGGACTTGTACTATTCTGCCTGCCAAAGTGAATCGAATATTATGGAATCAGCATGACCAGGGTTAATGCCATATGGTACTTGAAAATTGGAAGGTTTTTAAGTTTAAAAAAGTGAGAATATTGAGCAAAAGGTAGAAAATATTGGACAGTCTCAGTCATTGATTTTAGAAGCCTTCTCTGTCTATGTTGTCAAAACCATGGCTTGTTTGGGAATTGTTAAAGTCTTATTGGTTGTTTATGGTACAACAGATATGAATAAAGTTTAAAAAACACATTTTTGATTGCATTGTTTAATCACTTAACAACAACCTTACTTTTCTAGACTAGACCTATCTTTTCTATACAATTAAGTGTTGTAGGAAAAGTCAGTTTTTAATGGGACCATTTGAAAAATATCTGGATCTGCAAATGCTGTTGGTTAACCTTTTCCCAAATGACAAAAATAGACTGTTCCAATCTGAAAGCTTGTAACCCCTTCATCTTTGATCAGCCGCAATAGTGCTAATGACTAGTATATCTAGTTAGCAATAAGAGGAAAATTAAATTTATTGTTGGTCTATCTCCTAGTTATCATGTTCTTTTCTGTGAATGCATTCCAAATCATTTCCTGTTGAAGATGCCAACACCAAAGTTTGATTGGGAAAAGATTAAATTTGTCTTTTGACACGACCAAGCTAATTAAAGGTCCTTGCAACAAAGTTCTTTTACTACTTAAAGAATAGCCAGTCGTAGCTGTCAGTCAAATATCAATTTGTTCACTTAGTATTTTTTCACAATACACCTATATAATTATACTCCGCAAAACTGCTAACGCATCACTCAGATCTTTGATAATATTTTTTCAACAAATCTACAAAATACGTCCAAAATTTGCACATGCCGACTACGACCATTTGATAAGAAGCCTATGAAATTTTACAGTAAAAGCTACAGTCTGCTTAGAAATATTGAACTTTTAATAAGGACACCCTTAATTCTAAAATTCATAAAGTCTGAAATTTGATTAAAATGGGAAATTCACGCATAACTTTCAAACCGTTTGTATTGGCTGAAAGAGTTCCTGTGTAGAAAAGGTATCCTTCCTTAAACAAACCCACGGCTTTGACACTTTTGTGGGCGCGTAATTTATTCCCACAGAGGTAATGTTACATCACTAGTGTCGTTGGTGTCATTGTTGGCGTCGACGGTGACGTCGGTTACGTAGACAAAAACGTATCGGTCTCTATCTTATGAACTGTATGAGATGCAGTCTTTATATTTCACACATAGACAGGTCCAACCAAGACCTTTCACCTAAGACCATAAAATTTGACCTTGTGACCTTGACCCTGAAAAATTGACCTTTTCTTTTAAAAAGGTGCGTCTATGTGAGCTACGTTGTCCGCGAACGGCCCTTGTTACGTTAGATGAGGAATTAATCTTTTCAGACTTCAGTCCCACAATAAACAAGGTTTCAAAATCAATTCAAACAAAAATAATTGAAAAAAGATCACAAGTTACACGAGCAGAAAAACTGTTTTGGTTCCCTTTTCATATGACGCGATCACATAAGACAGAAAACTTGAAAATAATTTTATGGATGAGTGCAGAAATTTGTGGGATAAACATATGCAAAATTACAAATCAAAATCTTTGACAATAAAGAAGTTATGCAATTTTAAAAAGTGATGCGCTGGCTCTTGCTGAGTATATAATTAAAACTGGGAATGTACATTTATAACAAAAACGATGTAAACAAAACAAAAACATTGTCAAGAAACATTAACTTCGTAAACGTACTGTTGTTTTAATACGTCTCTATAACTGCTTTCCAAAACAGTAAAATACTAGACTGTTCCGATACTGAAGCTGTGCAGGAGACAAAATGAATGTCCATTGCTATCAAATGGTGTACAATATAGTACAGAATATTTAGGTATTACTTGATTTATTCGACATGGTACTTGCCTATACAAACCACACGTATTTGGCAAATGACTAATAACATACACCAATGAGACATATATCTTGGTATAGGGATAAAATATAAATACGACAATTGTATGTTATTCATGTATTGTTAGGAAATAGCTCAATCGTGTAATTTGTGATAGTAAAAAAGCTGCGTCATGTCAATAAGATTCCATAATACCTATTTACTTGAAAGGATAGTGGGCCCTACGGCTTATTTGGTTTGAGAGAACACGGGATCTTTTTTTCTTTAGATCCTGGCTCACTTACATACTCTCGATCTTATTTCTTTGATGATGGATCGACACTCTTGTTGAAAGAGTGTGCCTTTCCAAGCGTAAAGAGCACAATTGAGAGAAATATTGCACATGCCTAACGAATTTACGAAAGAGAAAAGAAGTTTCACTACCGGACTACTAGCATTTACTACACCGGCTGTGGTCAAGCCTTGTACCGTGATTACAAAAATGGTCATCGAACCTATTGTTCCAAACAAAAGGCCGGTTATAAGAAACAGTAGTTTTGTCTGAGAATCGAGAGATGCGCCGGTTTGCCGACGTTTACACATGTGAACAATTAACGTGATGTTCCCCGATATAATGATCAGAAAAGGACCCGTTAATGCTGTCAAGAATAGAAATGTCCATACCGGTCCCTTTAATGGACCGAATTGACCGTCGGATCCGAACGTATAGCAGAGTGCAAGGAATTTACGGTACTTTGGGGTGCTGTTATCTGCTGTATAGTTGCTTTTCTGCAAAAAGCCCGTAACTGCAGCTTGTTCCAAGCTGCAGTTACGAGGTTTTTGTTGAAAAGCAGCGACAGAGCTGTTTACAGCATGTATTTGTGTTTCATTATCTACTACTGTGGTTTCCATTTGACCTTTTTGAGTAAGATTGCCACCTATTGTTTCAATTTCTGTTTTTATCGGATCTGTTTGACCAAGAGCAATAAGAATTCCAAGTACTGCACCGCATAATACAGCAATTACGGTCGTTAAAACAATACTTTTATTTCGGTTGAGATGAAACTTCGTATTGTGGGGAAAGACAATGAACAACACTCTCTCCACGGTGAAAATGGCAATAGTCATGAACGACAAAGAAGCCGACCATTGCAAAAACCACGCATGGATGTTGCAAAGCAATTCAGGCGGTGTGGCTATGCTCGTATCAAACATCTGGCGGAAAGAAATCTGCAGATAAAATGACCATAGAAACAAAATATCAAATATGGACAGAAATACGAGGAGAAAGCATGGCGACTGTCGAAGTTTCTTGCGAGAGAATACGAAAATGTTTATACTATTTCCTACTGTTCCTATGGCAAGAAGGATCGTTGGTACAAAGCGATATATCCAGACTGATGCCTGACAAATAGGGTCGTCGGCTGGTAGGCATTCTGACGCGAACTCGTCAAACACTCCCATTTCTTCCATGCCTGTTAAATATAAAAGAAAATGTGTAAATTAACCATTTCCCAAACGACAAACTTTTAGGGCTGTCCAAATTGAAAGATACTGCAGATGACAATTTTAAGTGAATGGAATTTTTATGTTACAGGCCTTTTTGGATGAAAACATTGTCGGAAATGAAGAAATTGATTGTCACAAGCAATTTCTTCATTTTCTAAAATGTTTTCCCTGGCCATTATTTTGTGGGGAGTCAAAAAGAGTCATTGTGCGGTAATGGGTTAATACGTATTTATTGCATAGTAACATATCACAAAAATGAATATAGAGGGTAAATTACGTAAATTAACCCATCACCAGACGTTAAAAAATTAGACAAGTTCAAATTCAAACGAGTTTCAAACGACACTAACTTTCAGTTGACTGAAATTTTACATTTTTGGTCGATTTGTTTTGAAAATATTGTGGTAAATGAAGAAATAAGCTTGTCACAAGCATTTTCAACAATGTTTTTTCAAAGCCTTTTCTATCAGAGTTGTCAAAAATCGCCATTGTTTGGGGATGGGTCTATACGTATTCAACACATAGTTAAAGAAAACCAAAGTGAATGATTAAAAATGTTAAAAAAAAAAAGCGAGGAATTGTAACCTTCACTAGACGGCAAAATTGTAGACGGTATAAATTCAAAGATGCAAACAACAATTTCAAGTGAATGAAAATATAGTGTTGGGTCTTTTAGGGTAAAAACACCATTCCTTCGTTTTCAACGATGTAATCCTTAAGCCTTTTTCTCGTTGGGCATCAAAAAGTGTCCTTATGTGAGAATGGGTTAAATGTACTGTTCGACGGACACTCGGACGGATATAGGCCTATCGCATGTTGTTGCACAATGCACACATTTACTAGAATAATTATGTCCCTTTAAATATCAACTTGATTGTACAACGTATTCGTGAAATATCTTACAAGTGCTATACGGGTGGATCCGTAAAATATAAGTGCACTCGTAAAATGTACAGGTGCACTCCTATTTCATATGTGCACGCTAAAAGTAGAAATTCGACCCATTTGTAACGTAATTATGCTTAGGGTGGTATTCACGAACCAGTTTGATTCCAAGTTCACCTTTAGAATTACACAACAATCCATCTGATTGGCCGAGACATACGTCTCGTCCAATCAGATGGCTTGTTGTGTAATTTCGGATTAGAAAATCAATAAAGAAATGTTGATGAATATGAACGCTAATGTGTTTCTCGATTTTTTTTGGACTTTAAAGAATGGCACTTTAATCATGACAAGCCACGTTGATAATAACCCATTACCGGACGGCACAGCTTTAGAATGGTCTAAATTCAAAGATGTTGCAGATGACAATTTGATCAAGTTAATCAAATTATTTTTTTTTCGATCTATTGGGGTAGAAAATATTGTGATAAATGAAGAAATTGCTTGTCACAAGCAATTTCTTCATTTTCCACAGGGTTTTCCAAAGCCATTATCTTGGAAGGAGTCAAAAATAGTCGTTGTGTGGTAATGGGATAAAGTTGGCAGATTCTTACCGGGTTTTTAGCTATAGTAACATGTCTGTTCATCTAGGATCATTCCGCGCTTTCCAAACAACGTGCCAGGGCAGGTATCATCGCCTCAAATACCGAATAGATGATTTCACACTCGAATCCTAATCAACGATTAATACGTTAGGCCACAAAATGCAAAAGTGTTGAGCTCTGCAAGATAAATATGACGAATTGAAGGCGATTCGTGTGCTAGGCCGGTAGATATTGCACAGAAATAATTGAGGAAAATTGAGAAAATGAGGTTAAGTTGTAAATAAAAAGAAATTGTGTTTGGTTGCCATACCCTTGCCCAAAGAAAAATTCCGAGAAATAATAGCAGCAGCAGCAGCAGCAGCAGCAACAACAACAACAACAACCCAACCAAGAAAATTGAACAAGGACCAAACCGTGTTACTTTATCCACACATTTTTATTCGGTATTGGAAGAGTTTTCTTCTTTTGTTTAAATGTTTTCCAAAGCTTGTAGGAATGGGTCGGGGCATTTCTCGAGTATGACAATATAACAAACACGATAGGGATTGTGCATTATGGATAACAATCATGACCAAATAAGGCCCGCTTCAGATTAGAAATTATGTGATTAACCCATTACCATACAGTGACTCCTTTTGACTCCCGACAAGAAAATGGCTTTGGAAAACATCATGGAAAATGAAGAAATTGCTTTTGACAAGCAATTTCTTCATTTACCAAAATGTTTTCTACGTAAAAAGACCAAACAATTAAAAATGTCATTCACTTGAAATTGTCGTCTGCACCATCTTTGAATTTGGACTAGTCTAAAAATTTGCCGTTTGTTAATGGGTTTGAAGTGTTCTTATTTCTGCATCAATTTTCAAAAGTTGTGTTGTGTACCCGCCTTACTGATCTCCCTCTCCAGATATAACTTATTAGTGGAATACTTTCCATTTTTTCAAAAATTGACCGCAATCGACCAGAGAAAAAACAATAAAATACGTTTGTTTTGCTGGTCAGTAGTGGTCATTTTTAGGGAAAAGTACAATGAATTTTCAAATTCTTGATTTATGTAATGTCTCATTTTTCTAGTAGGTCCCTATTTGACATTAGATTGATGGCATATCGATTTTTTAACATAAAAAAAAATGTTTCATAAATAAATATTACAGGAAAATATGATAACATTTGCTTACCTTCCCGGATTTTTTTCTGGCTTGTAGTCGGAAACACAGCTATTTTTTCTGTCCTTGCTTTATTTCAGCGTATAACTACCTTGGTGATCTGCGAGCATTTGCTTGGTAACTTTGGATACATGATTATTGTAAATTAATGAGCCGGGATCTGGAAAAGGGTCCTTCAAAGCATTTTAATCAAATACGTTCCATAAGCATCCTGTATTTATGTGGGGTCTGAAAGGGGTCCATACTGCTCTCTCACGGTTGCAGCTGGTCGTGAAGAAGCTATTTGAGAACAACATGGTTCTTGATCAGACTGCGTGTATACGCAGGCTGATCTAGAACCATGCTGAGCTCAAAAAGCCTTAAAGCGCCCTTTTCCAGACCCTGCCTCGTATGAAAATAAGCATTGACGTATCCTATAATTTGAACTAATAACATCTCATCATTTTCTTCAAAAGAAGATTCGGCTAATTGGGACTATATTGTCATTGATTTTTCCGATAAGCTTTCCTAAAACACCTTTTCTAAAATGTTTCTAAAATGTTATTTATGGTAAAAGCTTGGGAAATTATTAAGGAGGTTGAAGAAAATGTCAATAACTAGCATTTACTCCATAAAAAAATTTTGTTTCGATATTTTTGTGATTGAAAATGCACATGACATGTACAACGTCATATTTGGCCGTTAACATGAGCGTTTAACCCATTACCGGACGACATTTTGGACTATCATCAATTATATGAGAGGTGTTGCAGACGACAAGTTGATGAAATATTAAAAATCTTTCCATTTAGGCTTAGAAAACTTTGTGTAAAATTTCTTCATTTTACACTATATTTTCCCATTTTTTTTCTTGTGAAGGAGTCAAAAGTCGTCACTGTGCAGTAATGGGTTGAATAATCCAGTAGTTTGCCATTTGGAAAAGGGTTTAAAGGAATGACATCAAAGTCATTGATATACACGAAGAAAGAGAGGTACGCTACACCCAGGCCCGTAGGAAGCAATTTCATATTGGGTGGGCTTAAGACCCCTGTGTCTGAATATTGGGGGGCTAAATTGGATTTTCCCTAATATTTCAGTGTACAATAAGGAAAATTCAGCATTTTCGGCCAACATGGGGGGGGGGGAACTAAGCCCCCTAGCCCCCTTGCTTCTACGGACCTGATACCCATCGGCTTTCGTAAATGAGGATAATTACAAATGACTACGTTCAATTTCTTATTTTTTCTGGAGACATTTAATGTCTATTTTGAAATTTGTAGCTTTTAACTTCCACGGTTCCTTTCGATTTTTCTTTTAATTTCGGCTGGTGTATTCTCTTAAAACAGAGTACAGTAGGCTACTGTGTCTTATTTATTTTACTACGATACAGGTCGTATTTGATGTTTAAAAGAGACACGACATTTCCATTGAATTTTTAAAGCATGCATTGATGGCAAGATTGGTTGTTCCCAAGCGTTTAAATGCTATTCGTTCTTTGAAGTTGTTGCTGATAATTGAAAAAAAATACGCCTTCAAAGTTGAGACAGAAATGGCAAATTCCATATACAAATGAACTGTAGTATACAGACATTTAATTAATTTTAACAGAAAATATATATATATCTCGTAAACGGTGCATTTTTTTGGCCTGATTTTTTCTCAGAATTTTCATAAAAAAAGATCTAGATCTATGCTCTTTCAGATAAAAATAAAAGTAAAATTTACAAAAAAAAAAAAAAAAAAAAAATCAAATCTGAAATGTTACTTTAATCGACTGCTTTGGAGAGTATAGGACAGTTGTAGGGATTGGGCGGCTGAGGTAAAGTTAAACTGAGCAGGAATATTTGAAATAGGCCCTTATTGTAAATGAGGTCACAATGGAACTAGATTCAGGGTCGTAGCCAGAAGTTTTGTTACGTTGAATTACAAGGCGTATTGTCGAATACATTTGACGCATTTTGACTCCCCAAAAAGGTGTTTCTCCATGTCTATATCGCGTAGCTCGTCAAAGCAAAAGGTGTCATTGTGTTGGAATGGGTAAAGACACATGGTTATCTTTGATTACTAGTAGTTCATACATGTAATGAAGAAATTTATATAATGGAACAATTCGAACATGGATCTTGATCAGACCGCATGCATCTGGTCAAGCTGGTCTTGATTCATGTTGGTCTCAAATTAGACTGGGTTCCAGTCTGATAATGTTTCCCTCTTTAACTTTCTCCAGTCAATATCAACGCGATAGAAGACGGTAACTTTCTCCGGTCTAAATACCAACACAATAAAAAACGGGTGCCGAAATATGTAACGGGTATCGGTATTTTATGTGTTGTCTTGTTGACCAAATTGCATATTGGCGACTTGGCCCAGGCTAATCTCTAATGGGTTATCAGTCCATTGCGTGTCCCGTGCCTGGTCCAGAGGAGGTTGGGGGTCAAACAAACCCCCTCAGTAGTCCGATTATTTCATTTCCACGCAGGAATTCAGTCAAAACTGTGTATTAAATACTAGGAAAACGAACCCCCTATTTGTATATTCCACCCTCCCCCCTCACTGAAATCCTGGATCCGCCGCTGCACACGGTCAGTCTTTTTGGCTCGATGCCACAAGATAATGACTTTGGAAAACATTGTTGAAAATGAAGAAATAGCTAGTCACAAGAAATTTCTTTATTTCCAACAATGTTTTCTATCCAAAAGAATTGATATTTCATTCGTCTAAAATCGCCGTCTGCAACATCTTTGAATATGGGCCAGTTTAAATTTTGTCGTAGGCCTAGGCCTATATGTTAGGGCCTAATGGGTTAAAGGGACATTTCATTCCAATTTCAATTTTTTAAAGTATGTCTTGATGCCAAGATTGGTTATTCTAATGAGTATAAATACAATTAGTTTTTGGCCTTGAAGAAGGCCAAATTTAGCATGTCATTTTTCTCAGGGCGTGCAGAATTACTAGTCGGCCTTATCTTGTGAAAACGTTGAACGCAGATAGATAAGTCTTCTTGCGCGATGAAAAGTAGATCGGAACTGGATTAGATCTATATAGATACTACTTTATGCAGATTTTGTAAATTTCGACCCATATACATTACAAAAGAAGTAAATACAAACAAGCGGCGATGAAATGATTTTCATGATTTTTTTTATCCCCGTCTCGATCTGCGCATGGGTTGACCCCCCCCCCCCCTCTGGGAAAAGTCCCTGATTCCGCGCTTGTATATTAATACGCGTAGATCGACTGAAGACGATGAATCTTCCCGTAAGATCAATTACGGAAATGTATAGCTCTAAGCACTGGGGTTTTGCTTTGTAATGCTTATATGGGTATGGCAATTTGTCATTCAACCAAATGCATTTTTAAAACACTCAACGTATTGCGGCATATTGTAATCTCTTACTATGCTAAATATACGCCCGTCGAAGACGGGACGTATTATGGGATCACCCGTGACGTCCGGCGTCCGGGCGTCCGGCGTCCGGGCGTCCGGCGGCGTCCACTTCTTTGTCCGGAGCATAACTCTGTCACCTTAAGTCCGATTGACTTTAAACTTGGCAGTTATATTTTTCTCATCATTACGGAGTGCAGTGCACAAGAACCATAACTCTACTTGGCTTATTATTTGAGTTATTGCCCTTTGTTGTTTTTCATACTTGAATCTTATCCGGAGTATATCTCTAAAAGTATAATAGCTAGGATCATGAAACTTCATGGGTGTATAGATCTCAACAAGGGGGAGTGCAGTGCACAAGACCCATAACTCTACCTGGCCTATTCTTTGAGTTATTGCCCTTTGTTGTTTTTCATACTTGAATCTTGTCCGGAGTATATCTCTAAAAGTATAATAGCTAGGATCATGAAACTTCATGGGTGTATAGATCTTATCATGAGGGTGTGCAGTGCACAAGAACCATAACTCTACCTGGCTTATTTTTTTTAGTTATTGCCCTTTGTTGCTTTTCATACTTGAATCTTTTCCGGAGTATATCTCTAAAAGTATAATAGCTAGGATAATGAAATTTCATGGGTGTATAGATCTCAACAAAGAAGAGTGCAGTGCACAAAAACCATAATTCTACCTGGCCTATTTTTTGAGTTATTGCCCTTTGTTGTTGTTCATACTTGAATCTTGTCCGGAGTATATCTCTAAAAGTATAATAGCTAGGATCATGAAACTTCATGGGTGTATAGATCTTAACAAGGGAGAGTGCAGTGCACAAGAACCATAACTCTACCTGGCCTATTCTTTGAGTTATTGCCCTTTGTTGTTTTTCATACTTGAATCTTGTCCGGAGTATATCTCTAAAGGTACAGTAGCTAGGATCATGAAACTTCATGGGTGTATAGATCTCAACAAGGGGGAGTGCAGTGCACAAGAACCATAACTCTACCTGGCCTAATCTTTGAGTTATTGCCCTTTGTTGTTTTTCATACTTGAATCTTGTCCGGAGTATATCTCTAAAAGTATAATAGCTAGGATCATGAAACTTCTTGGGTGTATAGATCTCAACAAGGGGGAGTGCAGTGCACAAGAACCATAACTCTACCTGACCTAATTTTGAGTTATTGCCCTTTGTTATTTTTCATACTTCAATTTTATCTCGAAAAGTATAATAGCTAGGACCATGAATCTTTTACCAACCTGCTTCCCCTGTCGACATAAAGCAGTGTTACGGGCGTATCTTGTGAGAGTTTGACACCTTGTTAATATTTAAAGAAACTCGTTCATTGCAAAATTTTCCGTAAATGTTCGTTTTTCCCCGCGAAAGAACTATTGGGTCTATAGAAATACCGGAACACCATGGAACGCATAGTAATTACCAGAACACACGGAACGCGTCAGTGATTACCGATACACACTTGAAATATTTGGTTTTCCAATACAGTAGGTATTGTCCAACAAGGTTAACCCGGGACAACTTAATTTTCGTGCGCAAAGTCCGTTAGTTGAGCGTCTTAACAAAACAAAGCCGAAGTGGGGTCATTACATATGCAGATGTCTCGGGTTAATCTTGCTGGACAATAATAGTAACGATTTGTTATTCTTTAATCTGTCTTAAAACTTTGTTATTTATATATCTATGTATTTGTATGTGTTAGATAGTTATGTTTTAATAGGCAGATTCATGATTTAATAAGGTTCTAAATGATATATTGTGAAGATATATAGAAATATCATCACGATTTGTCGGCAATGATTTAACTTCATTTAATAAATCCTTATCCAATCCATTACTTCATCTTGATTGTTTGAACAAGATATGAAATATGGAATTTACCATTATCTCACCCATTCCAAAATGTAAAAACTTTTGACTTGTCAAATTCCTAAGCTAATGCAGACGACATAATGGGCATTAATAAATTCGGACATTGTGCTCAATATAGCAAAAAAAAAAAAACAAAAAAAAAAAACAGAGCAGAACGTACATTTTCTAATTATGCCGCATTGTTTTCCAAAAACATATTTTACCAGAGGTGTAAAGAAATATTACAAGATATACAGTTGATCTATTGTCAAGGTCATCTCCAATTTTTCTCTAGAAACAGGTATTGTCCCCAAAGATTAGAGAAGTAAAACAGTAGCACCCGACTATAAAAAGCTGTCCAAAGTATAAAGCCAGCAACTATAGGCCAATCTCTTTAATCTGCATAGCATCAACAATTATGGCGCGCATCCTGATAACAAATATCATGGGCCACTTTGATAAGAATAATCTACTTAGCCAGTACCAGCATGGCTTCAGAGCAAAACATACCTGTGAATCTCAATCGATTAGCCTTACCCAAGAAGCATACGACAATCTTGAAAATGGTCAACAAGCGGATATATACTTGAATGGATTTTAGTAAGGCATTTGATTTGGAACCACCTTCCTATAGCCGTCTCAGATGCTACTACGCTCAGGGGCTCAGGGTCGCCCTACCACAGCATATACTGCGGCCCTACCCAGTAGCATGTAACCGGTTGATGGGTGTACATAGTTTTAACTGTACCGTATAGACTTTCAGCTGTAAATAACCAATGGAAGTGGTGATTGTCTCATCCCATCGTAGGTCAAATATACATTCTATGAAGAACCCTGACCTTAACCGGAAGAAGAAGAAGGTTGATCACAGCAATTAAATATCCAAATTGAATAAGCTGGGCGTCCTTCCACTGATCTCAAGATGGATATAAACCTTCTAAAAGGATCGTTCTCAAAGAGTAGGTATTGATGATCACTCATCAACTACTCTACCCGTTCTCTTAGGCGTCCCTCAGGGTACAGTGCTCTGTCCATGTCTTTTCTTAGTCTATATAAATGATCTGCATGTGTTCAAATTCTTCAAGGCCTTCAGCGCTTTCAGCGCTTTGATTTGAAGTTGTTGCCAATAAGGGAGATACACGCATTTAAAGTTGAGACATAATCGATAAATTGCATATAAATCCGAAGTGTTGTCCACAACAATTTGTTCAATTTTAACACAAAAAAATAAATTTCTCGTAAACGGTGCAATATTTTGGCTTAAAATTTTCAGAATTTTCATAAGGAAATATGCTCTTTCAGATTAAAATAAAAGTAAAATTTATGTCAAGAAATTCTGAAATGTCACTTTAATACAGTTGGATCCATTTACGGCCTCTTTATTATGAATATTGTCGTCTTACCAATCTTCAAAAATCTCAAAAGCTGTTATTTGTTGGTGGGGTTCATTTCTCAGATATCAAAAATTTGGACTGTTCCGATTTGAAAGCAGACATTGCAGACGACAAGTAAGCTAGGTGGATATAAAACATTCTGGATTCAGAAAATAAGGTAGCAAGATAACTCGTACCAAGTCAAACTCGTACCAAATCCAACTCGTACCATTTTAGTCAACTCGTTCCAAATTTTAGTCAACTCGTACCAAATTTTGGTCAACTCGTACCAAAAATGGAAAAATGCAGGAGTCAACTCGTACCTTTTTTAATTAACATTTTCACCCCAAAAGTTCAACATATATTTTTGTACTTAGTTATTTTCTAGCATCGGAATTAACCTTTCAATGCTATTGAAAGACTTTGTCAGCGTTTTTGCATTTAGAAAACATCAGTATAAAGCTTTAGTATGTCAAAATTTTGAACAAATAAAATATTTACTGAAATCGTACTTTCAACTAAACCTTTATAAGATCAAAATGCTGACCGCATACAAATCTTTAGTGAAATTGTAGCGTAACTTTTTGTAAAATGTATGCACAGATAACACTGATAAAACATTTAAGAGAAAATGGCGAATATTACAATTTTGAGGAGTCAAAAGCATTAACTGGTGGTAATGGGTTAAATGAGAAGAACAATATTTGACAGAATTTTACTGCACAACCATTTTTTTCTTCATCATTGGTTTATATACAAGCAACTGCATAACCCTTTTCCCAAACAACAACAACAAAAAAAAAAAATAAAATCTGCTGATGGCGATATTGACATTTATGTTGTTTTGACGCCCATAAGAAAATTTGTATAGTAAAACATTGAGGCTAAAGAAGAAAATGCTGATAACCAGCATTTAATCCTTTTGCCTCAATTTTTTCTGTGCTATATTGTTCCCAAATTTTACCTCTTGTAACAATTTTTGGTCATCTTTTGGAGCTATTGAATTAGAACAACCTAACATTTTGCCGTTTGGGAAAGGGATAAGGCCACAGGTCAAAGTCAAGTTTTTCAATATTTTCAATAACCGTTATGTTCAAAGCCATGTTATGTATCCACGTGCAGATTGCTCAGACACGGGACTGTAGAAGGAGCTGATTTTCTTGAGCAGGCCGCTCGCAGAAAGATCACGCTCCTTGTACAAGTCCCATGCCTGAAAGATTCGGCCGTTGAGGGATCTATACTTCTTACGCTGTACACGTCGCAGCCGCATCTCTGACACCATGGATACCTGTCTCTCTACCAGTGTAGCTTCGGAATGTATCCCCTTGACCAGAATGTAGAACGGGGGTTCAATCATTTCTAAGGTTTTGTTACATGGGAAAGCAATGTCTGATCGAGATTATCCCTCGATTAGTATATCACATGTTTTGGCTGCAGCAATTGGCTATTTACCGTTGAAATGTACATGAATACATGATGTAAACAAGAAAAAAATCACATAGGGTCGACCCACGACGACAATGATCCTGTGAAAACCCTGCCGACTTTGAAGCCCGCAGAATTAGAACAGGCAGATAAGATGGTCTTAGGGGAACATGACATTCTCGGTTTTTCGATTTTAAGCACCAGAAGAAAATAAATGAACAACAAAGTTGAAGACTCACCTGTTTTTGTCAAAAAATCGCGACCCCAGAGACAGAGCCACACATGGCCGGAAGCGCCCCAGAGGATTTAAGCGGCAGAGCCAATGGCTCTGTCTCTGTAGTTTCCGTACCGTGATTAAGATGTTCACCTAACACGACACGGATATGACGTCCCTAATTTAGATTGTGTTGTTTTGTGGAAGTATTTAACCAATACGATTTAATGCATTTTTATGATATATAACAAACGTTTATACATTGTCTTCTAAACGTTATGACGACGTTTCATTCGGATGAATGTTTTATTACAAAAACGTAATTATATCAGATGAAAGTGTCTGTTACACTTACCCTCTAGACAATGACAATGTACATACCGCACAATTCTCATTTTCTAATATTGTTTTATGATATATTTCGATTAAGGGTGTATTTCTCCTTTTATAACATTGTTTTATAAGATATGTCGAGTATGTTTGGGGAATTAAAAAAGGCCACTCTATTGGATAAAACATTGAATAAAAATGACAATGTACGTACTGCACAATTCTCATTTTCTAACATTGTTTTTTGTTATATTTCGATTAAAGATGTATTTCTCTTTTTATAACATTGTTTTATAAGATATTTCTAGTACGTTTGGGGAATTAAAAAAGGCCACTCTATTGGATAAAACATTGTATAAAAATGACAATGTACATAACGCACAATTCTCAATTTCTAACATTGTTTTATGATATATTTCGATTAAAGATGTATTTCTCCTTTTTAAAAATTGTTTTATAAGATATTTCAAGTACGTAATTTGGGGAATTAAAAAAGGCCACTCTATTGTATAAAACATTGTATAAAAATGACAATGTACATACTGCACAATTCTCATTTTCTAACATTGTTTTATAATTTATTTCGATTAAAGCTGTATTTCTCCTTTTATAACATTGTTATATAAAATATTTCGATTGCGTTTGGGAAAATTAAAAAAAGGGCCACTGTATTGTGTAAAACATTGTATAAACATGACAATGTACATACTGCACAATTCTCATTTTCTAACATTGTTTTATGTTATATTTCGAATAAAAAGATGTATTTCTCCTTTTATAACATTGTTTTATATGATAGTTCAAGTACGTTTGGGGAATTAAAAAGGGCCACTTTATTGGATAAAACATTGTATAAAAATGACAATGTACATAATGCACAATTCTCATTTTCTAACATTGTGTTATGATATATTTCGATTAAAGATGTATTTCTCCTTTTATAACATTGTTATATAAAATATTTTGAGTACGTTTGGGGAATTAAAAAAGGCCACTCTATTGGATAAAACATTGTATAAAAATGACAATGAACGTACTGCACAATTCTCATTTTAAAAACCAATCTAATTGATGGAAATTTCTGCACATTAACAATAAACAAATAATTAGATACAACAATTAAGCTTCAACAATTGATGGAAACTTACGCAACTAAATATCACAATTAAGAAGCACACGTTATTAATTTTAACAATAAGATCAATCAATTGATTGATTAACAATAAGAGAATATGCCGCCTTTAGATCTATGTGGCATAATTGTTATGTCATCCAATGTACAATTATATTAATTAAAATATTCGCGAGTTTCTAATTAGGGATTAAAGTTTGGACTTTGTCGCTTTGATAATATTTTCTTTCTGTCGGCGTTCTTCTCTGTATTATATGTATTCTTTATACAAGAAAACATCATCATATCTGAGAAGAAAAAAAAGAAAAATAATGATCGTTGAACTAATATGAAATATCAAGATTAACTATTTTTTGGTTTGGGGAAATGAAAAACTGAGATAAAAAAAGGTACGAGATTAAAAAAAGGTACGAGTTGACTCCTGCATTTTACCATTTTTGGTACGAGTTGACTAAAATTTGGAACGAGTTGACTAAAGTGGTACGAGTTGGATTTGGTACGAGTTTGACATGGTACGAGTTATCTGTAAACCAGAAAATAACATAAGATTAAGAAGTTTCAATTCTAGCCAATCTGTACGGACTGACCAGGGTCGATACTTTTTACTCTTTCCTTAACTAATTTAATAAGGTCCCTTTGAACATGACGTGTCACTCATTTGTAACAATAAATTTCCAGTCTAAATACCTGAAGCTTCTAGTCTATGAAATCTTGCTATATATTCGGACAGTCTTGTTTGGAGGTTGACAGTTTAGGTTTGATTCGATAACAAACAGGATGGCAGACACTGGTAAAGACTACATTTCCAACAGTGCCGATCCAAAGAATATCCAGGATCTCACATCATTCGTAAGTTGAACTTTATTTGATATTTTTGTGTGAAAAAAAGAGTTTTTTGAGGAAATTGTGTTGCTAACTTGTCCGGACTTGTTCCTTGAAAACCGGTAAAGTTGGCTGAATCAGGAAGTTTATTCTAAATTTAGAATCTTTTGGACATCACCAACTTTTCATAGACGAATTTGATTAAAAAAAGCAGCACCAGTAAATGTAAAAATTTGTCTTGCACAAAATGGAACAAGGAAGTGGGTCAAAACTTTGTTTGGCAACAACAAAAAACTTGGCAACGGTTCAGATAATCCGAATCATATCTGATCAAAAATCGCTTTTTGACATTCGGATAACGCTCATTTTGATCAGAACTAGGTCCTATTCAAAAACCGGAGAAAAGTTATGTCAGCATTTCATCGTCCGATTGTTTAATTATCTTAAACGCTATCCCCAAAAAGCCTTATGATACCGATCAATGTACTATTTATTGGCGTGTATGATAAAAAATTCAAGACCAAAAAGTATTTCAAAAAGGTTTATAGGCAATGTTTTGCAACAACCCTCACCTGAACTGCTTTTGTTTACAATGACCCACCATTTAAAACCACATGACTAACGCGAGATCTCGCTCTCGGAATGCGGGTTTCCCTAAACTATGACGTAACGGTCTAAATATAAGAATTTTCGAAAATAAGAATTCAGAATAATTTTTTTTTTCATGTTGAGGACCCTTTCTGGCTTAATATAAAAACAACGAGTTAGAAAAAAATGATTTTATGAAAAAATAAATAAAATATGTCAGAAGCGTTCCGTGTAGTATTCGCACCAATAATGTTTGCTACTATGTTGGGTCTCTTATCATGGAGGACGAGATAAACCAAATTCTGCATGAAAGGAAATACCTTTTCCAACTGCGAGCGGAACAGGTCGAGATAATTAACAATGTTTTACATGGAAGGGACACTTTAGCAGTTTTGCCAACTGGATTTGGCAAAAGTATGGGTTACGTCGATCACGTGACTCGAGAGAAATTCGTAAACAAAGGCGGTCACGTGACAGTAAAGGATTTCCTAACTTCCGGTTTATTTTCTAACGAGATCTGGTCACGTGATTTACCAAAAAAATGGCCGCGAGTCGAAGCGACAATCGGGGGTTGTCGAGATACAAAAGCTAATACTCTTTTAGCAGGCCGATTTGAATTGAAATTTTAGGTCAGGTATGACAAAAAATGATTGATTGATCTATACCCTATAGAATTTTACCGAGTGTTGGATATAATACACATAAACAGACGATGAAATGCCGCCTAACTTTAGGCGCTGTTTTCTTGCCTTTTCAAATAGGACCTAGTTCTGATCAAAATGAGCGTTATCCGAATGTCAAAAAGCGATTTTTGATCAGATATGATTCGGATTACGGTTCAGACTTCTTTCACTTCAGGTTTAACCCTTTCCCAAACAACAAAATTTAAGAGTGATCCACTTCAAAAACTGCCACAAATGACAAAACGGATGTTATTAAAGATGGGATTTGTGTAAATTATGGCATAGAAAATATTGAGACAAAAGGAGAAACTGCTGGTTATCAGCAGTTTCTTCTTTATTTCAATGTTTTCCCAAGCCTATTCAATTAGGGACGTCAAAACCAGGTCTTGTTTGGGAAAGGGTTAAGTTCTTTTAACCTTTTCTTGGCCGAAAAGCCCCATAGGGGAGGGAGATACGGGCCTGTATCCCTTGCAAAACCCCCTTGTTCTTTTAACCTTTTCTTGGCCGAAAAAAAAAATAGATTTTTTAAGCCCCCGTATCGAGAGATCGGGGGCATATTGTTTTACTCGTGTCCGTCCGTCTGTCTGTCTGTCCGTCCGTCTGTCTGAAAACTTAACCTTGGCCTTTTCTCCAAAAGTATTTGACATACAAAGCTCAAATTTGGTATGCAACTTCCTTTCAATGATATCTATCTGTTCCATGCAATTTGACATACCTCAAGGTCATCCGTTAACTCTTATCAACCCTTTACTCTACGAAAACTTAACCTTCTACTCTGAAAACTTAACCTTGGCATTTTCTCCAAAAGTATTTGACATACAAAGCTCAAATTTGGTATGCAACTTCCTTTCAATGATATCTATCTGTTCCATGCTATTTGACCTTCCACAAGGTCATCTGTTAACCCTTATCAACCCTTTACTGTACGAAAACTTAACCTTTTACTCCGAAAACTTAACCTTTGCCTTTTCTCCAAAAGTATTTGACATACAAAGCTCAAATTGGGTATGCAACTTCCTTTCAATGATATCTTTCTGTTTCAAGCAATTTGACCTTCCTCAAGATCATCCCTTAACCCTTAATAACCCTTTACTCCACGAAAATTTAACATTTTAGAAAAATGGCCGTTTCGGGGGCATTTGTGTTTCACAAACACATCTTGTTTTTCAATAAAAGACTTCAAGACAACATGTACTGTACCAAATTTCCAAAACGCAGGGCATTTTTAAATTTAAAAGAAACCAATGTAGGAAAAGGAGGATTAGAGAGTCAACAAAATTTTCTACCTTAAGGCTTTACTTTGCTGCTTTCTAAAGCCTGTTTTTGGTGCACCGAAAATTGTATTGTTTGGAAAAGGGTTATTGAGACAACAAATTGATAAATTCACAGCAATTTCTATATTGAATAGTATTAAAAGATAACATAATTTATAGGGAAAATGAGAGAATGCATGTTTGAAATTTATGGTTCCTCTTTTTACAATGTTCAGCAAAACAGGCTGAGTTACAGTTAACAGGGGGCTAACCCTTTCCTAGACCTGGACAGTGGTTTTGAGATAGGCTACCTAGTTTAAAATGCTTAAAAAACATTGCTAACAAAAGACCCGGTGGTATTGTTGAACCGAAGTTACTGTGCGCTCATTATTATCAAGATTGCAAATGATTATGTTTGTTTTTAAATATTCACAGGGCACGGTAACTTCAGTTTAACAATAACCAAAAATTTTCCTTTTACCTCAATATTCACTAGATTCATATCACAAATTTGATCAGTGAGTCTACTCTGATTTCTTTGTTTGGGAAAGGGTAAGACTTTTCAAAAAGGAAAACTTTTTTAAATTTTGTTAATCAAATCAAGATTGTAACTTGTGTTACAACCAGTATTTTCCCATTTTCCTTCAAGGCAATTTAGGCTTTCACATTAAGATTTTGTACATGAATCAGTGTCTATATATTTTTGGCAGTAATTTCTTTAAATTTGGGCCAGCTAAAAATAGTTTGACTTTTGGGAAAGAATTGGACCATAATTCAAAGTGTAGTTTTAAAAAAAGATAAATATTTTTACTGATTAATGACTAGTACAAGTTAGAGTACAGGGTGTTTGCGGTAGGTCAATGGAGAAAATATTGATTTTATTGATCTGTGTGTTAAACAAACTGTTTAAACCTTTTATTGTTATTGGCTTTTGTTACAAATATTTTATCAGCTACCCTTGAAAATGAGTAGAAAGTTTAGTGTATTTATTTACCCGTGGTTTTGACCTCCCCAATGGAAATGGCTTTGGAAAATATTGAGGCAAAAGAAGGAAATGCTGACAATCAGCATTTTCTCCTTTTGCCTCTACGTTTTCTGTCCTAGTAATTTGTACATAAATTCTATCTCTAGCAATATCCAAATTCCATCATGTTGCTTGCGGCAGCTTTCAAAATGGACAACCCTAAAATTGTGTCATTCGGGAAAGGCATACAACTTATTTTCATTTACTTTAGCCATGCAATAAAAGGTGAAAATTATTTTGCAACTTTTACAAAACTTCTGTTTGTTAATGGCAAGCATGGACGAAAATTTTTAAATTGTTAACTTTCAAAGGTGTATAAATCTCAACCTCCTAAATTGGCACACCGATGTCTTTAACCCTTTACAAAACAAGACCTGGTTTTGACGTCCCTTACAGAAGGCTTAAGGAAAACATTGAGACAAAAGAAGAAAATATGAAAAATCAACATTTTCTCCTTTTGCCTCAATATTCTAGGTATACATGTTACGTGCCATATAGAACATTAAGTAAGACATTCATGACTTCTATCTTTAACAACATCCATTTTGCTTTCTGAAGCATCTTTCAAACTGGATGAGAAAAAAAATAAGTTTTTGGAAAACTAGGACTCAACTGTTGTAAAAATGATACCACTTCTTTGTATTTTAGGTCCAGAATTTATTACAACAGATGCAGGACAAATTCCAGAACATGTCAGACCAGATTATCACAAGAAATATCCTTTTATTTCAATGGTTTTAAGTTATCTAATTCTTTATTGGTACCTGTTTTAAACTTGAGCAAAACCGTCTTAACCATCTTCCTAGCAAGCCCTGGTTTAACCCTACAACGTCTGGTTTTGACGTCCCTAATAGAAAAGGCTTGGGATAATATTGAAGCAAAAGAAGAAACTGCTGATAACCAGCAGTTTCTCCTTTTGCCTCAATATTTTCTTAGCTATAACATAAACATTTTGGCCTTTTGTGATCATTTACTTTGTTGTCTGCAGCAGCTTTCAAATTGGACCACCTTAAAATTTTGCTGTTTGGTAAAGGGTTAAAAGTGTCCAGCAGAAGAAACATGAAAAATATTGAGAGAAAAGGAGAAAATGCTGATCGAATGCATTTTCTCCTTTTCTCTCAATATTTTCTGTCCTCTATTGGACACAAATCCTGGGTTAAAACCAATATTTTTCATCCTTTGGGAAAGGGGTCAAGCTTGTCCGAGCATGATTTGCTATGGAATATTTATGACAGGTTAATGTAGGGTAGCAACACCTAAGTGTAGCTTTATCAGTTTTTTGCCATTTTATTGTAACCTTAATGGCAATATTGGCTACTTTGGCCAGTACAATATAGATCTAATGTTAACTTTACCCTTTTCTTACAGATTTCCCTTTCCATTATACATTGTACTAAGTTATATTGCGTTAGTTGTGCTTGATTATTTTAGAAGGAGTTTGATATATAATAACTACAATGTATGACAGTACATATGATTATAGAAATACAGGTTAATTTGTTCACATGATGTTTAAGAGAGCCTGACACGAACCATCAAGCTTTTTTGGAAACTCAAAAAATTTCGATTTTTATTTTTTGACTTTAAACTGACCATAGTAATGAAACTAGACATATGATGCCATTCATTTTCAATTTTTTTCGTTTTTTCTATTTTTTTTTTATTTTTTTTGTTGTTGCCATGGATACTGAGGAAATGAAATGATTTTTCACGATTTTGAAGTAGATTTTATTTACATTTACAAATATACAACATACTTCAATACCTTATATCGTAATTCAATAACATATCAAATTTCCCAAAAGAATGTTTTTAAAACTTTAAACCTTATATTTATGTTGCTATGGTTACCAAAAGTTGACCTACTTTTCAATAATTCGCAATTTTGAAAAATTGCCCTAATTTAAAATCGTTTTTTAAAAATCTGCAACCAGATACATAAAAACCACGCAGTGTCTCTTATTGAGGAAGAGTTCCTTTACAAGAATCATGAATAAAATTTTGCAGCACTCTGAAGGGAAATGTGTAAAAAATGCCCAAAAATCACAAATTTTGGAAAAAATGATAAATACCATTAATAGATTTAACCTTAAACATAGGCACAGTTTTGATCATTTTACCTCAAAAACAGCATAAAAACAAATAATTAGGTTGAGAAACATGTTATAAGTACTTGGACAATTCCATAGCAACCGTTTTTACTCCCTAGCAACCGTTTCTTTTCCTTAGCAACATCGTGAAAAATGGAATTTTAAGTAAAAAACCCATTTCGTTTTGACATATAAAATAGGTAATCTTGAAAATAAAATGACAAGATTAATAATCTATAATGTATGAAATTTCACCACTGAAACATTTCAAAGGTTTAAAACATACATGTATGTTGCTATGGAGACCACAAACAACACATATTCAGACTTTCTAGAATTTGAGAAAAAAACACTTGTATTATGACGATTATTTTTCAAAACTGCAACTAGATTAACATGAAACACTTAGTGTTTTATATTGGGGATAAGTATATTTACAAAAGTCATCAATATAAATTTGAAGCATTTTTGGGGAAACTGTGGAAAAATTGCATGAAATATCGCGAATTTTGGGAAAATCATAAATATCAATACTGGAGTCAAACTCAATCATATGCACAACTTTGAACTAATGTACTTCGAAAACAACAATTAAACAAATAATCATGTTGAGAAACAAGTTATAACTACTCTCGCATTACCATAGCAACAATTTTTATTCCTTAGCAACCGTTTCTTTCCCTTAGCAACATCATGAAAAATGGAATTTTTAAGTAACAAAATATTACATTCTGACATATGAAATAGGTAATCTTGAAAATAAAATAAAAAATTATAGGGTTAAGAAACATGTTAAAAGTACTTAGGAATTACCATAGCAACCATTTTCATTCCTTAGCAACCGTTTCTTTCCCTTAGCAACAACATTAAAATACGAATTTTGATTAAAAATTAACTTCATTTCTGAGCATGAAAACTGAAAAAGAAACTTTGGAGTGTTTTTTTCCACCATAAAATATTTTTTCAAAGAAAAAATGTTGAACAGTTTGAAAATTAATGGTTGCTATGGTAAGCCAAAGTTTATACTCTTTCCATTAAATCGTAAATTTAAAAAGAACCCTGATTTAGGACTCTTTTTCATATCTGCATTTAGGTATACATTAAATGTTTACAAAGGAAGAGTCCTATTACAAGAATCACAAATATAAAGTTCTGTAAACATTTTTCTGCTAAAAATTCAATTACAATTATTGAAAGATGTACATTTCTTTGAATTTGGATCTTGTAATGATGGTAATGAAGTCTCTGAAAAAATCAAGATTGTTAGGCAATTTTTCAACATTTTAGATAAAATGCATTTTGTTATGGGACTCTTCAATATTTGTAAGCACTATATATAAATATTTTGTTTATCCTATAACAATTTTTAATTAACTATTTTAATAAAATGAACATAAGACAAGGGTATTTTTTTCAAATTGCTAACTTTTGGAAAGGGGGGGGGGAATTACACATGGTTACCTTGTCAACATATGTTTAACCCTTTCCCAAACGGCAATCGAAAGATGATGTGGACAACAAAATGGATTAATTTAAAGAAAGGATTACTGTACAATATAGCACAGAAAATATTGAGGCAAAAGGAGAAAGCAGACTTGGAGAACACCAGAAATCTTTGTCAGACATTTGGTCTGACAGTACCGAATAATCTGTCAGACCGAATCAAATTTTGTCAGACAGAACTCTCATTCAATGTCTTGACAGATCAAAAGGAGTGTCCGACATTTGGACTGACATAAGCAAAAAATCATCAGACCAAGGAAAAATTTTATCAGATATGTCAGATTGTCTGACGGATTTCCCAATGTCTGAGAAACTGCTGGTTATCAGCAGTTTCTTCTTTTGTGTCAATGTTTTCCCAAGCCATTTCTATTAGGGACGTCATAACCGGGTCTTGTTTGGGAAAAGGGTTAAGTTACAAATTTTTGAAATATTTTTGTGATGAATTCAAGAATATTGTGTATGAATTCAAGTGTGTATATTGTAGATAAATATATGAACATTCAGAAGCTAATAAACTTTTCTTGTTAAACTAGACAGCCCTGGCGGTCTGGAAGCGCTCCAAAGGCCTGACTGTTTGTCTTGTTGAATGCAATTTCAAAGGTTCAGGCTGCGCAAACAAGCAGATGCATGACCAAGCTGAAAATTACAAGCAAATAGGATTGTACGGTCAGTAAGATTCTGTGAAAGTTCTGTATTGATTTGTAAATACTAATGGTTGTCAAAGAGAAAATAAAGCCGAAAATGGCAGTTTTGTCAATTTAAAGGGCACATAACTCATGATAAAAATTTCAAATCAAGCTGAAAATTATACCAAGGCACGATCTTATAGTCTCCAATATTCTGTCCTAGTTTTGTCTTAATTGATCAATATTTGTAGTTGATAGAGTGAAAACAAAGTCAAAATAGAGCCGAAAATGGCAATTTTGTCCATTTCAAGGGCACAAAACTCATGATGTAAAATTCAGATCAAGCTTAAAATTCTACCGAGGCAAGATCTTATGATAACCAATAGTCTATACAAGTTGACTTGATTAGTCAATATTTGTAGTTGCTACAGTGAAAACAAAGTAAAAATAGAACCGAAAATGGCAATTTTGTCAATTTCAACGGCACATAACTCATGATGTAAAATTCAGACCAAGCTGAAAATTATACCAAGGTAAGATCTCATAGTAACCAACATTCTGTCCTAAGTTTGTCTTGATTGGTCAATATGTGTAGTTGCTAGAGTGAAAACAAAGTCAAAATAAAGCCGAAAATGGCAATTTTGTCAATTTCAAGGGCACATAACTCATGATGTAAAATTCAGATCAAGCTGAAAATTATAAACAGGCAAAATCTTATAGTCACCATCATACTGTCAAAGTTTTGTCTTGATTGATCAATATTTGTAGATCTTAGAGTACAAATAAAGTCAAAACCAGCTATTTTTGACATTAAAGGGCAGATAACTCAGGTTATTCTGATTCAATCCAAATTCTTTGAAGGAATCTGAGAGAGGGTCACCCAATGATCATTTCTGTGAAGTTTGCTTGAAATCCATCCAGTAGTTTCTGAGAAGAAGATTTTTAAAGAAAAAGTTTACGGACGGACGCACGGACGCACGACGGACACACCGCTATGACAATAGCCCGCTGGCCTGACGGCCAGTGGAGCTAAAAATGAAGTGTTTTGTTACTTAAAAATATGTTTTTTAATTATGTTGCTAAGAGAGAAAACTGTTGCTAAGGAATAAAATCAGTTGCTATGGTAATAAACATACATGTGTTACTTGTTTATCAACATAATAATTTGTTTATTTGTTTCTTTTGCAATGAAAATAACAATGCTGAGCTCAGGATAACCTTTAACTAGCAGTATTGATATTTATCATTTTTCCAAAAATTTAGAATCTTTCATGTATTCTTTTCAAATATTTTAGCAAAAAAATGTTTACAGAACTTTATATTTGTGATTCTTGTAATAGGACTCTTCCTTTGTAAACATTTAATGTATATCTAAATGCAGATATGAAAAAAGAGTCCTAAATCAGGGTTCTTTTTAAATTTACGATTTAATGGAAAGAGTGTTAACTTTGGCTTACCATAGCAACCATTAATTTCCAGACTGTTCAACATTTTTTTTTTGAAAAAAATATTAAAATTTTTATGGTGGAAAAAAAACACTCCAAAGTTTCTTTTTCAGTTTTCATGCTCAGAAATGAAGTTAATTTTTAATCAAAATTCGTATTTTAATGTTGTTGCTAAGGGAAAGAAACAGTTGCTAAGGAATGAAAATGGTTGCTATGGTAATTCCTAAGTACTTTTAACATGTTTCTTAACCCTATAATTTTTTATTTTATTTTCAAGATTACCTTTTTTATATGTCAGAATGTAATATTTTGTTACTTAAAAATTCCATTTTTCATGATGTTGCTAAGGGAAAGAAACGGTTGCTAAGGAATAAAAATGGTTGCTATGGTAATGCGAAAGTAGTTATAACTTGTTTCTCAACATGATTATTTGTTTAATTGTTGTTTTCGAAGTACATTAGTTCAAAGTTGTGCATATGATTGAGTTTGACTCCAGTATTGATATTTATGATTTTCCCAAAATTCGCGATATTTCATGCAATTTTTCCACTTTTTCCCCAAAAATGCTTCAAATTTATATTGATGATTTTTGTAAATATACTTATCCCCAATATAAAACACTAAGTGTTTCATGTTAATCTAGTTGCAGTTTTGAAAAATAATCGTCATAATACAAGTGTTTTTTTCTCAAATTCCAGAAAGTCTGAATATGTGTTGTTTGTGGTCTCCATAGCAACATACCTGTATGTTTTAATCTTTGAAATGTTTCAGTGGTGAAATTTCATACATTACAACTTATTAATCTTGTCATTTTATTTTCAAGATTACCTATTTTATATGTCAAAATGAAATGTTTTTTTTACTTAAAATTCCATTTTTCATGATGTTGCTAAGGAAAAGAAACGGTTGCTAGGGAATAAAAACGGTTGCTATGGAAATTTCCAAGTACTTATAACATGTTTCTCAACCTAATTATTTGTTTTTATGCTGTTTTTGAGGTAAAATGATCGAAACTGTACCTATGTTTAAGGTTAAACCTATTAATGGTATTTATCATTTTTTCCAAAATTTGTGATTTTTGGGCATTTTTTACACATTTCCCTTCAGAGTGCTGCAAAATTTTATTCATGATTCTTGTAAAGGAACTCTTCCTCAATAATAGACACTGCGTGGTTTATATGTATCTGGTTGCAGATTTTTAAAAAACGATTTTAAATTATGGCAATTTTTCAAAATTGCGAATTATTGAAAAGTAGGTCAACTTTTGGTAACCATAGCAACATAAATATAAGGTTTAAAGTTTTAAAAACATTCTTTTGTGAAATTTGATATGTTATTGAATTATGATATAAGGTATTGAAGTATGTTGTATATTTGTAAATGTAAATAAAATCTACTTCAAAATCGTGAAAAATCATTTCATTTCCTTAGTATCCATGGCAACAACAAAAAAAATCCAAAAAAATAGAAAAAACGAAAAAAATTGAAAATGAATGGCATCATATGTCTAGTTTCATTACTGTGGTCAGTTTAAAGTCAAAAAATAAAAATCAAAAATTTTTGAGTTTCCAAAAAAGCTTGATGGTTCGTGTCAGGCTCTCTTAATCCTTTCTCCATAAATTACTTGTTTTACCACCAAATTGTTAAGGTCCAGAAAATGAAAATATACAGAAAAGTAGCTATTTATTAGCATTTACTTAGTTTGCCCTAATATTTCCAATGCTATGTTGTATGGTACTACACAAATGGCATCGTTGTCACTATCCATTTTATCACAAGGGGCAGATTGGATCAGTGGTACCACACACTGGCCTGCACGCAAGGGTCACAGGTTCGATCCTCTGCCTCTTCCGTCTTTCAGATAAGACTTAAAACCAAGCAAGGTTCTGTTTCTGTATGACCTTAGCTGTTGAGTGGGATGTAAAACACACTTCAATCAAACCATTTTCAAATGGGATGAAATAATTAAGTGCGACCTTAGCTGTTGAGTGGGATGTAAAACACACTTCAATCAATCCATTTTCAAATGGGATGAAATAATTAAGTGCGTTGTTTTTGAAATGGTTTAAAATTTTGATATGTAATTTCTTTGATTGATTGGATCTCAAACTTCTATGCTATATTGTTTTTCCTTAACATCATTGTACTAGATGATATGGGTAATCGAATTGACGATCTTGAAAAGAACATCGCAGACTTGATGACACAGGCTGGAGTAGAAGAAGGACGTTAAAAACGTACAAATTGTGATCTAGTTACAACCAAGCTTCAGGGACCATTTATCGTACAATAACTCAGAGGTTTATATGAGAAGATGAAATTAACGAATCATGACGGACGAAATAGTGCAAAATATAGTGTTTACACATTTAATTTTATATATTAATTGTCGCTTTTCAACAAAAAACTCGTAACTGCAGCGTAAAACAAACTGCAGTCATGAGGTTTTGTTGAAAAGCATCATATTGCTCTGACACTAATTTTGGTGTTACACTTTGCTGTTATTAAATGCAGAAAATGTCTGTGTTATTGTACAGAAAATAGTTAGGGGGAAGGAGAAATTGCTGATTACCAACAATTTCTCTTTTTATCTCAATTTTTTCCCGAAGTATTTCTACTATGGGTAAAAATTGTTTTACTTCTCTTCTTATATAAATCTTAGAGTTAACTGGTGATTTGAACAACAACTTATAAAAAGGCTTTGCTTGACTGCTGATTCAAAAGACATTTAAAATTATTTGTAGTATTATTTATGCTTTTGAAACTTTTGTTTGTTACTTTGAATGAAATATTTCCATAGAGAAATTACAAATTAGTATTTATTCCGATATTGATTGAATTTTGTTTCAGTAAGTAAGTTCTGTGAAAGAAAATTGACTAATGCTATGCATAAATGCCATAAGTAAGATATGTAGGAATTTTGCTTTACATTTTGATACAGTGAAATAGCATGAAGAACTTGAAACAGTTTTAATTTTATGACTGGTATACATATTAGTTTTTTTTTGAAAAGGGCCTTTTACCATTTAATTTAAAGACTAACTACGTAAAGAAGGTTGTGCCTTAGTGCAGTCTGATCAAGAGCCATGTTACTTTCCTACAGTTACTACAAGCTATGTAGAATCTTTAAGAAAATGATGTTGATCCTGATCAGGCTGCATGTTGGTCTCAAATGCCATTAGGTACCTTGTTACCAGATCTGGACTCATTTACTTTTCCACTGTCTACAATAATGGTTATTTAGAGGCTTGGTTATTGTAATTTTAAGTCAAATTTCAGAATGTGCATTATCAAGATTTACTCATCACATTGTTAAAGAATAGTATCATTTATCCATTCATATGTTAGTGGAAAAGAACATTATATCCCAAGTCATACATCAACCCAATCACAAGGCCTGGTCACATACACTCTATCGCGTTTACATCACGGCCGTAGCACGTCCAAAAATGGTCACTCACAGAATAAATTTGTACGCAATATGGACGTGATGTGGACGCGGAATTTTACATGACCAGGCAAATGAAAATCATGGTGGCTGCACAAATTATCAGCGTTTATACACTTTCAGGGTTCAAATTTAGCACTTGCTTACTTGCTAAATGCAAGTGAAATTTTGAAAATGCAAGTTGAAAGAACAATAACTTGCACAATTTTAGCAAGTTCAGAAATCACCAAAAGCTTTGAGTATCGTTAAGGAGAAGCAGAAAATCAGCTCACAATCAGCATTCGTTCTTTTGCCTTGATAAGTTCTATTCTATGATCAAGGAAATGTGCTTTAAGACTTCTCAAACTTCAAAAAGCAAGTAGACTTTCCAATTTAGTAAGTTACAAAAATAACCACTTGCTAAAATTAGTAAGTGGCAAAAGAATGAAATTTGACCCCTGCACTGTGATAGTTTTATGCGCTGACAACAACTTTGTACTCGCCCATATTCTAAATTAGCATGGTATACATATGAACCTTGATAATGCATGCTCTATACATTTCAATGAAATTTTCTTGTTTTCCTTACATAATATATTTAATCATGCGTGGTTCACAGATATAGGTGATTGTTTTCATTTTATCATTCACGATTCATCTGGCACCAGTCTTACCATTTATTAATTACAGAGCTTCAGATAGGGGGGGGGGATGACTTTTCGAAAAGCAAAACATGATGTATTTCAAATCTAACACTATGTTGTGGGTACTCATTAGAATCCTCTAGTCGAGACGATTCAAACGAGTACCCACAACATAGTGTTTGGATTTGAATTAACAAACGTAGAATGTCTTAAGGCTACCTCCTCATATCTGTTGCTCTTTATTACACTAGATAAACAAATGGTTCAACATTAGAATATTGTGTTATGTGCACGCACAAGACCCTGCTTTTTAATAAAAAAGAATCAAATTGTAATTGAAGCTTTCGTCAAGCTTTAGTCGAGAAGTTTTTGAAGAAATTCACCAATAGGGACAAAAATGTTATAAGCGTTCAAAATTTTAACAATGAACAGAGAATGAATTATTTTTTTGAAGACCATAGATTAGTTGTACAGGAACGTAGGGGAACTAATTCAAAGCTCAAATATTTATGTAATACAAAGTTTTTGTAATATGATGTGCATGTACATTTAGTTTACAGTGCCTATTTTGTGAGCAAGTGTTATAAACGGATGATTTAATGTTCTACAGTTGTTTCGCAATATTTTCGTCAAGTTTTAACCCTTTCCCAAACAAGACCTGGTTTTGACGTCCCAAATAGAAAAGGCTTGGGAAAACATTGAAACAAAAGAAGAAACTGCTGATAAACAGCAGTTTCTCCTTTTGTCTCAATATTTTCTGTGCCATATTTTACACAAATCCTATCTTTAATAACATCCATTTTGTCTTTTGTGGCAGTTTTTGAAATGGATCACCCAAAAAAATTGTTGTTTGGGAAAGGGTTAAAGACATTGTTAATACTTCCCATTGTTGATAGAAGCTACATAATGTACACACCAGTATAAAGTTTGACATGTGATAAATTCTTAACGAGTGAAATATACCCCCATTGTTGTGTGAAATAAACATAGAAACGGATGAAAAGTTATGTTGTTCTTGTAAATATGTATGCCGATTTTTAGCTCCACTTGCCTTTCAGGCCAAGCGGGCTATTGTCATGGCAGTGTGTCCATTCTGCGTGTGTGCGTCCGTCCGTGCATGCGTCCGTAAACTTTGTTGTTTTAGTACTGTGGTATGCCCCACCGGTCGTCAGGCCGCGGCCATAACGCAGTTGGTAGCGCATCTGTATCCCACTCGAGACGTCCTGGGTTCGACCCCCTGCCGGCCTCTCTGACAAAATGCCACCCGTCAATGGTTTGATATCGTGAACCTGTAAGGGCAAGCAGCTGGAGGCTCAGGATATTGTGGTAGTACTGGTATGAGAAACAATAGGAATCCATGGTTAGGTGATATAGTCGCCGCGATATGACCACAGCAGTTGAAAATTGCGTTAAATTCCAATAAATAAAATTAAATAGAACATTTTTGTGCGACGTCGTTAACATTTGTTAGTATCGTTACGTATCTGATCCTATTCGGGAGACGTAGTAAACATACGGCGATGGAACGTGCCACCGCCGAATGTTTACGACGTCGACCGAATAATTCCGACGTCGCGTGAAACTACCTTACCGATGATCTGTAACCCCAGGGCCGCGGCCTAAGCGCAGTTGGTAGCGCATCTGCCCCTCATTCGAGAGGTCCCGGGTTCGATACCCGGCCGCGTCAAATACACTTTCTGACAAAAATGTCACCCATCAATGGTTTGATATCGTTAACCTATGTCGAGCAGCTGCAGCTGGAGGCTCGGTTAGGGTGTTGTGGTAGAACTGGTATGAGAAACAACAGGAATCTATGGTTAGGTGCTCGAGCCGCCGCGATATGACCATAGCAGTTGAAACGGCGTAAATGACCATAGCAGTTGAAACGGCGTAAAACCCCAAATAAAGTCAAACTTTCTGTACCCCACATGTACTGATATTTCGATGGGTCTGTGCAACACTATTGTAAGTGCCTATATAAATATAGGCACTTACAATAGTGTTGCATTGACCCCTCGATTTGTTTCCCGGATGGTCCCTTTTCCCGTGACGGCCCATAAATAAGTGAATTGTCACAGTCCATTGTCTTTTATTTCTAACAAAGGAGTGTCAACCTGATTATATTACCTGTATATGAATTATAGATCACGGTAAAATAGTTATTGGCATATAATTAACCCTTTACCAAATAAAGAAGTTTTAGACGAGTACAGTTTTAAAGTTACTGCAGACGACAAATCGGATGTTGATAAAGGCCCGGTCACATACGATTCAGTCCCATATTGCGTCCACTTCATGTTCAAAATTATAGTTGCACTTGCCCCTGTTTAAGACGTGCTCTGGTCGTGATATGTGGACGCGAAATGGTGTATATGATCAGGCCTTAAAGAAAGGATTTGTGTGAAATTTGATGCAGAAAATATCGAGACAAAAAGAGTAAATGAAGGTTACAAGCATTTTCTCGATTTGTCTCGATGTTTTCACAAGCACATTATTCTGTGGACGTGAAAACCAAGTCTTGTTAACCCTTCACAAAACAGTAAAATTGAATTCTTCTTTTTGAAAGCAGCTTGAAAATATATTGGTTGCCGATTAACAACTAGTTACCGGTTTTGCGTTAATGTTTTATAATAATTATGATCGTCAAAACCAGGGCATATTTTTGAAAAAAAAAAAAAAAAAAAAAAAAAAAAAAAAAAAAAAAAAAAAAACACCGTATGACATGTCCATGGTTTGCCTTTTGGGTCAAAAGTTTTTCAATGCGTTCCTAAAAGGTCAAAAGTACTTTTGACCCAAAAGTCACACCATACACATCTTCACCCCATAAAAAATTATATTGTACTATCGTCGCTATTATTGAAGGAAAAAAACGCCTCGTAACTTATGCTTGTATAAAGCTGTAATGACGATGTTTTTATGAAAAGAAGGCACATAGAAGAAGGTAAACGTCATCTTACTCTGGAGACATTAGATTTATAAACATTTCAATTAAAGTGACATTTCACAATAATTTTTACATAATTGTTACTTTTATTTTATCTGAAAGAGCATATTTTCTTATGAAAATTCTGAAAATTTCAAGCCAAAATATTGAACCGTTTACGAGAAATATATATTTTGTGCTAAAATTAAACAAATTGTTGCGGACAACAGTTCAGATTTATATAGAATTTGTCATTTATGTCTCAACTTCACAGGCATATTTTTCGCTTATAGATAACAACTTCAAACAACTGATGGTATCTCTACCCATTAGAATAGACAATCTTTGCATCAAGAAATACCTTTAAAAATGAAACAAATGTGAAATGTCACTTTAGGATAAAAGTTTCAAGTTTCAAGTTTTATTTGATATTTCCAGAAGGTCGTAGACCCATGTGGCATACAAATACAGATGGTGCGACAGTGAACATTGATAGTGCATACAATTTAACAGTCGAAAACAATACAAACAAAATGATATATGTCCCGTACGTGATTACCTTGTACGAAACGAAAATACAAGGTTAATCAAAGGACACTTAGAACTGTACAGATTGTCAGATCAACTAATAGTGTCAAGTCGTTATAAACATTAAAACAATATTTTTGAGATAACAATAGCAACAACAGTTTTCAGCATTTTCTCGTAAGATTACCATGCATATGAATTATAATAGCAACATTGGTTATCAACATTTTCTCGCAATAGTAATTTTGCTTTTTACATGAAATAATAATATCAACAAATACCATTTACCAGCATTTTCTAGTGGGGTTATCATGCATGTAAGTTTAAATAGTAGTACTCGATCTAGTTATCAACATTTTCTCGGTGTTATTTTAATACTAAAATTATGATAGCAAAATAGTATCTACATTTCAGTAATGCTTTTCTGCATGTAAATTATAATAGCGGCCATAGTTATCAGCATTTTCTCGAAACTTTATTTTGTATGTAAATTATGATAGCAACAATAGTTATCCTCATATTCTCTTACAATTGTTTTGTATATGACAAATAATAGAAATAGTAAATAATAGTAACAATAGCAGTTAAAGTTATCAACATTTTCTCGTAATATTTATCAGCATTTTCTCATGCGATTATTCTGCTAATGAATAATGATAGCCACACCAACAGCAGCCATAGTTATCAACATTTTCTCGCAAGATTATTTTCATTTACTTCATAAGAGCAACATTGGTTAACAGCATTTTCAAGAGGTTTTTCTGCATATGAATAATCATACTTATCAACATACTTATCAACATAATACTCTATGATTTATTTCGCATGTAAAATCAAAACGACAATAGTTATCAGCATTTTTACGTTATGTTATTGTGCATGTAAATTATAAGACAGACAATAGTTATTAGCTTTTTTAACAAGATTTTTCTGCATAAAGATACCATTAACAACAATGGTTGTCAGCATTTTCTCATTATGTTTTTATGTATGTACATTGTAATGGCAACACTATTTATTTGTGTTTTGTCGTTAGATTATTTTGCATGTAAATTATGATAGCAACACTAGTTTTCAGCATTTTATGGTAAGGTTATTCTGTATGAAAATTATAATAACAACAACAGTTATCAACAATTTCTCGTAAGATTATTCTGCATGTAAATTACAATACCATCGCTTATTATTTTATATTAGCATTTTCCCATAGAATCATTCTGTATGTAAATTGACGTGACAAGACTAGATATCAGTATTTTCTCGTAAGGCTGTATTGGCTCTAAATTTCAATAGCAGCAATAGTTATATAGATCTAGTAAGATTTTTCTGCAAACAAATTATAAAAGCAACACAACAAAAGGTATCAGCATCCTCTCATAAAGTTATTATGCATATAATTGACCTTAGAAGCAGTGATTATCAGCATTTTCTCGAAATATCTTTCTGCATGTAAATTAAACTAGTAACAATGTTATCATCCTAATTATAATTAGCAATCATCGAACGTGATTAGAATAAGTATATTGACCAATCCAGGAACTGTTAAATGATAGCCTAAACTTTACATGGGATCCAATTTGAAAGCTGTTGTTGACAACAAAAATATGTTGATAATCTTGCGAGTTTTGTTAAGAAGATATTGAGACAAAAGGAGAAAATGCTGGTTATCAAAATTCCCTTTTTTTGCGTCAATGTTTTTTTTCCTGATCTATTCCGGAAAGGACGCAATATCTACCAATATTAAATGTCGCCTCAGTCGATTATCATCTATCTCGGATGGGCATTATGGGTTAACTACTTTCAAGATGTCAACGTCCTTAAAATGCATACACGTGGTACTTCCTGTCACGCGGTACATTTGCTTACTTACATACTTGCATAAAGTAAAATGAATAATCTGATTTGAATTAATTATTTCATTCGATAAAATTTAGACGAAAATCGAACTTTATTTTGTTGCAAATGTAGTCTTTATTGCAATTTCCTGCTTGCTACTTTTTGGCGACAGGATTCGTAGTTATCCTCACCGCGTAGTGATTAAGCCAAAATAGGATACCCAGAATGCCCAAATCAGTCAGTCCATTTTTGAATTTCATACTGGAAACAATAAAAGACTGGACAGACTAATTAGTCAATGGGCAGGCCCATAGGAACAGGGGGGGGGGGGCTTGGGGGGCTTAGCCCCCCAAAGTTGGCAAAAAATGCAGAATCTTCTTAGTTTTACACTGAAAATTTTGGGAAAATCCAAATTAGCCCCCAAATATTCAGGACAAGGGCTTTAGCCCCCCCCCCCCCCCCCCATATGAAATTGCTTCCTACGGGCCTGGTGGGAAAGGACGCCACAAAACCAAATATTGCTTGGGAGAAGGGACAAAATAATAAGTCAACACAAGGTTCAATATTTTATAAACAATATTTTTATTTATAAAATGACACATACTTCAACAATATCAACTTTTGTTTGATTAAAAGAAAACAGGTGGGACAGTTTTATTTATTTCGAAAAGAAATAATTTTCACAATTTCAGGAAAAAGTTCAACAGGGTATTTTTAAACTGAAAAGGTGGAAAACCTGGCAAACATGAGGTTGTGTGTTTTACCTTATACGTATTGTAAAAATACTAGCAAGAACTATTTTGACAAAGACACATGGACACGGTGGGGATTGTGCATGATGGGATGGATAACGAATACGGACAAATTTGCCTTTGCTTCAGGTAAGAAATTGTGCAATAACTTTCTTGTTTCTGCGTCAATTTTCAAGCGGTTTGTTGCATGTACCCCGCATTACTGAGCTCTTTCCTCAGATATATGACTTGTTTGTAGAATCTTTGTACTGTGTCCAAAACTTGATCCCAACCGATCAGAAAAACGACAAAAATCCAGGCCAATTTTCTAGTCGGTTGGGATCGATTTTTAGGAGTTTCCCGATAAGTAATACATCTGAGAAAAGGGCTCAGTAAGACGGAGTACATGCAACAAACTGCATGAAAATTGACGCTAAAATAAGAAAGTTATTGCACAAATGCTTACCTGAAGCGTGGTTGATTTGGCCGTAGTCGTTACCATTTCGCTTTCTGGTCGGTTGGGACAATATTTTGGAAAAAGTACCACGAGTTATCTAATATGTCATACATCCGATAAAAGAGCTCTGTAAGGCGGGGGTACATGCAACAAACCTTCTGAAAATTGACGCACAAATAAGGAAGTTATTGCGAAAAATCTTACCAGAATCGAGATTAATTTGTCCGTATTCGTTATCCATCCCATCATGCACAATTCCCACCGTGATGAAAATCATTTGAAAACGCAGATAATAAATAATCAAATTCGGAGGACTAGCGTTTATAGCTCACGATAAATAACTTGGCGGAGCATCTCTAGCTTATTGATAGAGATACTCTGTCAGGTCATTTATCGTGAGCTATACATTACTAATATTGTTTTCGTTACCACATTACTCAAATATTCTTTTTCTAAAATGTATTTTTACGTTTACAATATACAATATGTAAACAATATGTAAAATGTCTTGGTCAGTTTTGAAAAAAGTACTTTCTTGATAATTTATTAGACTTTTGGTTGCCTAGTTTTGGAATACGAATTTTGAAAAATGGCTACAACATATGTCTTGCACGTTAAGTCATTGTTTCAATATTTATGTACACACAACACTTTACAAGTACCATTTTAGACAAAAACAAATTCCTTACACTTTATGAAAATCCAGCTTTACAGTATGGTCATGACATTTCGCCCATCGTTAGATACGAAACACTTCGTGAAACTTCGGCGTAATGCTCAAGGCAATGAAGATTGGCGAGGTTATCCGGATTTTCAAAATCCGGAAAACCTGGTCAATTTCCGTTGCCACGAAAAACGGTGAAAGTACAGGCGACAAAGCACAAAGATTTTGGTATCTAGTAATGGATAGAATACGCGAAGACAGTCTACCCAGTGATGTGGCCATTTCAGGATTCACAGATCAAGATTTTTTGGTCTGGTCAGCATAGTAAACTTTCCGTGGCGGAAAGTGCCGATTTAGGCCTTCTTCAACTATTAATTCCGACGTCGTGTGAATATCAAAATGGTCACATTACGAAAAGACAACCTTAAACGTAATTATGGTGTCGATCTTAGATTGACTTATCATCATTGGAAGCTGATTAACCCTTTCTTTACCTAGACCATGGGTGCGTTCTTTAGAGCGAGATTTCTTAATATATTTGAGGATAAATCCTTCTTTGGATCAAGATTTTAAGACACTTAATGGGAGGTGCCATTACAATATACTTCTTGCGGAACCTCACGGCCAACTCTATAGAAATGCCGATAACACTCTCCTTCAGTTTCAATAATATTATTTGTAGAATGTACAATATTGTCCACTAATTTGTCCATGGATGTTTATCAACATATGAAACTTATGCAGTATTAACTAACAAAAAGGAAGAACAAGCTTAACAGCCTATTATTCCAGTATGGATTTTACATAGCTTTGAGTCGAGATCTGGAGAAAGGCCTATAATATGACAATTGAGGCCACCGTTTTCAAGGGCGGATCCAGGATTTTTTTCCTTTTTCAAAGCCAAAATGATGGTTTTTGATAAGAATTTATATAGTTAAAATTCAATTTTCAGCCAATTCCAGTGGGGGGAGGGTCATGATCCCCTGACCCCACCCCTAGATCCGCCCTTGGTGTTTCCAGATAAGATTTCGCCTTAGTACATTTCGACTGGGGATTATATTTATCAACTAGTCTGATTTCTAGTTTACGTTTAAAATTACACAACAATCCATCCGATTGGTCGAGACATACGTCTCGTCCAATCAGATGGCTTGTAATTATTAGTTAGATTTAATTAGACAATCGATTTGGACGCCGGGACACCAAATGCTATCCGATAATTGCTTCAAATAATGAAAAACATACAAGAGAACATTATTGACATTGAATAGACTGCACTTAGGCATGGGCTCATCTGAGAACATGCTGGTCTCAAACCTCTACGCAATCCACGGATTCTACCTCCACTTTGTTCCAAGGTTACGTAATAAGGAACAAAGTGAAGGCAGAACTTTTGGCTTGCAAAGAAGGGTCTCAAATGACATAAAGGCTCGTTTCCAAATCTCAGCACACATGTATTTAATGCTATCATGAAACACAGACGGTTTTTGTATTTGGTCCCTACAGTTTATAATCACCAACTCTCCTCGTACATTCCAATATGATGTCCTATATATACACCCAATGTTCTCTCTGGAAATAGAAGTAATGAAAATAAGAAGATTCCACCATAATGCCATGGTACTAAGCTAACTATTATGACTTCATTTAGACCAGTTGGTGGAAGACTGTGACAAGAGTTCACGTATTTACAAAAGGAGCAAAACTTATATGTATCACTTGGAAATGCACACAGAAAAATCGACTTATAACATTTTTATTCAAATACAAAATTCATATTCTTAATCTGTTACTTCTCAACACAATTCGCCATCATGCTTGTAAACCAACAAAGAGTGAACTTAAAAATATATAAATACATAATCATGTCTTGCCAAATTGAAGCCAATATTTATTTTCGTGGAAATCTGACAAAAAAAGTTCAATTTTTATTTCCAATTTATTCTGTGAATTTCTGGTTCAGGATGAAAGTACTACCTTTAAAGTAATGAATAACGTTTACAGGAACATTCCGATGCACATGGAAATACTCGAGATCGTCTTTCATAAATCTATGGTCTCAATAAAATGTCCTCGCTGTAACAACCAGATTTTCTTTCAGAAATTCGATTTGCAAGTTTTAAGATTATTTCAAAGTATGTTTTTGAGAATAAGAATCCAGACTGAAGGACTTATGTTCAAGTCGATTTCCAAAAATGATTCGTTTGGCTTTTTTTCAATGTAGTATTGTATTTTCATAATTAAATAGAGAATTTTGTCTGTGTCAAATGTGATAAAGCTTCTATCTAAGACACAATGTATGTGCATGTACTTTAGACTCTAGAAAATAATGTTCTCTTTGTATTTCAGGCACTATTAAGTTAGCGTAACACTTTTTTGTGAAATAATTTGCTGAAAGTGCATCGTTACACCGAGGACATATTAGTTATTGCAAGGACAATATTCGCTATTTTATGAAATAAACAGAAAGAAATTAATTTCACTATTGTTATCAAGCTTCAAATAATTAGGTTAAAAAACATACCAATTTTACCATCAAAATACATAATTTTTATTGAACCATGCTGTAGTTTGTAATAAAAAAAGTCTTTGTTATTGGAATGACATTTACCATTACTGTGAGGACTTATATTTAAATATTTTTCCATTTCTTACGTTGTATTGACCTTTTTAAGGTCTTTCAATATTGAAATCAATGCAATTGTAAAAAATACATACATTTAAATGTAAAAGTCACTTTGTTAAACCCTTTCAAAAACGTTAAATTTTATGCTATGTTACAACTGCTGATCAAGTCAAATCGATCGCACTGACTGCTCAAATTCGCCCATTATTCCCGACTTAAAGACTTTTCTCGATCTCTACTCGATCAACCCGACCTCTACCTTCTATTTGATCGAATGAACAGATAAAGCACAGATCGAGTTGATCGAGATGTGGTTAGGATCCACATGAGTAAAAGGCCATGTGATCAATATAAAGATGTTAATCCGATCACACTCGATCTCCAGTTTTGATTGATTCCTGATGTGGTCGATCGCCTTTCCGATCAATACACGATCGCTTTTCGATCAACTTTCTACCTAATCTTACACAAATATTTCTTTTATATATAAACAAATAGAGAAAGATGACAAAGTGGTGTGGATAAAGCTCGATTACCAAGACCATTCCCGATTACAAATGGCGATCGAGTTCGATATGTACTCGATGGCTTGATTCGGTTTGGTCCAGTTGATTTGATCGGCAGTGGATACCTAGCATAAAAATTATACAACTTGAAAGCTGTTGAAGACTACAAAAATGAAGTTTATGAAAATCTAACTTGTGTGTACAATATAGATAATTGGATATCAAGGGAAACGGAGTCAGAGCTGGTAATCAGCATTTACTTCTCTTACTTTAGTGTTCGTAATTAGGAAGTAAAAACCTTCTTCTTTGTAAAAAAATGAGAAGACCCGAAGAAAGTTAAGCAATTACAAATATGACGAAAAACAGAGAAAAAATATGGAATGTCTTAAACCTTCTCGTCAAACCATAAAATATCACATTGGGAAAATAATAACATAATGAAAATTCAAGAAAAAAACATTCAAGGTATAGTTTAGGAGCGAAAAATCTCGACCATAGTCTGACTGTACAGTCTTGGCATACTGATTGGGTTCGATCCTTTTAGCAATATACGCAGATGATTTGTTGTTTTTGTTGTTGTTGTTGTTATTTCTTTTTTGGAAGATAGCTCACATAATAATTTAGATACACGGTTTTAAGACGTTGAGTGTCCTAAAACTGATTGTCCAAAAATCAAAACAAAACAAAAAGAAAGAAAGTAATTTGAAAATGTTTTCTTCTTAACTTCTTGTTTACCTAGATAAGATAATATTTGACAAAAAAATCCATCTTTTTTTCGGGATGAAATGTTGTGATTGCAAGATTACACGCACGATTCGAATGAATGCATGTAAATTGCCTTGAAAATTAAAAAAAATCTACACGTCTTTTCACGGCACCCCTATAGCACCAGGAACTACTTTGCCATGACCACTTTCAAAAAATGACTTAGTAATTTCTTCAAAACCCATGGAACAAAGATATACAGATTCATACCTTAAAAAGAAATAGTGTATAATGTCTCTCCGATATTGAGGAAAGGTTATTTCAGAACGATCATTTAGAATCAATCTTGTCAATTAATCTAGAATTATACCCTTCATACAACATTCCAATGTGATTGGCAAAATATCTCCATTAGACTAGTGTTTTCTTCTTAACTTCTTGTTTACCTAGATAAGATGATATTTGACAAAAAAAATCCATCTTTTTTTCGAGATGAAATGTTGTGATTGCAAGATTACATGCACGATTCGAATCAATACATGTAAATTGCCTTGAAAATTAAAAAAAAAGTCTACTTGTCTTTCCACGGCACCCCCTATAGCATCAGGAACTACTTTGCCATGACCACTTTAAAAAAATGACTAAGTAATGTCTTCAAAACCCATGGAACAAAGATATACAGATTCATACCTTAAAAAGAAATAGTGTATAATGTCTCTCCGATATTGAGGAAAGGTCATTTCAGAACGATCCTTTAGAATTAATCTTGTCAATTAATCTAGAATTATATCCTTCAAACACCATTCCAAGGTGGTTGGCAAAATATCTCCATCAGACTAGTGATAAAATTCATTCATTCGTGGTACCAAGAATCCATAAATGTGTAAGGAGTCCTTGCAATAACGATTCCAAGTCCGCTCCGTAACAACTGATCGGTACACATGTTTGGTAACAGTAATTATATTTTTTCAGCTGAAATACTTCGCTTTCCTATTATAGTTTGAGACAATTATGCATCCAGACCTTTTTCTCTTCGGCAAAAAGTCCATAATACATAAGAAAACTTATTATGTCTTTGCGGTAACGATTTTCGTACTCCCAGTAACAAAACTGTCGTTATTGCGAGGACCGTTATTGCGAGGAATTCCGCGACCATTCGCTCCAAATTACACACAAGAATAACTAGGGAGAAAATATGTTGCATGCTGTAAACGACATGATTCTATATCTGAATAAGTAAAGCTAAACGATTCTAAGATCTGAGCAATATAGTGTGGTTGATCGCGTTGCATAGAAAACGAAAAAATAAGTCTACGCAGCCAACGGCCTACCTAATTTGCCTTGCAACTTCGAAACCAAGTTTTACTTTGTTTTCATTTAAACATCGTGGCTTTGGTGAGTGTTTCAACCTCCGTTTGGGTTGTATTTAAAGGAAATCTAATCAAAAAGACTTTGATTACGCATATGTAAGTTATTGCGAGGACATTTCGTATCAAAAATCCAGGGACAGACATATATGGCCAAAAATCTTCGTCGAATTTCTATTTTCTCAAAAAGGACTGACACTATTAATAATGCGAGATATAAAACATGAATGAAATGAAGAAAAATGCGATCTTTACCGATTATTTCATATCGAAAATCATGTTGGAAATTGATAATTTTTTCCAGGGACAAGAGAAAATGGTCATTTTCCGGTACAAAAGTGTAATCTTTTCAGAAACATTCCATCTGCCAGGCCAAATAAACTGTCTCTATTGTTGGTAGTGATAGTCGTTACACTGTGTACCTGAAATGACATGTTTATGAAAAGCCATTTCTGAGAAAATGAGCCAGGACAGCGATTTCCACGAAATAAAATATTGGCTCATATGACAAGGTTGGAAGAATGTATCATGACGACGCTTTGGTAACTAATATTTTGATGGCAAAAACTAAGCATACCTTAAACCGCTTTACACCACCAGTGTCCTTTATCGCCGTATGTTCCCATTTTGGTGATATTCCAAGTGAAACGCGCTGAAATATAGGAATTAGAAATGGAATTCAAATATTTTCTTTCATTTCTAAGGGTTATCGCCAAAGAGAGAATCGATTTTAATGTATTTTCCACCCAATTTTCGCCTTTGAAACATTTTCGACAAAAAAGTGGTATATCCATTATGCTGACGACGGCTATGTAGTATGTACAAGAATGAAAGTTGTCTTGAATAACAACCACATACACACAAACAGGGTACCTACCGATTAGCATTTCTTTGTGTTATACCTCAATTATCACCAAATCATAAATACATGTACGTCGTATATGTATTTGAAAAAAAAGTTCCCTTGTGTCATTTGAGGTCAACAGGAGTCTTCACTAGCCTATGCAAACGCACAGTCATTCTGATCTAGATTCATATTGTTCTCTTATAGATTCTTCAATACCCACACTTACTTTAAGTTGACAGTTCAGGATTCTTATAAGACAAAACGATATTGAAAAAGATTGTCAAAAATGCTATTAGGGCATATTTTTCAGATATTTATTCATCCGTATACTCTTTCAGTAGATTATACCTGCACAAAACACAAGGACACTATCATAAAACAACATACTTTCATTCTCAAAACTGGATATCGTCGATTTTTCTTAAAAAAAACCAACTCAAATCTGCAGCCAGCTTAAAACAATCTGCAGTTAAGACGTTTTTTAAAATAGTGACACTAATATCATTTAAATATAAATGTAAATCTACCTACCTCTTTTAGGGTACCTTTCTTGTTCCAGAGATAGTATAGGGCGTATAGTGGAATGATCAACATGGATGAGGCGGCGATCATCCACCCTATAACATTCACGTGGTACGGATACACGTACGTGCCTATACCACCCTCGTATACCAGGGGCTTAAAGTGGAGAATACTCGAGATGACTATAATCTGTAGGAGAGAGAAAGTAGTTATTACACCATCTTATTTTTTGGTTGGTTTCGGACAATCTTTGCAAGCAAAGGATTCTACCCCCAGTTTGTTCCACAAGAACAAAAAGGTGGTATACTCGAGATGACTACTAGTATAATATAATCTATAATATAGGAGAGAGAAAGGGGTTATTTCACAATCTTATTTTCTTGGTTGATTCTTTTCCATCTTCGCAAGCTCGACACCAGGGGCTTAAAGGGGAGAATACTCAAGATGACTATAATCTTTAGGAAATATAATGTTGTTATTACATTGTTTTTTCTTTCTAGGGTTCATTACTGAGCTTAGTTCTATATGTATTTTTGTCATTTTCAAATGCCGATTAGGTTTATGTCTTGTCATTGAAAGTATTCTTATGCATTGTGTATTTCGTCAACACGTTGCTCAAATTTGCATTTAATGTCTAAATGATGTAAAGTAATTGGCATTATTTCCATAGAGCAATAAAAGAGACTATAGAAAGAGCATTGATGAGCATTACGAAAAAGTGATGTAATTTTTTTCTGAAATCGAAATCCCGAAATTCTTTATGAATTACGCAAAACGGACAATATGGTACGTGAGACAAACACGAATCTAGATCAGGATCATTGTGCCAAAACACACTCTTATTTATATTAATTTGGTAGCTCCTATATCTGCCAATGGTAATAAAGAAGGTAAGAGAAAAAGAAAAGGGGACAAGTCTGCACGGGGATTCATGTTTGTGTCAAATCAGATATCGCCGCTTTTCTTCCAAAACCTCGCAAGTACAGCTTTACTCAGGCTCTACTTGCAAGTTTTTTTGTGTGTTTTTTTTTTTAAAGAAAAGTGACAATATAACAGTCTCTTCATTTCTTCATTAATTACAACGAGAAATGTAAGACTGAAGCTCACTTACAATAAGGAATGTAGGGCTGAGATACTTCCAACATATACGCCAGTATAGTCCCGGTAGATAGCCAGTCATCTTGTGAATGTCTTGACAAAATGTGTCGATACCTGAAATGTATAGTATGATAATCATGTTGACGTTGTTTTAAAATGATCTTGAAATACATGAACTTGCTTCAAATTGTTAGTATTGCTTTTTGATTTACTTCTCATGTAGTCTATCTTAGAAACATAATTCTGGGTGATTTTTTTTCCATATTTTTAATCATTTTTCTGAACTTAAACAATGAAGTATGAGAAGTAGACAAACTACTTCAAAAACACTGGTCACCTTGGGAAATTTAAAAAAAGACTAAATGTGCGTCTAATTTTGTCACAGTTTTTGAATGGCTAAAACATACCGTAGAACCTTGCTATAGCAACGACTTCACACAGGACTGTAAACAGGATGTAGTGTCAACAATGAATTTTGTTGAATTTAGTATGTGCTTATTTAAAAACAGATGTTTATCAGCATTTTCACCATTGTCAGAGAGTTTTCCCTGAAGTTTCTATAATGTGCGCCTAATTTTGGCACAATTTTTGAATGGCTAAAACATACCGTAGAACCATGCTATAGCGACGACTTCACACAGGACTGTAAACAGGATGTAGTGTCAATAATGAATTTTGTTGAATTTATGATATGTTTATACAGTATACAGATTTTTATCAACATTTTCCCTGTTGTCCCAGAGTTTTCCCTGAAGTCTCTATAATGTGCGTCTAATTTTGTCACAATTTTTGAATGACTAAAACATACCGTAGAACCACGCTATAGCGACGACTTCACACAGGACTGTAAACAGGATAGAGGTACCGGCAGCGAAAGTATCCAGGATTCGGAATACATACATACCACCCTACAACAAACGGTTCGAGTGAGCGAATTGAAATATGGGATAGTCAAGCTAGCATTCTGTAGCATACATATCGTCGCCTTTCAACAGAAAACCTCGTAACTGCAGCTTAAAACAAGGTGCAGTTACTAGGTTTTTGTTGAAATGCAGCGATATGGGTTTCAGAGGATTCCACACACGACAGCGAAGGTATCCAGGATTCGGAATACATACATACCACCCTACAACAAACGGTTCGAGTGAGAGAATTAATATATGGGATAGTCAAGCTACATGTAGCATTCCGCAGCATACATATCGTCGCCTTTCAACAAAAACCTCGTAACTGCAGCTTAAAACAAGCTGCGGTTACGAGGTTTTTGTTGAAAAGCAGCAATGCGTGTTTCAGAGGATTCCACACATGATAGTGGTGAAGGATACGGAATACATACATATCATCCTGCAATAAACGGTCCGAATGAACGAAATAAAAGATCGGAAAGCCAAGTCTGGCATGTCGTATAATACACTAACACAATGCTACTTATAAGCATTTTCTTTTCTTCCGTCACTACTGTACATACATATCGTCTATTTTGAATGCACACCTCGTTACTGCAGCTTAGTGCAGCTTAGCGTTGAAAAGCTGCGAAATACATTCTTCAAGAGTTTATAGTCTTACCAATGGGACTGTCTCTTTGCGCCGTCTACTTACAAGTAAGTACAAGGATATACACTGAGAGGCAAAAGAAAGTATACACTTTTTGTCTTTAATTATCTCTCTTAATTTCCACCGTATCGACGCAAAGTTTTGTACATTTTATTTCTACATATAGACCAATAATGCAGTGTTAATAAATTTTACATGAAATTGCTGGACTTCCCATACTCTTACTACATGCCGATTTTGCAAACTTTGCACGTGCGACTTAATGGAGCATCAAATATTGCTGTTAATCCGTTTTTAATTTCTTTATTCTTTATCACAACAAATCACAACGTTAAATTTTCTATAACATTATCACACAATTCTCGCTGGCTGGTTGAAATTGATCAATATGTCACGTTTTTGTACTAAGACCCATTTTTCTATGACCCAGCATGATGCGAAAGAAATGTGACACTCTGTACACTTAGTTAGATAGCGAGAAACATTCTGCGCAAATTTTATTAAAATCCGTCAATAAAATTCGAAGATATTACGTCAGATAACTTGTTTGTGTCGAGCCCCCTTTTGCCATGCCGCACCGTAATATGGAAAAGCACTAACAATGTACGCATAGTTTTAGGTTACTAGAATTTTTCTATGAAAATTCTATCAAAATCCATTCATAAATGTACGGGATGTGTCAACGTATATGCTTGCATTAATTTAGCGAATAAGTCCCCTTTTTCGATGACGCTGTATGCTATGAATAAAACGTCGCATCGAAAGAAAAGATAGAAACGGATAGGCTGAGAAGGTTACATCAATAGACGAATACCTTCGGTGGCGTTTGAAAATCGTACGCAATCTATTAATCGGTTTCTCCGAAAACGTGAAAGAACTAGGGTGTATACTTAATTTTGCCTCTCAGTATATTTACACCGCCAATTTCTGTAATGTTTAGACTATTTCAGAATGTCAGAATGTTTCATTACATGCACATACTCTCCTGCATCGGTCTTTGTTTACTGTTAAACGATTTCGTAAAATTGGTATAGTGTTATTTAAAGTGATGAACTCTAAAAAAGCATTTAATGCCTACGTAAATGCCACAGTTAATCGCTTATCAATTACTCCTGTTGCTGATCTGTACTTACATATGTGGTACAAGGAATGGAAAACAGGAACGCGGAACCCACAATCAACAGGGTAAGAACTTCTCTAAAATACGGCTTCCGAAATACTCGGTAAAAGTGGTCAGATAGACCCGTTAATGGCGACTCCAAACCACCAAACTAGAAAAATAAAATCAAAATAATGAGTAATTTTATGGTTAACGATATTTAGTACATGTGGATCTATATCAGCACATGGTTAGAGCGTCTCTGAAAAGGATACTTTGTAAAAATTATTAGACGAGCCCGGAATTTCAGACAACCAAACTGGGAAGTAAAGTTACAAGGGTGAGTAATGTCTGGCGCTGACAGTGATTCTATAAGGAGAATAAGGACCGCTCTAAAATAAAGCTTGTGCTGACAAAACTCAGTAAAATGATCAGACAGGTCCGCCAATTTGAAAAATAGAACCAGAAGTTGTAACAATCTGATAATACAAATCGTTCATGCTCTAAATGTAAGCCACTAGAAGTTGTGTTATAAACTTTATTTCCATTTGTCGGAGTCAATGTTTTATGTCATCGACGTTTTGTCGAACAATAAAGTGTGTCTGCGGCGTTATCTCTGACGTGGTGTTTGCTCAAAGTTGAGTACTTCTATTTAATTGACGCGTGCTGATTTATAAAAGTTATGTTGTAACATTTCACATTGAATTATGTCTTACCGCACTATCCATGCCTAGAGTTATCAACATCAAGAAGAAAATCACGGCCCATATCGATGATCCAGGCAGGGTAGCAATGGCTTCAGGGTACACAATAAATACTAGGCCCGGACCTGAAATATTTTCAAATATATGAACATATGCACACAAATTTTCATGAAAATCGACATAAACTGAATGAAATAGTTTAACCCTTCCCCAAACAAGACCTGGTTTTGACGTCCTTAGAAGACGAGGTTTGGGAAAACATTGAGACAAAAGAAGAAAGTGCTGATAATCAGCACTTTCTCCTTTTGCCTCAATATTTTCTGAGCTATACTGTTCACAAATCCAACCTTGATTGACATCCATTTTGTTGTCTGCAGCAGATTTTAAATTAATCCGAGTCTTCTCTGATGTAAATACGCTCTTTGATATTTTGATTTTTCGCTATTTACATCAGAGAGCGTTGCTCTTTGAAAAAAATCAAGAAGTTCTCCACAAATTGTGGCGCATCGTTCACCGTCCGATCTTAAACGCTATCGTTAAAACCCCTAATGATATCGGTCAATGAACCATTTATTGTCATACATGTTGAAAAATTTACGACCAAAAGGTATTTCTAAAAGGTTTATAGGCAATGTTTTGCAACAACCCTCGCCTGAGCAGCCTTTGTTTACCTTGACATTCCATTCAAAACCAAAGGTTATACTCTTCCAGCAGGCCGATTTGAAATGAAATTTTTGGTCAGGTATGACAAAGAATGATTAATTGATCTATAACCTACAGTGTTTTACCGAGTGATTCGATATGATACACAAAAACAAAGCTTCACTACTTGTAACGTTACCGAACTTTCCGCTGTTTTCAAAGAGCAACGCTCTCTGATGTAAATAGCGAAAAATCAAAATATCAAAGAGCGTATTTACATCAGAAAAGACTCGGATTAATTTTAAATTGGAAAATCTAAATTTTCTCTGTTTGGGAAACGGTTAAGAGGGGAACTTTTCCTATGACCTCAAATAAGTTATTAAATACGTTAGGTAGATTTCTATGACCGTGACGAAGTAGGCAACGGATGAAAAAGTATCATTGTCATGACATATGACTACGATACCAATGCCAACGAATAACGTACTCTACATGTAACTGCCAAAGAAATATTTCTAGATTTGACATGGCTTTGTAGATAGTATGTTTTGCCGTAAGACGTGTTTCATTACCTTCTTGAGCGACACTGTCTATATCTTTCTGTTGTCTGGCAGCCATATATCCAAGGTAGGAGAACACCACAAACCCGGAGAATATACTCGTAAAACTGTTCACTGCCGTCGTGAACAGACAGTCGCTGTTGGAAGACAATTGTAGAAATGTGCTAAAGTGACATTTCACATTTATTCCATTTTTTAAAAGTATGTCTTGATGCAAAGATGGTTTATTCTAATGCTTAGAAATGCAATCAGTTTTTAGAAGTTGTTATTTATAAGCGAAAAAAAACGCCTTTAAAGTTGAGACAGAAATGACAATTTCTATATAAATCTGAACTGTCGTCCACAACAATTTGTTTAATTTTAACACAAAAATATATATTTCTCGTAAACGTTTCAATATTTTGGCTTGGAATTTTCAGAATTTTCATAAGAAAAGATGCTCTTTTAGATAGAATAAAAGTAAAATTTATGTAAAAATCATTGTGAAATGTCACTTTAACAATGGGAAAAAGTATTAATAATTTAATACTGATCAAATGTGTATTATAGTCCGTGGGCTGGCTACACCCTAGGTCCCCCCCTACCGGGATTTTATGACACCTATATCATTGTAAAGCTAAATGAATTCCCTTTCAAATGCAACTTGTTGTTTGATATATAAGTGCTGGATAAGCATATGCGGAACAATTGATTATCTCCCCTTGATTTACAAAAAAATACTTGTTTATAACTCACCATATACACATTCATGGGATCTAAAATAACCCAAATTTAAGCGCAAATGACCAAAATGCTTATAGATTTTATCAATTCACATCGTTAAATAGTAAAAGATAATTTCACACCAAAATTAGCACGAATTCTGCCCCTTGAATATGTAAAACAAGAGAAAAATAGTATAGATATTGCCTTTGTTTATATTTACTTTGCATTTGGAAATCATTTCCACAGCGAATGATTGCTAGAATTTGTATTAAAGTGTTTATTAGATGCCTTGTAATAAAAAACAAAGTGTTGACTATCGACATTCTAGAATATACTCGACATTTCAAATGATTTTCAAGATGGCCGCCGCAAAATGACCACTTGACTATATAGATATTGCCTTTGTTTATATTTACTTTGCATTTGGAAATCATTTCCACAGCGAATAATTGCTAGAATTTGTATTAAAGTGTTTATTAGATGCCTTGTAATAAAAAAACAAAGTGTTGACTATCGACATTCTAGGATATACTCGACATTTCAAATGATTTTCAAGATGGCCGCCGCAAAATGACCACTTGACTAAATAGCGAAATATCACTGCCCTATAATTTGTAACCATGTTCTGTATGTAAATGAGATAATTTCTTAGGAAAATTGAGTATATCAAATCTAAAAGAGTGTTACCATGCTTATAATCGGCTTTTTTGTCGTTTTTTTTTTAAATTTCAAAATGGCCGCCAAAATCTCAAATATGCAAAAATGATGTAAATGTTTTTCATTTCTGCAAATCTTCTGCACTTAATATTGTATTTTCAAATGTATTTCAATTTCTTATTAAAACTACATGATTCAATTAGTAAATAAATGACATAACCTTGAAAATATATATTTCCAGAACGGTCCTAATTACCGTATAAATGGTAATAAATCCCAATTCCCATAAATCAAGTACTTAAGAAAATCCAAATTGATTATTTTCTTGGAGAGATAAGCATTTTCCCTCTTTGGCAGAAACCATGTACCCGATTCTTTGATGATGAGTCCACATTGGAGTACGTCATTGGCATCTTTTTGCATGAAGGTCTTAAGTCTTACATGGACAAGGCACGCTATGGATAATAGGTAGTATGGAGGGTATAAAGACATTAAAGCATATTGTGGTCATAAAGCGTTTAAGCTCCTTTTTGTGGGGTGGATATGTTGAATACAAAACACTAATATCAACAATTTTGCCACGCTAAAAATGGCTTCTTCGCTGTTAATTTACATGACATATAATACAATACCATAACAAGTATTTTATGTAATCTACCTTAATGCTCAAATACGAGCATGGGTCAATGAATAACTGACCTAACCTTTTTATGTTTAGATCGACATCTTTTCTCTTGAAATACTTTCCATCCAGGCCTATGTGCTTTGACCAAACGATATGACCATATAGCATTTGAACATGGAGTTAAACTCAAGTTAATCAACTTTAAAGGCGGTCAAGTGACATCAGTCCAGAAGTAAAGAAGTCTGAAAACTTTCCAAAGAACCACACCTATATATATTCTTTATTTACCTCCATCATTGAAGAGTTATACATGTAAACAAGAGAAACACAATACAAGACAAACAATACAAATACAAGCAAAGACAAGACAATGAGAACATTACTATACACAAAATACGTGCAAACAGAAACACATTCAGATGACACGGAGTTTATGTCATTTTTTATATACATATTTTATTTGTTATTACTTTTATCTGTCATTTGATTAATTCAATTCCTTAACTTATCAACTTATTATATTTCATTAATTCATCCATTTATTTATTCATCAGCCACTTTATTAATTCATTAGCCAATTTATTAATTCATTAATCAATTTACTAATTCATTAATCTATTTTGTAATTGATCAATTCACTAAAATAATAACTTATCAATGTAATTTTTATAATTTATTTATTTTTCATTAATTTATTCATGTTGCTGACATACAATGAATATAATTATTTGGGTTTTAAGTCTGCTATTTCACCGTGTTTACTTATTCTAACACAGCGAAAACGAAAATCGGTTAGAATATGTATGATGATAGAGACTTGACTGCGCATTTTATACATTGTACTTATCAATATGCCTATGAAAAAGTCGAAAGTGGCATCATTGTAATAAGTATTAGTTTACTTCGAGTACTCTAAGGATGTAGCATCTTAGGTGATGGGGGTAGTAAATCGAATGTGTTTTGTCAGATGGTGAATATACTTTAATGTACATTTGTAACAGTCGACCCTGTTTTCGTCAGACATGTTTGCAAAAGTATAGCCTGAAATCATTTGTACAATTTGATCCCCAATATTGAGCTGGATAAATTGCGTGTAAATTTCAGTCGACAATAGATGATGTAACCTGTTGAGAAATAACTGACGGGTGTGATCATTAGCCTGACAAAACATGAGTAGGTGCTCTGCTATTCGGTCTGTTTGAAGATCACATATGGGACAAACCACGTAATACGGCCTACTGAAATATTTTCCTATGAAGGAAATAACCGTATAACAGTAATTAGTACAGTCCCTGTATAATCGGGAGAAATGCCAAATATTTCCCACTTTGATTTCATTTTGTATGTAAATAAAATTTGCTATATTTACGTCGTTTAGTATTTTTGAAGTGTAACTTATGTTAGCTTCACGGATAATTGATCTGTCAATTATGTTTTTCCATGCGCATTGTTTTGGAAAAATGCCATGATTTAAGTATTCATTCCAGTAGTCCAATATTTCGTACTTACCAAAAAGTCTAAAAATATCTGGAACGAAACCAATGGCTTTACTAGGGTTTGTTTTAAAATTGTATAAGCGGTTGGCAAATATCATTTTAACGCGTTTTATCGTGCCCATGTTGCAAAGCTGACCGAAAAATTGCAATTTTCGTTTATCTATTTCTCGTTCTATAGAGAATACGCCCAATAGACTCTGTGCTATTTCTGTACGGGTTTGTCTAGATAGACCTTGTATAGACTTTATACATTGAATATGGGATTTCTCGAGAGACTGTATTTGTCGCATTGTTAAATTATTCCACAGTTCACTGCCGTATAATGCCCTCGGTAGAACAACTGTCTTATAAAGATGCTTCATAGTGATAGGATGTAGACTCTTTTCATTGAAACCAATACTGGTAAGACTAAAGTAAGTTTTTCTCATCTTGTCACATGCATTATTTACGTTTATTGTAAGATCTAAATTTTTGTCGCATACGGAACCCAAATGAGTGTAATTGTCTGTTTCTTTGACTTCGTCGGTACCTAAGTACCATGTCCGAGTGGAATTAAAGTTTAGGGAAGAAGTTTCATTAAATACAATAACGTCACACTTCCGTGCATTATATTCATATTCTTCTTTTAAGGAGTTCTCATAACATATGTTCATCATTTCTTGTAAACCTATTTTACTTAAAGAAACTAAGACCATGTCGTCAGCGTGCGTAGGTGAGCCAACGCTGTATCCGCTGCATTTCAATGATGCAGTAGTATTTTCTAATTTATTCATTAAATCATCGATAAAGAGTACGTAGAGCAAAGGGCTCAAACACTGGCCTTGTCTGGTTCCCTTTTGAATAGGGAACCAGTCTGACGTTTCGCCGTTTGAGTACACTCGGCTGTACACGTGTTCTAACATGTTAATGATAACTTTTAGAATTCTAGGATCAATTCCTTTTTCGTACAATTTTGTCACTAAGATGCTATGCGTAACGTGATCAAACGCTTGGCGTACGTCAAGAAAACATGTATAGAGTCTACTGTTACGTTCTCGAGCGTAGCAAATACTTTCTTTTAATAAGAATGACGTCATTGTACAACTAAAGTTCTTTTGGAAGCCACCCTGCATGTCATTTACTATCATAACGTTATCTTTTTCTATAAAGTTTATCAATACCTTTTCGTACACTTTAAGTAACACCGAACAAAGACTAATTGCCCGGTATGAATTGGGATCATCCTTTGATTTCGGCGCGCCTTTATACAAAGTAGAAATTACACCCTTTTTCATGTCTATAGGTATATAGCTGAAATCGGTTATGGCTTGATAAAATTTTGTTATTACGGACAAGAGTAATTTTCCACCAAATTTTAAATGCTCGTAATTGATATTGTCAATACCACTTGCTTTACCATTTTTGCACTTTTTCAAACAATCAGCCACGATTTCTGACGTAATTTGTATACCTGTACTATCTATCGAGTTTAACTCGTCTTTTATCTTGGTATACTCGGATTGATCCTGCTCGGAGTTTGCTGCATACAAATTTGAGAAGTAATCTTTCCAACCATTGTTTATAGATTTCGGCGTGTTAAGAATATGGCCATCAAAATTCATTTCAAAAATATTCACATGGCATTTCTTGCCCCTTCGTTTATTGATAAGCCTCCAGAATTCATTTTGATCCACTTCGGCCGCTGTATTTATCTCATTTTCCAAATTAAACAAATGTTCGTTAACCTTATTTCTATGGCAATTTCTAAATGCTGATTTTGATCGCTTATATTCAACATAAGATTCAAACTCAATGCCTCTAGGCTGATTTTCTTCGATCCATTTATTCCGTTTTAACTTTACGTCATTGTTCAAGGTTGAGAGCTCGGAGTCCCAATACGGTTTTATAAATGGTTTAAATATGGATTTTGGAATACACGCATCTGTAGCGGCATTCATCACTGAAACAAGCGTATTGTACATAACATCTATGTCTTGTTTACAAATCAAATGGTTAGATAAAGCATTTATTAATAAATCACTATTTTCTATATATTCATAATATTTTGTAATGCGATCTTGTGGTACTGATTTCCAATTCAAGATTCTGTTTTCACACTTGGTCTTTTTCCCGCTCTTTGCCGCAATAGGGATATCTATGACCGATATAATTGGACGATGACTTGAAACATTTAAATTTGCATCTTGTAAAATTTTGCAAGAGCGGACCTTTTCTAAATAATTATTTGAGATCAAAATATGGTCGATAAGCGTTTCTCTGGCTCCGTTAAACGGGACATTACTGTATTCTGATCCCGTACAAAAGTTTAACGTATCAATAGCAGAAAAGTCGTGCCTTGTCATAAGTCTTAACAAACCATCGCTTCGGGAATCAAAATTGAATGCATTTTCATGTCGCGATGGGAGCTCAGTGTTAAAATCACCCATTATTACTACCGAGCCTTTTTGAGAATAAGAGAAGATAACATTTTCTACATCATCTATACTATCTCTGTAGCTTTGTACAGGATAATTTTTACACGGGAGATATACTTGAAAAATGTACAGATAAGCCCCAGGTCCTATATTGATTTCTATTCCAATGATATATTTTGATTGGATATCTATTTCAGAAATCATTCTATCAAGGTTTTTATGCCACATTATGGAAATACCCCCTTTTCTTGCGCGGCGGCTTCCTGGTAAATGTAAATCTGGATCTGAAATTGAGTGATTATTATAGTTATTATGTATGCTGTCTAAAAAGTGCAGATCTTTAGGAAATAGCCAGTGCTCGCTAACACCTATTATATCAATTTTTTCGTTTTCGAGTAGATTACTCAAATAACTGGAACTTGACATTATTCCCGTGGCATTCCATGTACCTATTTTTAGTACATATCTGTTAGGTCGCTTGTCCATGATTTAATCGGCATTGTCTGGTCTATAACTACCGTAGTAGGAATTGTCGTATGTATTATTGCGCCTACTGTTTGCAGATTTTGCTCGGGCTTTGAGTACACTTTTCGGGAGCCAAGGTTTACATACAACACCATTTGGCCAGAAATATGGGTTGTCCGTAAGAAAAGATGTTCTTTCATCATCTTCTACTTGTAATTTAATTACCGCTGAATTATAACGCGTATTTCTGTAAATCGTTATATTTCTGATATTCGGGCCTCTTTTACCTATGTATGCGGCTACACTTTCCTCAGTTATCGAGGGATAAAATCCACCAACATATAAATTTTTGGGTCTTTTTCTCACGTGCATTTCAAAGTCTGACTCGTCAGCTTCGTCGTCCTGATACTCGGCAACATTTGCATCGTACACACGACGACTGTTGTAGTAGTCAAACTCTTGTCGACGCCGTTCTTTTTGCGCGGCGAGTTCTTTATTTATTATACTGAAGTTAATCTTCTTCTTTGGATATGTTTTTGTGTTGCTTTGAACATTTTGTCGCGAATTTTTTCTATTCGCTCGCTGTGTGATTCTGCTAGGTATAGCTTTGCTTGCTTGTTGAACATTTGGGGTAGGGTCAGGGGGTATATCAACATTGGCTTGGTTTTGTATTTCTGGCAGTATTTGGTCGGGATGTGAGTTGGCATTTTGGCCTGTAGTGATAATGGCGGGAAAAATATTGTCTGTGTCATCTGAATTGCTACTATTTGGAATAATACTATCGGGATTATTTATATCATCAGTGACTTGGGGTTCTGTATTGTTATTCAACCGGATACTAGAATCCACAGTCTCTGAATTTTGCATTGCATAGTTATCATGGTTCAATGTATGATGTTCATGATTATTTTCCAATTGTTTATGAAGCAACAAATGCATATCGGTATCCTGCGTAATAGGATTCTGAGTCAAAATATGATTTTGTAAATTACTCAGTTTCTCCTCATTGGATTGGGCTCTATATTTACATCTAAAATTTGTATCTGATATCGAGCCTTGCAACTTTGTCATACTTTCACCCATACTATTTGACATGGATCTGAACTCTTTTTCAACATTTGATCTAATATCGTCTATATACGAATTAGCTTCACTTAAACCTTTATCACTCTTGATTTCTATAGCTATTTGTCTTTGTTTCAACAGGAGTAATTCGGCTTGTAACGAAGATAGTGTCTCTTTTAGCGCTCGCATCTCGTGTTGACAGCCACAATGTGATGTGGATTGACTCTGGCTCATCGGAGTACTGGACAGGGAACGGGCAGGTTTCGTCTTCTTTGGGTTACTAAGGAGATCGTTCAGTACCTCGAACTCTTCGCCTTCGATAACGGAGAGTAACACGTGAATGTATCTAGCGAGTTTGGTGACGGGATTTTCACCTGAACGGGTATTCTTCCGTTGTTTTAGTTCTCTACTTCGATTGAAAGGATAGTCATCGTATTGCCTTACATTTTCGAACATTCGAAGCCGAGTTTCATCTAATTTCGCCTCGGAATTACAACTGTCTATGATCAGTTTGTCCATGAACTCATTGGCAGTCATAGAATTAAACATATGCTGCAATTCACTTAATTCTGACAGTTCATCGTTGATTGTTTGAGTGTCGGGATCAAGAATATCCGTGAAATCGTACTCACAGAGCCCATCGTTTTCCCGCACTGTTCTATTTGTGTTCAATTCCATAGGGGACACAACTCTGTCTTGTATTTCTACATTACTTCCATGAATTATCTCCCTTTGTGGTCCCGTATTATCAGGGATTTTTAGTTCTGTATTTTCTTTCATTGAATTTGGTTCACGTTCACGTTGCCCAAATAAACCGTTACAGCTAATTGTTTGGTTTTGGGTATCATCCATTATGGAGTAGTATGGACAATGGATATCACATACACAGTATATAATCCGATTAATGTAACCACTGTTTCTTGGCCTTTGGGATTCCAAACCAACGTACCTAGGACTCTGGACATTTTCTAGTTCATAAGAATGCAACAAGTACTGGTAATCTCTTTGTCATTAGCTTATCGCTGGGGAATTTTAGACCCAACAGTCTGTAAGTTTGTGCATCCTTTTGCGATCAAGCAATATCTTGAAAAAGATAATGCATGGAAATTTCTAACTTTAATTCGCTCATCAAGTATACCAGATCTGTGAATTTATGACACATACCGTCGACAGTGGTTCAACTTTGCCTTCAGACCGAGCATCATCTTCTTAAGTTTCTCTGTCGGGTTATAACCCCCCCAGCACGATATTTTACTTGAGAATAAGATGGTACAGAAGACCAGTAAACTCATTATGCATGTTTTACCTTCATTCCCGTTTCAATTGAAGTGTCAAACCATAGGAGGCTACTCCTTTTTTGTGAAAAGGCTTTCTAATAATCGTATATTTAGACAATTTTGTACACATATAATGACATATATAAATCGCAGATTCCTTGGTTGATTGGAAATTGCTTATAATTTTTATGTATTATTCATACATAGCCCTTGTGTTTTATGGATTTTACCTCATCCTGTGAATAGCTTGTTGTCTTCCACAAAAGTTAGAATTCCAAAAACTAATTTGTGGTGAAGATGTTTGAAATGAATTAAGAAATGCACGAGCATATCTAAAAACTGAAAACAAAGGTGTTTCCCTCTCATCATAATCAACAGAAATTGGAAATTGTGTTTGCTATTTAAACGAAATCTTTCAAAACAACATTTTGGTACACGAATAAGAGGATTCCTCACAAATCAAATGTTTTCGAAGTACTGGTATCCAATAAGGTACATATGTACAATCTATAACTGTTTATATTATCACATATAAGTATTCTGAATTATAACGGTGTAAAACGATATCACTCGAATGCAATTCGATAAAGAAATGAATAATTCAGTTGCTATTATAGGCAATTTTAAATCATCAATAAATGCACATGACAGTGCAAATATGAAATTGTCCAGTTTCAACTATCGCTTATTAGAATATATTTGGTAAACTGTGTTCCTGTAACATATCATTCCAATTAATAGAAGTGGTTGGGAAGATTTCTCTTCAGCACAGCATGTTTCCAATAGTATTGTTAAGTTTAAACTTGGAGCAAAATTTTAATGTAAAAAAGCATGCATTACAAGGCAAAAATGGTATAAATCAAAGGTGATCATACATGAACTCCAATGGGAATTCATTCTTAAAAACGCTTTACAACTTTTTTAGTACTTAACTTTAACAAAATAAAATTTCTTGTATAAAAGAAAACTGTATTTCACATAGAAAAAAATCAAAGAAAGTAGGTTGAAGTTTTCAGCATGTCATTTGCGCTAAATGGAATTTTATTGTCATTTATACGGTAATTTTTCAGAGCATGTATTGTTAATATTCTCCCTTTTAATTGGTAAATCATGAAATTTTAGTTTTCAAACACAACAAGTACACAATTTAGGGGAAAAGATGCCAAATGAAAGTCATTAACATAATAAGAGAATATTTGAGATTTAATTTGCGATTTAGAGAAAAGTATGCAAATAATTGTGAATGCGAATAAACCCATATTCGCTTGTTCTGTGTAGCTGATGAGTGGTTTATGAACTTATTATCGATCTATAATTAGTGTTCTTATCCATTTGAAACATTAGGCATAATAAAAACGAAATGCCTCAGCATATGCATTCCCTTGAAAAGCCTTGTTTTAGCTAATTAAACACCTATTTCTACTTTCTCATTAATATTCATGAATATGCAAATTAGCTAAATAAAAATTATTTCAAGAAAAATATCTATTTGAAAGTTTAAAACTAGTCTTATGTTTAATTATCAAAATAAGTATATATCTTAGATAAGTATTTTAAGATATTTTATTGCAATTAATTGATCCAAGTACTGAAACGTAGGAAAATGACCAGTTGCCATGGTAACAGGCCTGCCATTTGCTTATCCAGCACTTTCAAATCAATCAAAAACCTGAATTCATTAACATGTTTCCTGCGCTTCAAGAAAATATAGGTCTTAAAAAATCCCACATGCTGGGGAGAGTTTCTGTCCACTACTAAACTAGTAAAGTCGTCTTTTTGCAAATTAAACACATATTTTCCACAATCTTATTAATATTCATGAATATGCAAATTAGCAAATTTTCTGGAAAATATCTTGGTTGTGAGAGAAATGTAATGACAACAATTTAAAACTAGTCTCAATGTTTTCTGACCAAAATAAGTAATTTTATTGCAATTAATTGATCCAAAGGTTGGAATGAATGAAAATGGGTGGTTACCATGGTAACAAGCCAACTACTTGCTTAATCAGCATTTTTGAATCAAATAACAACTTGAATGTATTAAAATACATCATAAGCTTCAACAAAAAATAGATCTTCAAAAATTCTATCTGATAGGGAGGTTTAAATTCACTAGTAAAGTCTTGTTTTTAGCAAATTAAGCACATTTTTCTACTTTCTCATTAATATTCATGAATATGCAAATTAGCAAATTTTCTAAAAAATAACAATATTGTGAGAAAAATATCTTGGTAATAATTTAAAACTATTTTGAAAGATTTATGACAAAAATAAGTAATTTTATTGCAATTAATTGATCCAAGCGCTGGAATGTGGAAAAATGGACGGTTGCCATGGTAACGAGCCCGCCATTTGCTTATCCAGCAGTTTTAAATTGAACAACAACCTGAATCCATTGCTATACATCATAAGCTTCAAGAAAATATAGGTCTTCGAAAATCCCACTAGGGGGGGAGGGTTTCGGTTATGGGCCCATGGACTATTATTCTTGGCGAATATTCCTATAAAGATGTAACATCTTTGAAACTAAATGTATTAGATCTATATGTTTAGAGTGTAATATTATATCTTTGAAATGTATCTAGACTTTTACATAACAAAGACTAGGGTCTCCCAAGAAAGATTAAAATATAACAAGAAACGCTCTAATGCCCATGTCCCTTATCGGGAGAAATACTTGAATATCTTAAACTTTGTAGGAAAAAGAGAAATAATTACGGGTTGAGTATCTAGATCTACTTACGCATAACAATTATTGTTGAACTTGTTGTGACTCGCATAGGCTATATGCGTACCAAACCCCGCACCTATCGAGAACATGATCTGCACGGCAGCGTCTATCCATACCTGTTGAGATTTTTTTTTCGAATTAACCCTTTCCCAAACGACAAAATTTTAGGGTTATCCACTTCAAGAACTGCCATAAATGACAAAATGGAAGTTATTAAAGATAGAATTTGCATAAAATATGGCACAGAAAATATTGAAACAAAAAGAGAAACTGCTGGTTATCAGCAGTTTCTTCTTTTGTTTCAATATTTTCCCAAGCCTTTTCTAATAGGGACGTCAAAACCAGGGCTTGTTTGGAAAAGGGTTAACAACAATTATATTTGAGATTGAACAACCAAGTAGGACAAGGGATGTGTACGTTCGATGTGGATGAAGCAATTTAAAGATACATCAAACTCTCATTTCATTTTTTAAAGTGTGTCTTGATGCCAAGATTGGTTATTCGAAAGCATCTAAATGCTATCAGTTTTTGAAGCTTTTCCTGATAAGCGAAAAACGCGCGTTTAAAGTTGAGACAGAAATGACAAATTCCATATACATCTGTACTGCTAAATGTATACATCAATTTATTTAATTTAAACTCTAACCTAAATAGCTCAAGGGCTCAATCATAAATACGTACATTACTTACATTAGAAAAGAACTATCACAGCAAAAGAACACAATGGGTAAGAATTCCTAATTTGTTTTGATTTCAAATCCAAACCATATGTATAGTGGTACCATCAACATTGAGACTCAAATGTACTTTTAACTAGTGACTGTCCTGCGTGAGAGGGGTGTTGTGATTACAGCTAACGTTAAACACCTTCTTAAAACCACGACGTTTACATACCTTGTTTACCTGTTCAGTTTGACTCGTCTGTCCAGAGGTCATGGTTTATTTATAGTGGGTACTCATTTGAGTCTCGAAGGGTTTAATGAACAATAAATAAAGTATCTCATTTTGAAAAGTCATTAACCCTTTCCTAAACAAGACCTGGTTTTGACGTACCTTTTAGAAATGGCTTGGGAAAACATTGAGACAAAAGAAGAAACTGCTGATAACCAGCAGTTTCTCCTTTTGCCTCAATGTTTTATGTGCTATATCATTCACAAATTTAATCTTTTGTAACATCCATTTTGTCATTTGTGGCAGTTTTTTAAGTGGATCGCCTTCAAATTTTGTCGTTTGGGAAAGGCTTAAACCCTCTTATCTCTAGCTCGGTTTTAAGCAAACGGCCCAATCTTCAGGAAGAACACTAAGTATACAAAGACAAATTATGAGTGCATTCTCTCAGGCCGAATGAAGTTTCCACTTATTTCCCTTTGATTGTGTTTCGAGAGTTTGCGTAGAATTAATATTCATTTACATCATATCTGAGTTGAAAAGAAACGCGTCCTTTGACATCGCATTAAAGCGAAAGAGAAACGGAAGTAAATACGTTTTTAATAGTAGATAAGCGGAAATACTTATCGCATGAAGTTCAAAGTATGCAACTGCGTTCTTAAATATATTACCCACCGAAAAATACCATCGGCTATGCAACAAACTCCTCACGAAGTCTTATCATTTTTTATGGACCCAACGTTTAGGCAAACGAAGAAAATGATGATTATCAGTATTTACTTCGTTTGCCTCTGTTTTACCAAAAATTTTCTATCATGGACGTCAAAACCAGATCTTGTTTGGGAGAGGATTTACCCATATAATCTTTTACGTACGTTTGGATCACTCAGCCTGTCAACATTGGGTGTGATGAAGTATTTAATTCCGTCTACAGCCCCTGGCAACAAGCATCCGCGGATTAACAATATCGTCAATATAATGTAGGGCATGGTAGCCGTGACATAAACAACCTGAAATTGACAAGAGACGGCTTAACCCGTTACCACACAATGACTCATTTTGACTCCTCACAAAATGATGGCTGTGGAAAACATTGTCGAAAATGAAGAAATTGCTTGTGACAAGCAATTTCTTCATTTCCCACAATATTTTCCATCCAAAAGGACTTAACAATTAAAAATTTCATTCACTTGAAATTGTCGTCTGCACGATCTTTCAATTTGGACCGCCCTAAAATTTTGTCGTTTGGTAAAGGGTTGATTAAAAAAGAACAAGTAAAGAATTCATATAGTACGGTCAAGATACGATACATGTATTATGTCAACGATTTAAAATTACATGTGTAAACAAATGGAAAAGTGCCTTTAATTTTTAAAACAAATTTGCTTGTGATGATCCAAATGTTCCATGTGTGAGGCATTTGCATAATTCAAACCATGACATGTAAAATTACAAGAGTTTTTTTTACACAGGAGTGAAATTGGGAAAACTTTTTTAATTGGCATTTTATTCTTTTCTGTCAACAATTACGAAATCTATTTAGTCTCTAGTAGATCTAGGGATGTTACGTCAAATTCTGGGAATACATAGGGGAAGTTTTTACAGACGATCTTTTTTATTAGAGTAGGTACCTTCATACCGAAATTGAACGCATCTGTCAAAACGATTTTGGGAGAAAGCATATCATTTACTAGTATATAGAAATTAAAGAAATATCTCAAATAATTAAATGAAATGCATGCAGGCCTACATCACAGACATAAATTAGACCTACACTTAATTACGCCTACAACTAATTAACTCAGAAAATTTAGCAATGTGCTGTATAATTATGATTAATATTCAGTACTTTTATCCTATTTATTCCCACGAAACAGAACAGTCTAAAAATACAATGTCTAGCCATCGCTTGGATCATTTGACTTACCACACGTGAAGGGATCTTCTTTGATTTTCGAAAAATATCGACATTGACCGGCTACAAGTTCCATAATCAGAAGAAGAAATTTGCACTTGCTTTTGGTTTAAACGTGATCATTTGACAAGATATGGTCATAGAAATACCATTAAATATTGAAGTAATGGAAACTTCTTAAAAACGGCGGAAGTATGATCTTATTCAGAACAAACTCCCAAACTTTAAACTTTAATTCAAAGTACCTCGAACTGACAAAACATTGAAGTATTTATTACTGGAAAATATGACCATAGAAGACTAAATATAATTTTAATATTTTTCATGATTTTCCAAAGTTCTGACTTTGAACAACTATTAGGCCTATTTTGTTTTGAATTAAACAAACCAAGACATGGGTGGATCTAGAGGGGAGGGGGTCGGGGTTGGACCCCCTGGCATTGGTCGAAAATTAAATTTTGACTATATAAATTTAGTGTAACATTACATATTTATTGCATTTTAAGCCATCATTTGAGCTTGGACACCCCCAACCACGGAAAAGAATCATGAGCTTGGACCCCCCCCACTGGAAAAAAAATTCCTGGATCCACCATTGCCAAGATTTCAAGAAAGCCTCCTTTCAGGCGACAACTCATAATCAATCAGCTACTAATCTGGCACTAGTAAGTTGAATAAAAGTAGAAACATAATTTATCAGAAAATTACAAAAGTTAAATGAAGGAGAAAACCTACATTATCAAAAGCTGCATGTATGCTTTATTTGTATTAGCAAACGGAGACTGTTCATAATTTGGAAATTATGAGGATAAATGATAAAATAATTCCTGCTATGAAATAATATTTATGGTAAATGATACGATGATTTTTCATCAAAAATAATTCACGATATTAGCATAAGTTAATTACGAGTATTTTTTCGTGCAAGTAAAAGAGTAGCTAATGCATCTATTTCCCGAAAAACCAACAGCATTAGAATGAATTATATTATTATTTTTCCGGTACTTTACTATGTTATTAATTACGTTATTTTTTACCTGGATAAAAACCACTTCAGTTATGATAATATTATAAAAGCATATCAGTCGTATCACATAATTCTGCATTCCTTATCTAACAAAAACATGAAGGAACGCATTCTTCATTTATCAAGAATTATTGCATAGGTAGACAGTGCCCAAGGCCGATGGGAAAGAATGGTAGTAAATTATGACAGTACTAGTGCTGCAATGTGAATTGTGATTTCAAATGCTTATAACCAGTCGTTTCAAACCGAAAGTAGATAAATTAAATTCTCGCAGAAGAATACACTATCAAAAGATCTCACTTTTTCTTCAAAATCCTCGTAACTACAGCTTTCAATAAAGTACGAGGGACGGTCGGAAAGTAGTTGGACTTTTCGTGCTGCTGTCTCTCCATTTGCAACTGTATAAACACATTATATATTGATGGAATCCACATCCATTTGCCAATAATGTGGTCGGTTTATTTTCAAAGATAGTTGTATATTTACAATATTCTGTCCACTTATATGTGATAGGTGTTTTATATATCATAGGCTATTTGTTAGAGGATCAACAAGGTCAACCAAAACAAAAGACCATTCTAGTCATTTTAATCGTGAAGGAGTTATGTTTTTGAACCACATTATTACTGGAGATTAAATAAAGTTTCATAATTCCGAACTTTGGATAAAAAATCAGTCAAAGCAGTCATGGAACCGAGCTGGTTCCCCAGACCTGAAAAGATTAAGCTGTTACCTTCGGTTGGTAGTCACGTTTGTTGCTTTTGGGGATTCACGAGGTTTGATAGTTACTCGTTTCATGTCAAATGGTAAAAACTGGCATTGCCAAGTACAATTCTTAAGTAATTCAGAAAAATCTAAGAATAAATGCTGAAGTAAACGCGTCCCAGATTAGCAAAGAAAAATGTTTTCTACTTCACGATTACGCACGCTCCCATATTACCGCATCTACAGTGGAGATTATCAACTATTACACATGACAATAGTTGTTTTACCCTTCTTTTAGCCCAGACCTCGCCCCACGTGACTTTTATTTGTGTCTAGAACTGAAAAAATGCTTGCTGGGAAGAAATTTGAGACCAGGGCGCCTTTGATACCGGCTGTTACACTGTACCTAATACAGTGGGTCTACGTCATGGTTAATAGTGGGAATGATAAAGCTGCTACATTGATGGCAAAAATGCATAAACATAGATGGACAATTTGTTCAAAAGGTGTAAAAACAATTTTGTTAAAAAGTTGAATGGTTTTAAAGAACTAGTCAAAAGTCCAACTACTTTCCGACCGTCCCTCGTAGTTACGAAGTTTTGAAAAAAAGCTACGATATAGGATGTCTCGATGTAGGACCGGAAGTACGACAGATTTACGTACATCTCCGAATCTCTCGGCTTCTTTCTACTGTCATACAGACAAGTAAATGTAAACATCATAAAACAACCATCAGCTCATTCTCGAGCTTATGAAAAGCTGTCATTATATAAAGCTGTAACGGCGCTTTTATGAAGCGCCACATAGGGCCGTAAGTAAGCAATAATTACCTACCTTCCCGGAACTCTTGACCCCACTTCCACAGCGAGAAATACAATCAGGTAAACGTTAAGAGTGTATAATAACAAACGATATAATGTTTCTGTGAGGTATAATTGTCGACATCCTATTTCATTTTCATAAAATAAAGGTTATACCGTAAGTTACCCTGCTTTTCATTAGCGCAATATTGGGCCGATATTAATGAAGAGTTATCTACCTCCCCGGAAGTAAGCAAAATTTACCTACCTTCCCGGAACTCTTGACACCCTTCCACAGAGAGAAATACAAACATGTAAAAGTTAGCAGGGTGCATAACAACAACTGCCATCGTACATTGCCTAAATTGTCCACTCCTTTACTGAGGTGTAAATGTAGCATTCCACGTCTGAAAAAAAAGCAACAGATTCCTTATAATAAGTCGAAGATGCAAACAGTTAAATTAATATGCATAAGAGCTTTCGTATGAATTAGACAAACTGAAAGAGTAGATTGTTTCTGCCAAGAAATTCTTACAATGTCCAGGTGGGTGGGTGTATAATTTGGTTTAATACAGTTTTTTTCTAAATATTTGTTGCACAAAGCCCTGTTGGTTTCTAGTTTTCAAAATTCGTTTGCAAAGGTATCCCTAGTTTTTCTTCGAAAAATTAAGTACGCACAGTGGCCTGATTGCTAGTCATTGTGACAAAGTAGGCCTATTTGAAACGCAAAAGATCATTGTGTAAATTAGTGGAGAAGCAAGAAGGGGCCTCTCCAACGAGGGAATTGCAAGAGATGCGAATGAAATAGAAATGCATTCATAACTGCTCTAGAATCCGAACAATTCTTATCCGTGAAGCGAACAAAAACTATCGAACATCAAGATTGTGAAAATACAAGTTGGCACGTGAAACACACGTTATAATGAGTTTCAAAACAGCCAGATAGCAGGTTATTAGTCAAACCCTTTCCCAAACAAGCCTTGGTTTTGATGTCGAGAAAAAAGGTATCGGAAAATATGGAGACAAAAGAAGGCATCGGAAAACTTCGAGAAAAAAAGAAGAAAATGCTGGTAACCAGCAATTTCTCCTTTTGTCTCAATATCCTTGTTCTGTATTGAACATAAATTCAGTCTTTATCTGCATAAACTTTGTCGTTTGCACAAGCTCTAAAATTGTAGCAGTCAATTTGTTTGCTTTTTGGGAAAAGATTAAATACTTTCTCGAAATATGATTGACACAAATGCACCTTTCAAGACAGTATTGAAGGTTTTACGATGGAAGGATCGTTCTTATGTAAGCAACTAGGCATCCATAGCCCTTTCTCAAACTACAAGTTTTTAGGGCGGCCCAATTTGAAAGTTATTGCATGCTACAAAGTTGACGTTGAAAAAGAAAGGATTTGTGTGCGATACATCCAAAACATATTTAGGCGAAATGAGAAAATGCTGATCATCATCATTTTCTTCTTTTGTCTAAATGTTTTCCCAAGGCTTATCTAGTAGGCAGGTCAAAACAAGGTTTTGTTTTGGAAAGGATTAAGTGTGAAAAATGAAACATTTTGATCATTTAATATGCAATAAAATTCAGAATTTTGAAATTTTAATTGATTTCATGAGTTTAAAGTGGGTGTAATTTAGTGCTAGAACATTGCCTGTAGATATTAATTTCAGACTTTAGAGGATTTGATGCTATACAATTTTCGGCACACCCTTCTCTTTAACCCATTACCATACGACAAAATTTTGAGGTAGTCCAATTTGAAAGAAGTTGCAGACGCCATTTCAATGTGATGAAATTTCGAAACTTTATAGCTTTTTGGGTAGAAAACATTGTGGGAAATGAAGAAATTGCTTGTCACATTTTCCACAATGTTTTCAAAAGCCATAATATTGTGGGGAATCAAAAGGAGTCACTGTGTGGTAATGGGTTAATCCTTCCCTCACGGCAAAAAATAAAGGCAGTACAATTTCAAATCTGATGAAGACGACATAGTATTTATAATTGAGCGGGGACCTGGAAAAACGTCCCTTATGGCATTTGAGATTTTTATGTTTCAAGATCAGTATGTGACTAGGTGCAGTCTGACACGGAACCATGCTACCCTCATGTAGGTGATACAGACCATGGTTAAGCCATTAGAGAACAACATGGTTTCTGATCAGACTGCGTGTATAAGCAGGCTGATCTGGAACCATGTTGGGCTCAAAAGCCTTAAAGCACATTTTTCCAGATCCTGGCTCAATTATGATTTGTGTACAATTTATATAGATCTAGCACAGAAACTGTAATGGAAATCGACGGAAACTGTAATGGTTATTTGAAAGAAACTTTAATGGAAATTGACAGAAACTGTAAAGGAAATTGACGGAAACTGCATTGGAAATTGACAGAAACTGTAATGGAAATTGACAGAGACTGTAATGGAAATTGACAGAAACTGTAATGGAAATTGACAGAAACTGTAATGGAAATTGACAGAGACTGTAATGTAAAATTGACAGAAACTGTAATGAAAATTGACAGAAACTGTAATGGAAATTGACAGAGACTGTAATGGAAATTGACAGAAACTGTAATGGAAATTGACAGAAACTGTAATGGAAATTGACAGAGACTGTAATGGAAATTGACAGAAACTGTAATGGAAATTGTGAAACTGCTTCGTTTTGCATCCATAGTTGCTAAAGCCTTTTCTGCTGGAGACTTCAAAACCAGTATACGAATTAAAATAGTAGGCTCCTATTTTCTGTTTTTTATCAATGAATAACCAAGTTTGAACTTTAAGGGAACAATCGTAATGGTCTCCCCTTAATCAGGATAAGATGTAATTATGTCATACAAAAACAGAATTTGTTTAGATATTGGTTAATTTTACAAAATTTATACTCACTCAAAGAACTCGTAAGACGACGACACAGACGAATTTACGACGTCAGTAAAGTTTGATGACGTCACGTTGGACTGGTCCGCGGACAACTGTATATTCTGACAATTATCGCTGTTCCAGTCATGGTCACATGACTTCCACGGGAGGTCAAAGGTGAATGATGAAAACAAGTAGTAGAAAGACCATCCTATAACGACGTTGTAGTAGAACGCGACTATATACGCCATATAGCATGACGCGTAGCCTATACCTGAAACATGAAAATGTTAACGTAAGAAAATATTTTCGGCTTTCAACAAAAACCTTGTAACTGCAGCTTGTTTAAAGCTGCAGTTACGAGTTTTTTGTTGAAAAGTAGTGCTATGACTTTCACGGGACGTCAAAGGTAAATGATGAAAACAAGTAGTAGAAAGACCATCCTATAACGACGTTATAGTAGAATGCGACTATGTACGCCATATAGCATGACGCGTATCCTATACCTGAAGCGGGAAAAGGTGAACGTAAGAAAATATTTTCACTTTCCAACAAAAACCTTGTAACTGCAGCTTGTTTAAAGCTGCAGTTACGAGTTTTTTTTGTTGAAATGTAGTGCTATGACTTCCACGGGAGGTCAAAGGTGAATGTAGTAGATTGTGAAAGACCATCCTATTACGACGTTGTAGTAGAACGCCACTATGTACGCCATATAGCATGACGCGTATCCTATACCTGAAGCGGGAAAATTTGCGATTAATTGTTTATAAACCCCAGGGTACTACTCAATGGCGGATGCAGGATTTCTGTGAGGGAAGGGGGTCGAACAAACAAAGAATTAAGCTACAGACGAGGGTTCGTTTGAATACCCCCATCTCCTCTGGATCCGCCACTGGGCATTTGTGTGCAAAGTCGGACGTTAATGTTACGCACATTTACTAAATAATCCACGTTTTCTTCGTTGTCCACCTAGTTTCTGTTTGAAACCCTAAGTTGTGTGTACTCATTAGAATCGTCTCGTCGAACAATCTTTCGAGAATTATTTACCATAGAAAAGCCCCGACATTATTACTATCATTATGTCTTAACCTGTACTGACTTTAAATAGCCTACCCTTCACGGAATTACTTAATTGTAACAATGTTATTTAGAATACCTGCCTTTGAACATTTGGACTATTTTTCATACGCACGAAACACCTTGGTTTGAGTGTTTTAACCCTTTCCCATAAACATCAAAATTGTGATGATTCCATTTTTGAAGTTGCTGCGGAGGACGAAGAGGTTGTTGATGAAATTGGTATTCGTGTACAGTATATTACTGTAAATATTGAGACAAAAGAAAATAATGCAGGCTAGAAGCAGTTATTTCTTCTGTCGCAATTTGCTTTTCAAACCGGTTTCTATTAGGTGCGTCAAAAGGCAGCATTGTTTAGACAAATGCCGCCATTTTTTCACGGATTAACCTGGGTTTAAATTCAAACCCCATTTATGTATTTTTTATTATTACAATGAAATGTATAATACCCACCTTTGAACATTGGAACTATTTTCCATACAGTAATTGGTCCCTCGCGGTGATATTGGCCCATCGCCATCTCCATAAAAAATATGGGCATCGCTCCGAAAATTAACACGGTGAAATATGGAATTATGAATGCACCTGTAAAGAAAAGCAACAATTGCGACGTCAATTCTCCTGAATGAAATATGCGATTGTTTATGCACCTGAAAGTGAAGTTTTGTAGTTTAGTAGAATCTGTCACTTGCAAAACGTTTGAGCTGGGTTGTGGAAAAATAGTCTAAATGAAAGTTGCGAATATTCTAGATCTTGATAAACAAGCGTAAACTCACAGTCTGGTCAAAAGCATTATTGTTTTTTCTTCTAAATGTGTCCAAAAGCAAAGTTTTGTAGTTTAATCTTTAGTCTGTAAATAGTAAAACGATTGTCAAAATGATGTCTACTGGGGTAAGAAAAGGTAAGACAAAAATTTGAATTCTGGTACAAATCGTCTCGACAAACGCATTTCAAATTAATGTGGATCTGGATCAGCAGAGGTAAGTACAATCGACACTCGTTATGTCGACATCGGATAACTCGAATTTCCGCTGAAGTCGAAGTTCAAATCTGGTCCCGTCCTCATCTATTGACATATTCTTTTCAAAACGAAATAATTTCGAACTGAATATAGCCATTGAAATATAGTAGGAAAAGGATAGAAATTGCTCGACACGAGCAATTTCTTTCCTTTTCCTACTATGTTTCAATAATATTCGTACTTGATAAGTTTCAAAAACGGTCAAATATCAAATATCTCGAACCCGAACAAAATCGGATGTGTCGAACTCCGGATATGTCGAGGTATTTTGACGGCCCCTCCGACTTCGACACAACGAGTGTCGACTTTAGGTTGAAAGGATAATGTCACTAAATAATACAACATGACGGAACTGTTTAGCTTGAATATGGTAAAGACTCCAAATGGCATTTGAGGCTAACATATAACTTGAATTCAAATCAGCATATGTCTCAGTGCAGTATGGCCTGCTCTATTTAGCTCTCGTACATCTTTTTACAGTTAACGAAAAAATGTTTGGCGTAGGCGCAGGCTGATCAAGATCCATGTTGTTCTCAAACGCAGCAAGGATCCCCTTTTCCATATCCCCAGTCATTTGTTATCTGGAGTGCCACTAGATAGATTTAACACAGCGACTGTTAATTATTATTACAAAGATACCTGCTCCTCTTTGTTTTATGCACATAGTTTGACCTTGGAAGTTCCTCACAAAAAGTTCAAGGTTAAAGTAGAAACTATACCCCATCAAAGCAGCAACTTGTGATAATTTGTATGTGTGATACAAACTAGTACGCTGTTATCTTTCTTAAAAGATTTGATGGAAAATTAGAATTTTTTACTTTACAACTGAATCATTTTTTCCAACGTCTGCTTTGCGCTGGGCAATGTAATTATAATAGTATTAATAATTTACGGGTCTCCAGCAAATTTTATATTATAAATATAAAGTACACATGATATAAACATGCGAAAATGGATGTTCTACGATATAACAATGACATGCCAATTTAACTATCGCAATTTTCGAAAAAAAAAAAAAAAAAAAAAAAAAAGAAAGAAAAAAAAAAAAAAAAAAAAAAAAAAACGATACGGAAACTTGTAAACGAAGTAAAGGCAGACTAGCACGTTACAACGTGGGCGATGGCAACACTTGAATGAAGTTACAAATAGTGCACTGACCTATAACACGGTGGGTAACCCACGTGACTTTTGGGAAGCGTTAACACCGAAAGAATCGTCCGCTTCAAGTTATGTTTTGTTTAATTTCTCAGTTTATACTCTATTGATTTTGACGAGATAAAGTGCAGAGAACGCGCATTTGAGAGGACTTTTCCCGTTTGTAACTCACTCTGCTCCGAATCCCGTGGTTTCTTCAAACATTCAAGCGATAGTTTTTCTCAGTGCATGTGAACGCTTCCCACTTTCGTTTTGCAGTTACAAAAACTTTAGCTCGAATGTCAGAAGAAACCACTGGATTTGGAGCAGAGTGAGTTAGAGCCGGGAATAGCCCTTTCAAAGGCGCGTTCCGTGCACTTTATCTCGTCAAAATCAATAGAGTATTAGCTGAGAAATTAAACAAAACATACCTTGAAGCGGACGATTTTTTCGGTGTTAACGCTTCCCAAAAGTCACGTGGGTTATCCACCGTGTATAACAACTCCATGCCAAATAATTTTCAACATCTTCTTTAACGGCAAAAAATATAATTATGTAGTACTTTCTTCTTTCCCTTATTCTTCTCAAACGTTTTGTATTAGTAGCCCTCTAAAACATGAACCTGGAACTGCTAAAACGTCCCTTATATCATTTTGAGATGTTCATGTTTCAAGATCAGCTAGATGACTTAGTTTAGTCTGACCGGATCCCATGCTACTCTCACGTGGTCGCTACAAACCATGACGGACGAAGCTATTGAAGAACAACATGGTTTCTGATCAGACTGCGTGTATACGCAGGCTGATCTGGAACCATGTTGGGCTCAAACGCTTTAAAGGGCGTTTTTTTTCAGATCCTGGCTCAATTATTTATTTTTGTTTGTGTATATGAGCAAAACTAAAGACAGACTTATGAGTCGGAATAACATGGGTGATGACAGCACTTGGGTGTGGTTACAATGATTGGTCACACAGTTGTAACGACTCAACGCCAAATTACCTTTAACACCTTGTCACACGTAACATGTTTCTCCTTTTGTCTGTTTTTTCTAAAACTTTTTGATAAGGGACTTCAAAACAACATTTTGTTTATGTATATAAGCAAATCTAAAGGCAGACTAACGTGTTAAAATAACATGGGTGATGACAACACTTGGATGTAGTTACGAATGGTGCACATAACAGTTACAATTCTATGCCAAGTTACTTTTAACACGTTGTCACACGTAACATGTTTCTCCTTTTGTCTTTTTTCCAAACATTTTGTACTAGGGACCTCAAAACTATATTTATTTTTATTTGCGTATATGAGAAAAACTAGAGATAGAATAGAACATTAGAATAACATGGGTGATGACAACAGTTGGATGTAGTTTCAATTGCTGCACATAACGGCAACAATTCTATGCCACGTTACTTTTAACACGTTTTCACATGTAACATGTTTCTCCTTTTGTCTTTTTTCCTCAAAACTTTTTTATACGGGACGTCAAAACCAGATTCTGTTTGTGTATATGAGCAAAACTAAAGACAGTCTAAATTGCGTTAGAATAACATGGGTGATGACAACACTTGGATGTAGTTACAATTGGTGCATGCACATATCAGAAACAATTCTATGCCAAGTTACTTTTAACCCTTTGCCAACGGAAGCATTAAGCCTTGTCCTATTTATAGTATTCCAAAACATTTCATGTTTAAGGGACGTCAAAATTATACTTTGTTGAGGTATGTGATGAGAAATAAATTCAGACGATGGCGTTATGTTAACAGTTGGGTGAAGTTACAAATAGTGCAGCAAGCTATAACAACTCCGTGACAAATAACTTTCAACAATTTGCGGAAAAGGGCAACATTTAAGCATTTTCTTCTTTTGTCTGAATGCTTTCTGAAGAGACGTCAAAACAACATTTTGTTTATGTATATAAGCGAATTTAAAGGCAGACCAACAGAATAACATGGGTGATGACAACAGTTGGATGTAGTTACGATTGGTGCACATATCAGAAACAATTCTATGCCAAGTTACTTTTAACACATTCAATCCTTCAGAGGTTTTTGGAACTGTTTCGATGTTTTGAAGACATAATACAAACTCGACTTCGATCCTAACATTTAGACTACTACATCATCTGCTTCACTTATTATTAAAAAATGCAATACATTGATAAAAGAAATATATTTTCGATATAGAAAATGCCTTCGATTAATTGCAAGTGTCCTCTGTATGTCATATCAAGGCTGACGCCATTCGTATAAAAAAGACATGGAACAAGTACGTGTAAAAACAGAAGATCTTTCTGATTAAGGATAACGGGTAGCGACATTTGTATATGATTAGATTTAAAGCAAACTTGTCGGGGTTTTCCCAAAATCTATTTAAAGATATATTTCAAAGCAAACAACACTATCAAAAATACTCTAGAAATTATATGAGAAAGTTCAAGATTTAAAGTATCATAATGCGCGATCGTGCACACTACGAACGTGTCTTTGAACTTTTCATTACTATTTTCTTGTTAGAGACTATGACAGATTAAATTTTGGCATTGGCCTCAGCTAATGAGAAGGTAACTCACGTGTGTACATCACGGAATTCTTTGATGTTTTAGAGAGAACTGCAAAAATAACTTTCCGCCAGCTGCGGGGAAACATAACCTTGAAAAATACGCAGTCAGACTCTTTCCTGATATTTCTTTTATTGTTTTTGGAGAATAAAAACAGACTTGCCAGTGGTCTATAGGCCATTTTCATGCAGGGTGAGTGTGGATTTGTATGTATGTGTATGAGAGGAGCGACCTCGACCTATAGCAATGGAATGTGTTATGTATTCATTGACTATGTACTTTGTACTTGTCAATTCTATTTTGTTCTGTTCTATAGCATTAGAAAATTAGCCTTTTCCACAAAACAAAGCTCGGTGTTATACATCCCTGATAGATTTTAAAGCATTTTCAGGAGTGTAGGGAAAAAGAAAGAAAACGTTTAAATGAGCTAGGATCTGGAAAAAGGTCTGTTAAGGCTTTTGAGCCCAACAAGGTTCCAGATCATCCTGCGTATATACGCAGTCGCGATCTGATCAGAAACCACGTTGTTCTCCAATAGCCTTTTCGTGACCTGTAGCAACAGTAGGGGAGTCAATCATGGTCAGACTGACCATGGTCAGACTTACTCTCCAAAGCCGAGGTCTATTGATTAACCATCAAATATGACCTCTGCCGTTTTGATACACCAACAGCCTAATTGTTCGTCATAATCTAATTATAGAACATCATTTGAATTATCGAATCAAAATCATTCAGTTTTATCTTGCATGATCACTACGTATACATTACGTCGCTTCTATTTTTAGCTGAAGCCGATTAAAGTTTGTATCAGATTTTTCAATTGTTTTGTTGTGTAAAGCCAACGATTGGATACCGAAATCCCGCCAAGGCCCCGAAATTAGACCTGAAATGAACTTGCGAGAACAGAGCATCATTCTATCATAATGAAATGAAGAGAGAATGTGTTCTGTTCTTAAGAGAGTAGGTCAGACTGCATTTGGGTAGATGGAGGCCTTAAAACATGACTGCCTCAAATGCTATAAGGAACGTTTTTCCAGATCCCGACTCAATTATTAGGATTTGTACAGACTCAGTGGTTGTTTGCCTCTTGCAGATATCACTTAGATCTTTGGACGACCTTTTAATTGTTAATCAAATACTGTTTTCGTCTTCGTAGAAATAGGTTTATGCACAGCCTGAAAATATTTCCTTGTTTACAGTTTATTTAAATCATCAATAGATACATAATTATGTGAGGGAGGTAATTTCGTTTTCACATATTGTTGCCATGCAATGGCAATGTTCAGTTTCTTTATTGGGAATTACGAATAACAGATTTTCTATTATTTATACTCGTATATTCAATGTTTAGGCATTTATACCTGTCAAAACGTAATAATCGAGCGATATGAACTTTTGAAAAATATCCCAATAAGAGGCAAAATGTAGCTAAAACTAGATAATTACACCATTTTATTAATGGACAATTCACTTTAAAATCATATCAACATATCAAGTAAGGCAATCATATTTTACTACAAAAACTGATTGCATTTACCTAGCCTGAACAGAGCCCTTTATCATTGTAATGTTAACGTATGAAATATTACAAAAGCCTGTTTGTCTCACTTTATAGTAAAACTTGTGTAGTAAGTTGCATTATCTCCCACTTTTGATCGGAATGTCTGCATTAAGCGGATACCCATGGGCTAAATTTAACATTTATAACTTCATAATCCAACTTTTGATTCCCCGTTTGAAGTTGCAGAACTATCAACAAATAGGGCGGGAATTCATCGATAGGTAATTTACGATAAATATTAACCCATTCCAGCATAATGACGCATTTTGACGCCCCACACGATAAAAGCTTTGAATCACGAATGTAGAAAATGAAGAAATTGCTTGCGAGAAGCAATATATTTATTTCCCACAATGTTTTTCAACATAGATCATAGACCAAACAAGTAGAATTTCATCCAATTTAAATGTTGTTGTTTGGGATATTTTTGGTTTTAGTCCAACCTAAACTTTTGCCGTCTTGTAGAGGGTTGAGGAAGTGCAACCTAATCAGATTTCGTTCTTGGTTGTTGTGGTGGTTAGAATGTCCTCTCAAGTACAACGTTACTTATTGGCGTTTGCTTTCGAGTACTAGCCGCTAAACCATACGCTTGAACGGGCACCAAAGAGGCAAATCAGCATGAAAATAAGTGCAGAATTTCTAACTATTCTAATTGTATTACGTCTTGGCCGTATTCACGAACGTTTCTAAATCGAATGTCTAAAGTAAAATTATATTACAAGCCATTTGATTTGACTAGATGTATGTCTTGGCCAACTGGATTGGTTGTTGTGTATTATTGTAAAAGTTAATTTAGAATTAGATTTGTTGGTGAATATGTCGTGCCTAATCTTGTTTTCGGTCCAATTCGAATATTGGCAAATCCCTGCAGTACTCATTTGCCCAGATTCCAAACAAGGCATGTCAAGTTTTAAAATCCGACAAAAACTAAGATTAGGCTCTACAAATACCACCACTGCTAAGCGGTGTTAAGATTGGTGATTTCAGAATGAACTGCACTCGTTTATCAATAGGACGGGTTCGTATTAGTTGCAATAATGTAATCCGAAACATTTTTTAATCTTGATAGATCTGGATTTCACAAACCAATACGCATCATCAAGTTTGTGGCTACGAAATCGCAGCTAGGATTTATTAGCCTACAACGACGGCAAATACCAATAGGAATAAAGCTCATCTCCCAAGGTCAAACAGTTAAGAGGCATCTGTGATATTTTACGCTTGTCAAAAACACTCATATCGTACATGCCAACTACAAAATAAAAGTGCACACTTGATAAAGGCCTATAAGCCAATACATGTTTGTACGTTTATAACCATCGTCCAAGAGGGCCATTGTGTAAAATGAACTTAAATGACAAACGCGCTGTCTGCGCTTGGCTCAATCTACGAATATGCCTGCATGTCTACTTTGACGCATCACTTTCCATATTAGGATGATATCATAACGCATTTCAAAAACATTGACGTATTGAAAATACATCAACGGAATACTATACGATGAGGCCTATTTCCGGTAAGTCGTTTCATGGCAAGCCACCTATTGTAAGTCTAAGATAACGATGAGAAATGCCCAGAACTCGAAAAGTATACTGAACAAAACTGAAAACGCAACACTGCAAGATTTCTTTTTTCTGGAAAAGTATCGAACTGACAGCATGACATATATTTTTACGTAACGTCGTTATTTCTAAGGCTTTCAGCAACCGTTTTGTCGAAATTTCATTGCCCTGTCTCCTTGAATGTTAGAGTTACAGCCCTTAATGCGTTTAGAGCTAATTTCAACTAATGCCGAACAGAAAACGCTTCATTATTTTTCGGAATTGGTCATATCCGGGTTGCAAAAAAAAAAAAAAAAAAAAAAAAAAAAAAAAAACACTAAAAATCTTGCTTATCTCGTGTAGCAAGCTCTAAAATCAATGTGCAATCTGTCAATTTTGCGAATTACCTCCCTTTGACAAAAACAAATAGGGAATTTTAAATGTTTGGTATTCACAAATTTATCACCGTTTTCGATTTTTTTGTAACATCATTAGGCCTAACAGGGGATTTTTTAACCCTTTCTTCGACTAGGATTGCTGTCAGATGTCCATGCAATAGCGATTTTAATTTCCAATGGAATTTTCAAGCTTTGAAACATAATGAAATTTCTGCTTTTCAAACACCATTTTCTAAACGCGGAAACAATGATATGCAAGCGTCTTTACATTTTCTGACTGGTAACTTGTCAGATTACCATTCCGTGCAGTCCGGCATGGTTTGCATTCTTCTGCTTTGATTTCTGAAAGTTTAAATTGTGTAAAATTTCCGTTCAAATTTGTACACATGAAAATGGACCCCTGTCACATTAAAAGGGTCCGTTTTTCATCCCCGTAATTAAGATTGACAAAACGTTTAGTGCTTGGCACAACCAAGTCAATGAACAATGCCGGACACTTTCATTTGAATTTTTTACCTGTTGTATTTAGCAGAAAAATTACAAGCAAAGTAGGTGTAGCGTTTTGACTTTTGTTCAGTATATATTAGAGGAATCAATAATTCGTCGGTGTTATATTTTCGCTTTAATAGCTAAATCTTTTCTGGAATAATAATTTAAAACATCGGCGCCCTTTCGACTTACGTAATTCAATCATTGGTTTATGACTTAAGAAATGGACCAGTCTGAAATGCACAGCTCAAAATAATTAAAGGAGCACAAATTTGTCTACGATTGCACGACATCTGTGTCCCTACATGCTACAGTGAATAAACTGCACTTCTCGAATAATGGATAACCATCTCCTTTGTTGAAATAAAATTTATTTACCAATGTTAGATTTATGCAGAATTTGTATCGGCTTTCATCCAAGTTCCCATGTTTGTAAATGCCGCGTGGTCTTCCACGAGGTTTGGTCATGGACATTGTATCAACGACTTTTCACTTTTATGGTTTTTATGATGATTAAAGGAAAGAAACTACGTTTCTGAAGAAAAGCTTTGCGGAAAATGGACGTCCCAAAATTCATGACGATGAGGCTTATCAGCTTAAAAGCATATGCACACATCCAGTTTTGTAGGTATTCAAAACTTTATAAGCCAATACTTACTGTGGGTTACAACAATTTTTCTGAAAATCTAAAGATACGAGATACAATAGATATTTAACTCTTGAATTTACGTGTTCCTCTAATTATTTTAGCAGTGTATATGCCTAATAGATTGGGGGAAAAGTATCAGATTCAACTCACCTCCGCCATTCTTATAACAAAGATAAGGGAATCGCCATACATTGGACAAATCCACGGCATACCCAATTACCGCCAACAAGTAGTCCGCTTTATGACCCCAGTCTTCCTTCGGCGGATGAATACTGTCCAAACTTCTCTTATCATCCTCATTATTATCCTCCATTTTGTCTTTTTCACTATGTTCACTGTGATTACTCATCAATGAATCGTTATCAGAATCCTTGTGTTTGTCAAAATCGTCTCGGAGATCCAGAACTAGATCGCCGTTTGAGTATGTCTCGTGTGGAAGTATGTCGTCCGATTTAATTGGCTGGTCGCTGTTTGTATCACTGTTGTCCATTGGTTGTAATTCAACCGCGCTGTCCCGATCGGACATTTTGTCTTCGGAATCCTTCCGCCTCTGCAATAAATAGTTTTTTATATTTAAAAAGAATCTGATAATTTAATAGGTAGCTCTCGGGACATTCTACAGTGTTAGGACTTTAACCCATTACCAAACGACAAAATTTTAGAGTAGTCCAAATTTAAAGATGTTGCAGACGACAATTTCAAGTTGATAGACTTTTTAAAATCTTTCCATTTAGAGTTAAAACATTGTGGAAAATGAAGAAATTGCTAGTCACTAGCAATTTCTTCTTTTTCCACAATGTTTTCCCAAACATTTTTCATCAGGGGGGTCAAAGAGGGTCACTGTGTGGTAATGGGTTAAGTAATTACGCCCTTTCCCAAATTACACGGTTGTAGACTGTTTCAATTTTAGATGTTCTACGGAAGACGCTATGATTGTGTACAACATCGAACAGAAAATAGTCAGTCAAAATAAACAAAGAACCAGGGCCACGTATTACTAAACATCTTACGATCAAGTATTTGTGTAAACTGTGTAACAAGACATCTGATTGCACGAGAAATCCGACTGAGCCAATCAGGGCTGTTGTTACAAGTAATTATGCAAAAATCAAACGTACGATTGTTAGTAAAACGGGCCCCAGGACCATGTTTGGATGTGCCCAATAAAAAAGACTTAGACAAAAGAAAAAACGCTTATAAGGGGCAGTTATTTCAAGGCGTCAACAATTTCTCTAAATACATAATCGTATTCGCCACATTACAAAAGAGTTTTTTTTTAAATTTGTATATCGCCGTTAACTTTTGAAAGAAAAGTAGCGATATCGAACATAAGAAAGATCTGACTATGTAGTACATGTAACCTTCTTGTCTTTGAAGGTTCGTAACGTTCATTAAAACTGTAGTACTTTTGAGCCGGGATCTGGAAAAACGTCCCTTATAGCATTTGAGACAGCCATGCTTCAAGATCAGACTGTGGCTAGGTGCAGTCTAACTGGGATCCATGTTTCTCTCATATGGTTGCTTCAGACCATGATGCAGCTATTGGAGACCAACATGGTTCCTGATCAGACTGCGTGTATACGCAGGCTGATCTTGAACCATGTTGGGCTCAAATGCCTTAAAGGACGTTTTTCCAGATCCTGGCTCTTTTGTATTAGTTGGGTGGGAATTAATGCACTATAATGTTCTACAACTCTTATCGATATCTAAACATGCATGCTGGGCTTAAATGCACAACGAACGATTTTGAAAATTCCTCGAATATTTTTAGAAACAATCTATTTAAAACTTTGTAGTGTTAATGCTCTTACTTCTGAATAAATTGAACACTCGTGTTACCACTTTATTCCCTCTTACATATAGTCTGACAGTTTCAAGAAAAAACTGACGGCTACGTTCGAAATTGTCGTAACTACAGCTTAAAATAAGTCTTATTTATTGCGTTTTCGAACATAGTCAACGGAATTGCATATTTGCGATGATGTACTTCAACAAAGCAATTTAAGGTAGAATACCCGTAATGTCGCCATTTTGAGGTTCATAAAACATTGGGTTTTTTATCGAGCGGCGTCGTTACGTATCTGAACCTATTCGGGCGCGGTCGTAAACATTCGGCGGTGGAGAGTTCCACTGCCGAATGCTTTCGATCGTGCCCGAATACCGGCAATTCCGACGTCGTGCGAATCTCATTAGAGGTGGATTACTGTAACTGCAATAAGGGCACATGTTACATACAAAGGTATTGTAAGCGGGATTGACCTTTTTTCTATAATAATTCCTTTATTTTAACACCCATTATCAAAAGAAGGGCTCGGGAGAGCTACATTGACAAAACACGAATTTGCTCAATGTAAAATGTTCTTGTTTTGTAGACGGTTGACGTAAGACTGTGGAAATCCTAACATTTTACGCTGCATTGAAAAAAGATTGCGGCTCATAGTCGTTTGTGGTCCATTTCGTGTCTTTTCAACGAAAATCTCGTAACTGCAGCTTATTTTAAGCAGCACTTACGAGGTTTTCGTTTAAAAGCAGCGATTTGTAATCCAGTGAGAATGTAGCAATTCATGATACAATTATGAAAATAGCAGATGTTTTGATTGCATTTTAGATTCCCGTAACCTATCATTTAATTGGTTGTTTATATTGCAATATCATAAATATCTGTTCTGGTATTTCAATTACAATTTCTCACAGAGTAACTGTGCTAGAACAAGGCCTCTCCGCATATTCAAATCTCTTCCATACAAGACATCGTTTTAACGTTTCTTGCGTAAGAACATTTGAAAGTATCAAGGCAGACGAAGAAAAAGCTGTTAACCAACATTTTCTTCATTTACATCAATACTCCTTTATCTATACTAAGTTCCATAAATAAGTGTGCACTTTATTTTGTTTCATTCCTCCTCTGATTCTCGACTAAAAATAATACAGTTTGCTATCATATTGTAGCTAAGAGTTCTAAGAAAATGACATACCCCTAAAATATTGTCAAAAGGACAGTTTTGGTTTATTTTTCTTAGATTAAATACAGGTGGTATAAAATAAAAGTTGCAAAAGTTGGTTACATTCAAATTTTGTTTAGATCAAGTAAATTGGATTCTTTTTCGAAAATCTTTTATGGCCACCAATGCTGCCGATGCAAGCGAGTATGTGATGGTCACAGAGAGCTCAAAAACCGCAATACCACTACAGCAGGAATGTTATTTCATTCGTGAGTGAGAGCAATGACAAAATTCTGGATATAGGTGATGTTTAGCAGTGATGGAACGTTCCTCGCTAAACGACCCACACATGTTCAATCGGATCCAAATCCAGTGCCAATCGTGGCCAGAATAGAGCTTCAACATTGTTTCTGTTAATAAAAAAAGATTCAATTCAATATCGAACGGTATTGAATGAATAATATTCGATTAACCAGAGATAATCAAAACTTTAATTTGACCAGATTTGTGTACTTTTGCAACTTTTATTTTCATACCACCTTCATTTAACCTTAGAAAAACAAACTCAAACTCTCACAGTGCCCAAATTTTAAATGTCTGACACTTTTTTGAGACTATAAGCGACACTTTAATAGAAAACTCGGTTATTTTTAGTGAGAAATGAGGGGAGAAATAAAACGAAAGAAAGTGCACACTTATTTATGGAACTGAGTATATATATAAGGTGCATACATTTAATTAACCAGTATTGCCATCGCAAACATCTTTTAAATAAGTGCAATTTAACATTTTGACAACAGGACACTGGTTAAGATTGTGATATCCTATAAAATGAAAGTTGTTCCCTATGATCGTTAGTGTGCAATTTCTAACATACTAAGAATTTAGAAGTACATAATACATTAACGAAAATAACAACTGTTTGATATCATCTTAGATTTTTGTATTTATTTAGATAGATTTTTGTAACTATCAGTTGATTGGTTGTTTTTATTGCAATATCACACACATCTGATCTGGTATTTCAATTACAATTTAACACAGAATTACTAATGGAAGTGCAATGCATATTCTAAGGTTTAATACTTTTATTACAAAGGATCCATAGGAATAATCACTCTTTTTCTATCTTGCGTCATTGATGATTGAAGATTCATCAACGCATACGAATAAAGCAGGAAAGGCATATAAATATGGGAAAGTTTCTTAATTTGATTTGAGTGTCTTACATTCAGCACCAAAAGTATATACATACACAGATGGATAATTCGTATTTGTCGAGTTTATAAAAAAAATAACAACTTCCCAACCAAGACCCGATTCTCGAACAGATTACATTTGGGGAATATTCAGAAAAAAAAAGAGAGAAAAGAAAATGATGCTGATCAGAATTGTCTCTCTTTTGTCTCAATATTTTCTGTAAATATTATACACAGATCTTATCTTTTCCAACACCCATTTTGTAACAGATTTCAGAATAAAACAACCTACATTTTCGCTGTTTTTGAAATAGTTATACCAAATAAAGTTTCTTTGAAACAAATTGCTTTTTTTTCCAAATGTCTATATGATCCTGTTACACACTAAGTAAATAATAAAAAAATACATATATCCTACTATACATTGGATGGCAATGCCACCGTGTACTATCCAAACTCATGCAAAAAGCCATATAAAGTAAATTCTATCGTCTACCAAAGTTTTGCAAACACTTAGTGCTGCAAACTACGCACGTGACACTTTTCTTAGAATTCGTTCGTTCGATTAAACACTATGTATTTAGGACAATATTCGCATATTCAGCGACCCATCAACGCGATTTGTCAAACAAGCACCACTTAGATTGAGCCATTCCGTCGTCTACAGATGACGTTTACGCATGGATGAACACAGGAGACGTTTTTGTGACGTTAACGCTCTACTAGAGACAAATGCCGTATTGAACTAACGGCCATTCATGACATTATTTTGTAAGGACAAACAGTGCACATAATCAACATTTAAGGATTGTCTAATTCAAAATCTTGTACTTAAAACAAAATGGATGCTGGTATAGATTGGATTTGTGTGCAATATAGCAAAGAGTATATCGATCCTTCTGTTGCCTCAATGTTTACCCAACATTTTCTAGTAGGGGATTCAAAACTAGGTATTAATTGGAAAGGCATTAAACATTTACAGTGATCCCTCGAATCGAGTCTGAAAATGGTATATTTTTTCGACTTCTTTTGAGTCACAAGATTTTAACAACGACTGATAGCAGTTTCTTACTGTTTCAGCATTCAACAAATACCTCGTAACTACAGCTTGTTTTAAGCTGTAGTTACGAGGTTTTTGTTGAAAAGCCACGAATTCAGTTGGATGATTTTTGACATGCGTTCAGACAATATCGTTGACAGAAAATCGGAAATGTTCGAGCGTGGAAGGGTATATCCCAGCAACAGCTAATTAAATCAGCGCTGCTGCGAAAAATATTGTGATAAATTGATATCGCAGAGCACAGTTGACGCATCCTAAATATACGAGAATATTTCACAACGTTTTTTGTAGTAAAACGATTTTATAATGTTCTTAAAATCTTTCGCTATTTACAGATTCAAGAATGATCCAAGTTTAAAGAAATTATCATAATACAATTTAACATATTTTCATGCTAATGTAGTATGTACAGGGTGTCCTAAAAGTAAGGTAACACTTATAAAGTGTAATAGTCTTGTCATCCCTCATTGAAAAGGCCTGTGAAGGTATTGAGGCAACAGGAGAAAAGTGCTGAAAACCAGCGGTTTCTGCTTTTGTCCCAATGTTTTCTGTGATATATCACTCAAAAATTTTACATAAATGCCCACTTTGTCATCTACAGCAGTTATAAATCATGTTTATCCTAAGTTTTTGCTGTTTGGGAAAGGGTTAAAGTCGAGGTTAGTGACATGTGGCATAGTTCTCCAAATGCTTGACTTTGGTCGCTCAACGTGCCTTGTTAATCTGTATATAGCTGTATAGGTGAGGTCATGTATTTATAGTTTATATATTCATAAAACAACCAGTTTAACATATTGTATAATTGAAGGTCAAGCCATAATCGGTGGAGGCCCAGTTCTACAATATTCTAACAACCATTATTGTGGGTTTGGAATTGGAAGAGAGTTGGTACCGTTTTTTGGTTTATCATAATACTTTTCCGATTTTTGTTCGAGTTTGAACTTAAAACAGTTTGTATAGATTATACGTATACCAATGTAAAATTACAAAAGATAGACTGGTCCAAAACAGCAGGCGAACCACTAACATCTTACTGACTAATTTTTTCTAAGACTTATTTATTTATGAAAAGTTTAACAATGTATCTATTTCGAATCAATTTAATAGCATCCTACTTAACATACACACAGAACTTGTTGTAAGGGAGGAATTTTTAACAAAGAGTTTCTCTCTTATTCACAATGTTCTCCACCAAGTGTTTTCTCTTTTTTCCTATAATACACATGCAAACAATACTCGTTATTTTAATTGGGTCTATATTTAATGACATGAACATATCACTTACTGCTTCCAAATATGATGATAACTATCGCGCGCATTGCCTGGTTGTGACTTCTCCCGATGGAGAGGGTTTCGGAAAAACATTGAGGGAAAGGATGAAATAGCGGATTATTCAGCAGTTTCCTATTTTCTCTCATGGCTTTTCGGTGGTAAACTCATACAAAATTCCAATTTTGACATAAAAAATTGCCGTCTACGATTCCCAAAGAACAGTCTAAAATAGCACATTAAGTTGTTAACATGGAACGTCTAAATGACCAGTCTGCATTTCGTTTCGGTAGACGGCCAAATAAGGGCGTACAAGCCATAATTCTATTCCTGTCTCTTCCTGTCTGTTTCGTCACTTGTTGAAAAAACTGTTTTGTCGAAATGGTGTTGTCTTGTTAATTTTGCCAAATGTCGCATTTCTGCGGTGTTTGGCAAAGAGAATAAGACAAAACATTTATACAATAAAGAATATACCGTAACATCAAACATCTCGGTACAACCAATATGGTGGCTCAATGTTAGTGTTTATAATACACAAAGAAAATTATCCGCTCTCACAGAATCAAACTTGTTCACATTTCGAATGGCTACATGACAATGCTCATGATTAGCAGAAATTCATATTTCTCCACAGTATTGTACATAGGCCTACTATATACTTATTTTCATTTATTAACTATGTTGTATAGCATTTCTGTTATTTCGTTACTACACAGTTTTCTTCTAGCACTTTTCTTTCAAGACTTTGTGCAGATGGGATGTTCTCTTAACTTTAGATCAGATAGCCTTAATAAGGCACCTATTGTATCAGTGACCAGGCGCGTAATTTGCCTTAATTTGTATCTTTTTATGATGAGCGCAATAACATAATGACAAACAACACAGTATATAGGCAGACGCGTCGCAAATCATTTATCTGGTGTCTTTATATATTTTTCTTGATTATTATCTGCAACCCTTCACCAATTTCACTTCTTTCAATTGAAATGCATCTTAAGCAAGGGGCATCCATTAAAAAGAAATTATTACCTCAACTTCCAAAGCGCATTATCATAAGTAACAAACATCTAAATAACATTGCTTGGTCATGTTGTTTACTGTCCTATGGAACCTGTATTATTGCCACAAGCATTTCTTCTTTTATAATATATATTCTCATTTTAGCAGGTGATATACATCCAAACCCAGGACCTTCAGTCATCAATTGCCGTGATAGTACCTCCTCACAAGATATTTACAATTTCTTGAATCTCCCAAATCATTTATCTACTGTCCATTATAATGTTCAAAGCATAAGAAATAAAATCAGCGTATTATACTCTGAGTTTTATCGGTTCGATGTTGTATCCTTCTCTGAAACTTGGCTTAATGATGAATGTCCTACAGATGAAATTCTCTTTCCATCATTTCAACCACCGGAGAGAAAAGATAGGTCACATGATAGGTATGGGGGCGTCATAGTATATGTAAAAAGTAACTTGCCGTACACAAGAAGACTTGATTTAGAACCACCTGGACTTGAATGTATCTGGATTCAATTAAAACTACCTAACAAGAAACAAATATTATACGGGACTTTTTATCGCCCACCAAACTCCAACAGTGCATATTATTCTTTAATAGAAGATTCACTTGGATTGGCTGTTGATACTAATATATCAGATATTGTAGTAACCGGTGACTTTAATCTTAATCAACGCAACCCTGCATGTATCAATAAGATACAGTCAATATGTAATCAGTTCAGTCTGACGCAATGTATCGAAGATCCTACTCATTTTACAGAGAACTCCTCATCAATAATTGATCTCTTACTAATATCGAATAAGGACTCTTTGCTCACTTCTGGTGTAGGCGACCCTTGTCTGGATAATAACATACGCTATCACTGTCCTGTCTTCGGTGTCTTCAATTTTATCAAACCTAGAATTAAAACATTTAAGAGAAAAGTTTGGAAATATGATCAGGCAAATTTTAATGAATTAAGACATGAACTACATCAAGTTAACTGGGACACAATCCGTGATCATGATATTGAGAACTTTACAGACAAATTAACGAATCTTCTTGTCTCTGTATCAGAAAACCACATCCCGTCTAAAGAAATAACAATTCGACCTTTTGAACCAACATGGATAACATCACCTATTAAACAAAAGATACGTCAAAGAAAGAGAGCTTATAGAAAAGCTAAAAAAAGTAATGATCCTCTCCATTGGTCAAAGTTCAGGAAACTAAGAAATGAAATCATCACTATGATAAGACAATCACAACAATCTAATTGTGAAAGAATTTCTAATAAATTAAAGACTGGCCAACTGAAATCTAGTGATTGGTGGAGAACTTTGAAGTCTCTACTCAATAAAAAAGTTTCAACCTCAATTCCACCTCTTTTTGATACTCAAAATGATGAACTTATCGTAGACGACCACGAAAAAGCAAATTTGCTTAACACATATTTTGTTTCAATAAGTTCTTTAAATGCAGACGATAAAACTAGTAAAACACCAAATGAATGTCGACGTAAGCACAATGAAATACTTAGTCATATCCAAATAGACCCAGTAGAGGTATTAGATGTTCTTCGCATCCTTCCTATTAATAAATCTTCAGGACCAGATGGCATAAGCAATCGAATTTTACGCGAGTGTGCAGTTCAATTAGCGGAACCTCTTTGTGAACTTTTTAATAAATCACTTGACTCTGGGATTGTACCCACAGCGTGGAAAATTTCTAATGTTAGTCCAATATTTAAATCAGGTGATTCGTCACTACCATCAAATTATCGACCGATATCTCTTCTTAACACGATGGAAAAGAGCTTAGAAAGAATAGTATTTAAGCACTTGTTCAACTTTTTACAAGACACGAACTTTTTTACTCCTTATCAGTCGGGATTTTTACCCAGGGACTCAACGGTCAATCAACTATCAGTTTTATACAATACAATTTGCAAGGCCCTTGACGATGGCCTAGAGTTCCGAGTAATATTTTTCGACATAAGTAAGGCCTTCGACAAAGTGTGGCACGAAGGTCTTATTTTCAAGCTTAAACAGTCGGGTGTCGACGGCAAGTTGTTGACATGGTTCACACACTATCTATCAAATCGATGTCAGAAGGTGGTTCTACCTGGTACTTCTTCAAATATATCTTTTACATCCGCTGGGGTTCCACAAGGATCGATATTGGGTCCACTTTTATTTTTAGTATATATCAACGACATAGTTGAAGACATAAATTGCAGTATTAATCTTTTTGCCGATGATACAAGTTTGTCTCTTGTAGTTCAAAATCCAACTGAAGCTGCCTCTAATTTACAGTCTGACATACAAAAGGTAGAAAATTGGGCAACTAAATGGCTCGTCAAATTCAATCCATCTAAATCAGAATCACTAGTAGTCTCTAAAAAGCTTGTTAAACCAATTCACCCTGACCTCACAATGACAAATATAGTAATACCAAACGTAGAAGTCCATAAACATCTTGGACTTCATATTTCAAATAATGGATCTTGGGATTACCATATCAAAATGACTGTTGATAAGGCCTGGAAAAGAGTAAATGCAATGAGAAGTTTTAAATTTCTACTCGATCGAAATACTCTCCAAATTATATATTTTTCCTTTATTAGGCCAATTTTAGAATATGCAGACACGATTTGGGACAATATTCCGGAATATCTTAAGATTGAATTAGATAAAGTCCAAAATGATTGTGCTAGAATTGTAACTGGTTGTACTAAACTTGTCTCCATAGAAAATTTGTCAAAAGAATCGGGTTGGGAATCGTTAAGAATTAGAAGGAAAAAAACACAAACTCATACTTTTTTTTAAAATGATAAAAGGTCTTACTCCAGACTGCATGACTTCTCTTGTTCCAAATAGAATTGGCAACAATATACAATACAATTTAAGGCATTCTAATGATATCCAGGGCGTAGCGTGCCGAACATCATTGTACAAAAACTCATTTATACCATCTGTAATTGAAGAATGGAACAAATTGCCACAAGAAATACGTGATTTAGATTCACTAAGTGCCTTTAAAACTTATTTGGATAGGGACAAACCCACTTCTAATAAACTATACTCCATTGGTGATAGGAAATTACAAGTCGCGCACACTAGACTACGCACTAAATGCAGTGCTCTTAATCTCCACCTTTTTCAAAAGAATTTAGCGGAATCCCCCTTGTGCCAATGCGGTTCAGTTGAAAGTAGCTATCACTACTTTTTTGAGTGTAATCGTTTTCAATTAATTAGGAATAGATTATTCAATTCTATTAGAAATATTACTACCGTCAGTCTGGATGTTCTGCTGTTCGGTGATGAAGATCTAACTTACCACGAAAATGTTAATATATTCTTAGATGTACAGGCCTTCATCAGGGACAGCAAAAGATTCAGACTCTAGGCATAATAAATGAAAACAATCGAAAGGCGTTTACATCGCATGCTTTGCTAATTACACATTGATATCTCGTATAATTATGTTATATAGTTAGATAGTGATACTGGTGAACATAAATAGAATCACATGTGTAAAGACAACACCACGAATCAAATATTTACTAGTATGTTATAGAGAACAACCCATCTCGCACAATCCCATCACTATTATTTTATTTTAATAACATTTATGAACATTACAAGTTTATATAAACCAAGCTTTATAAATCAAAAAGGTTAGGTTGAGGTTTTGACACGAAAAAGTGTAGATACGCAGCAAGTGTGTACCTGCGTTTTTTTGTGTCAACACCTCAGTATATATTCGACGAAACTCTGGGCAATATCTTACCTTTACTTGGAAAAGAACTTTATAAGCAAAAGCTTTCGTTCTAATCCATTTTGTATCTTTTGTTTGTATGTTAATACAGTCCTTTTGTAATATATTAGAAATGATATAAATAAAATATGTTTAAACCAAAGTGTAATAGCTCTGCTATTTCTCAGCCGATTTCTTTCGGAAAACTATCATTTTCTGCGGAGTTCATTGAAATTATGTTTGCCATACACTTCAAAGTTGCGCACAAATTAGAATGGCGTTGTTTTTGACGTCATCTGTACCACTATCAAAATGACGTCACAACATACGTTATCACAGTGTAAGTATGAAGTAAAGCATATCACTAATCTAAATCTCCAATATGTTTCAAGAAAAGTTTCAATCTTAATTCAAAACAGAAAATCCACCAAGAGGAAAACTTCTGCACTCAATAATGGATAAATTTGAACGATCTTGGTCATATTTTGATGAACAAAGAAGCAAAAGACCGAAAACATCCCGCAGCGCAGGAAACATCTCAGCTTTGAATGGGACTGCATATCAAAGTCCAGGAGAGTCAACGAGAAGAATTTCGTCAAAACAAGATTCATGGTAATCTTAAGTACAATATATTTTGAAATTTTATTTGAAATTTTCCCATACCATATTCAAATTATGAAATCGCAGTCTTTGGGAGATCAAGTCAAACACTTAGACTGGTGTATGTGGACACATGGACACATGGATTCCCTGGACTATTTTCTTTGGAGAAACATGTGATCCAAAGTGTTATTCCCAAAGCAAGAACATGTTAAATTGAACATGTACAATGATGCTATCAAATATTTAAAGAAAATGTATGAAACCTTCTATGGACACATGTTAGGCAGTTATTAAAATCTTTAGCACAAGAATAAATCAAGGAAAGCGACAGAAGTGATGTAATCTAGAGAACGTCATTTACTATCAAAATGACGTCATTGACAAAATAGGGTGTGTTTGATTTATCATAGATAAAATATACAATTTTTATTATAATTTGATGCAATTTCTTTCATTTATTTCTGCACATAACCTTCTGTACTGTCAGTGATAAAAGGAATGCATAAATGATAAATTAGCCGAGATATATTAGATTTAGAGTGTTACCTTACTTTTGGGACATCCTGTACATAGGCGTAGGAAGGTTTATAATAGTGTGTGTGTGTGTGGGGGGGGCAAATGTTTAAGTGAATGGAACCCGACCGACGGTAGTGTTGCTAGGGGAAACTTTTGAATTCTAAGAAGCCATTTCCTGCAATCTGGACACTTTCAGACATCATTTTAAACCTTGACAAATCTTGAAGGACAATATGGGTGAATTATTGGGGGGGGGGAAGACATGTTGCCCCCTTCTAGATTATTGGGGAGCCTTTTTGCTTCCTTTTTATTTCAATTACGAACCATATGTTGTGGGTACCCATTTGAATCGTCACAACAAGACGATTCCAATGAGTACCCATAACAGGATTTGATGGACAATAAAAGAAATATTGCATTTTGAAAAGCCACCACCTCTCTTATAATTGTGTGGCTATGTAATAATGATATCTTTTCTGTTCTATTCATTACTCCTTGATCGTTATTTAATCACGTGCAAAAAAGCGCAGCAAGTCAGCTTTATAAGCAATTTACTTGTTATTGATACATATGTTTTTAAGCTTCAAATCATGGGTATGATGATTACATAATGAAGTAAATGGTTGTTCATGTACATGACTATTAACACTTTTCCGAAAAGCATCTGAATTTGAAACTCAAAAGCTTGGGAAGGATTTAAGCAAAATATGAATGCTAACCAGCGCTCTTTTCTGAGTTACACTGTACACAAGTTCCATTCAATAATTCTGACGTTTGCACATGCATCAGCATTTGAACTAGACCATTCTATTCTTTTTTTCGTTAGGTGAAGGTTAAAATTCCCTCTCCGAAATAAGACCTGGATTTGACGTTCATTAAACAATCAAGCCGCAGTTACGAGAAATTATAACAACACCTACGAAATATAACTCGTTTGTCCGAAATTACGTCACGGTTGGATAAAATCGTTCCCTATTTGAAAGCTGAGTACTGCAGATGACAGATTAGATGGTGATATATAGATATATTCTTCTATAATAAAGCACGGAAATTATTGAGACAAAAAGAGAAAAAAGCTTATTATCAGCATTTTCTCCTCTTGCATCAATATTTTCTCAAAGCATTTTTTTAGAAACAACAAAATTAAAATAATTATAATAAAAAGAACATCTACTAACATAAGTGTTGATATAGGACTTCGGTCAGTAAGCAATATTGTCTTTTAGTGTTCGACTTACTTTTTGGACCAATGAAATTGCAGTAGATCTATATCTTTAATTTCCCCGCTATATTTTGCATAAACGAGACTGCCGGCAAGTTTATATTACGTCTAAATATAGCCACGCCCCCGTCTCCAATGAACCGCTAGCGAACACTAAATCAGATAGAGTCTATATATATATGTAGTAGATTCTATGCGATATAAACATTCAATGCGCTGCGCGCATCTGAATGTTTATTTCGCGTAGAATCTACTATACGGCCTTTAATCTAATATTTAGTACAAAGTAATCTTCTAGTGCCAAGAGAATGAGTGATGGCCCAGTCACAGCTGATGCACCAACACAAAATAGTTTGGCATTGCTTAGAGCATACTTGTCTAGCACTGTCTTCACTTTGTCTTAATTATTATTGAAGCTGACAGAGTAAATATATCGTGACGAAATAAACGTATTAACCCTTTCCCAAACAAGAGACGGTTTGGCCGTCTATCATAGAAAATGCTTGGGAAGAGAAGAAAATACTTGTCTTGTTCTGTCTTCACTGTGTCCTAATTATTACAGAAGCTGACAGAGTAAATATATCGTGACGAAATAGACGTATTAACCCTCCCCCCGAACAAGACATGCTTTTGACGTCTCTAAAATAAATTGAATGTATCTGAATGCCTGATTTAACCGTCTCCAAAATAAGACCGGGTTCTGACCTCTCTAATAGAAAATGCTTTGGAAAACATTGGGACAAAGGAAGAAAATGGCGTTAAAAAGCATTTTCTCCTTTTGTCTCAATATTTTAATGTGATATGTTGTACGTGTTTCTTTTTTCTTTATCATCCATTTGTCCATCTGCAGAAGCTTTCAAAAACTGTCTAAATTTTGGCAGTTTGGGATAGGGTTAACACGATTGTAGAGACGTAGCATAAATATACAAAGCCTGAAACCAAGATATCGTAGCCTACAACATGGATCCTGATCAAGCTGATCTTTATCCATGCTATTTCCTAAATTCCACCAAAGGGTTCCTTTTTCAGTCCTCGACGCATAGGCCTACTATTCTTGCCCCATTTCACAATGACCCAGACCTTCAAATTAATGAAGATTCTTACGTCCGCGCCATATGTAGACCAGAGTAAAATAAATCATAACTTGTTATGACCTCCTTTCATAATGAATCTCTTAACCCTTTCCCTGACCAGGCTCTGCTCTACAGACCATCACCAAATATTTTGGGAAATATTTAGGCAACAGATGAAATTTTATCTTTTTTTCTCAAAATGTTCAAGTGTTGTCATTTAGACAAATTCCGTTTTGAAAAAAGAGAACCCTGAAAGTTTGCCGTTTGACGCCATGTATAAAAGAGTCCAGTCTAAAGTTTCTTCAATTGGAGAAAGATAAATCAACGTTTAGTGATGGGTTTATTTCAAATTTAGCGCCAAGTGAGAGTTGGTTGAGTTTTATTATCAAAATCAAATGAAATAAATAATAATAAAACCATATCACAGGTTAAAGACCAAATCGTAGTAAGGTATTTCAGCTTGATTCTAAATAATTCATAGTTGTTTTGTATATATTAAGGGGGAAAGGTGGTTTTTTTTATATGTATTGATACATACCGGTATGTAAGCAAAGATTAAAATAAGTATAGATTTTGAAAAAGAAATCAAGTAGTTGGAATATGCTTAACAATAAAATCATTTTGTGGTTTGGTAAAGAGTTAATCGCCCTACTCGAGGGATATTGTCGATTACTTGATTCATGATTTGATAAAATGGATGATTTTCTTTTTATCATCAAAACTATGTAATCTTATCTCTGTTATAATCCTACCAGTTCGCTGAATGATTTATAGACTAGGCTTGAGATAGTAAGAAAGAATAAAATGGATAAAATTTAGGATATATAGTACCATTGTAATAAAAAATGTCCAAAATTCAAAATAAATCAGTCTTATTATACTTCAAAATTATCACATTTTAGTGAACTGCCATAATGATTGTATTTCATTTTGAGAGCAACGAAGTCAAATAGATCTATTAAGAATACGGTCTGATCTTAATCATATTCAAGATATGTTTTCCTCTAACAGCATCAAATGCCAATATATAATTATTCTTTCGAATAATTTTATCCTACAATTTCATCCTCGTTTTATCAAGAAAGTAAGAAAACATGAACAGATAAAGCATAAAGTATTACTAAAACGATACGCCACTTTTAAAATTTAGTAAAGGTGGGTTCACATTGACGAATTTTCTTACGATTCCTTACGAATTTGGCATTCGTAATCACATTGCCGAAAAGTACACGGATTTTTACGATTTGAGTTAATTTAACGGACGGTTTACGTATTTCTACGACTAGTTTACGGGCTGGTTACGGTTTATTAACGAATCATTAAGAGTGTCACCGACTTAGTTACGAAAGTCCTTTGTTATTATTTGTTGTTGTTGTCGTAAAAGGGACAACCTTGTTATTGAACATCTGACATTAGACAAGACAATATGTCTAACAAACTAAATAGGCTTGGGTTGCACCAACAATTTCTTCAAAACCATTAACCCTTTCCCAAAACAAGGCCCTGGTTTGGGAAAATATTGAGTGAAAAGAAGAAATAAATGATAATCAGCAATGCAATTCTTTCTTTTTACTCAAAATTTTCTATTCAATAACACACACAATTTACACTTCTTACATCAGTGATTTTGATTTTGTCGTCTTCAAACTCTTTTCAAGTTGAAAAAAATCAAATTTCTTGCCTTTTTTGGAAGGGAAACATAAGTGTAACTACCGTGTTTACCCTCGTATTACCACGTGGGGTCATTTATGACCCGAGACATATTATTTAAGGTATACAACCAATCATTGGCACCAAAGAGCCATATGCAAAATTTGAAAAGTGCTGGTAATTCCTAAACTGTGTTACATTTTCATTCCAAATACAAACATAAGCATTTTGAACGGTTTAGAATTTTGAAATAATGCATACTAGATTCTAATGGAAATATTTGACAAAAATGTTCAAAATTACCTCCCTTGCATAATGAGTATAGAGTAAAAAATATTGCTAAATCATTTTCTTCTTGAAGCATAATCTTGAAATCCGGCACGGTGAATCAACTTATTTGAAGCGAATTTACAAGTGTGTGTAGTTTGATGCATGTCGCATGGCTATGAAGTGGTGTTTTTAATGATGGGTCATATACCTTAAGTTTCAGAGTCGTTCTCCGAAACGTGTAAACGTTTTGACTTAGTCAATTTAAGATTCGTCGATGATTTAAGTCAAATTATCCTGACAATCGAACGGCGTTTGAAAGATTTATCATCAATTTTGTGCTAAGGTCGTTTCTTACCAAAATCTAAGAAGGTCAAGTTAAAATTTCCAATTTAGAAAAAATCAAAAATACTCATTTCTAGCCATTAAGTCAGATTGATTTCATCCTATACGTTTATCTGTCACACACTTTACTTACAGAAATGATGATTAGTGCATGTCTTTAATTTTTAATGGAATTTAATATCGATTTATGTTTTCGTCATGCATTTTCGCGTTTTCACGTGTTCTACAAATCAGAGTGATGGGCGACATCGGTGAATGGGTCTGTGATTTTATGACATTCTGCAGCTTTCTGATTCAAAATATATTGAAGAAATCTGCTAGTGGAATGAATTTCCTCTTTTTTCTTAGACTAGCAATAAAGTACTTTCAGGGATATGGAGGAATCACAATCAAAATATGCAATTTATATCCGTCGCCATCTACACAATCACAACATTATCGAACCCAAATCTATTTGCAATTGATTAATAAAATGCTTTAGTTCCATTATACATCTGTATTTACGTGTTATATTGAATTATACTAGAATTTTGGCCTGGTCGATACCTGTTTGTTTTCTTGTCAAACTACGTTACTATTTATAGTAACAACATAATATTTACGTGTTATAATGAGTAATTTCAGGTCCATCGTCGCATCCCGTTCAGGTATTCGATGCAACTAAGTCGACCAGAAAGAACCTGTCACAGGTTGTATTAAAAATGATAATTTGATAATAAAAAATAAAAATAAAATAAAATAGATCTAGATCTAAATAGATCTTAATAGATCTAATCTATCCAGGTCTAGATCTGAAAGCTAATTTGATTTTCTAATGGGCTTGAGTTTTGTGCATGGGCAAACTTGGTTGACATGAATGTTTTCTATAAATAGTTGTTTTGTTATAATATGCTGCTGCTGCTGATGACGATGATGAAAAAAAAATAGTGACAGTAACAATGATGATGATGATGATGTTGATGATGAAAAATAACATTTATAATATTAATAAAAATATAATAGATCTAGTGATGATGTTGATAATAATAATAATGATGATGATGATGATGATGATGATGATGATGATGATGATGATGATGAAAATGATGATGATGATGATGATGATGATGATGATGATGATGATGATGATGATGATGATGATGATGATGATGATGATGATGATGATGATGATGATGATGATGATGACAAAAATAACATAATAAAATATTATTGATAAAAATCATAATAGATCTAGTGATTGAAAATGCTGCTGCTGCTGATGATGATGATGATGATGATGATGATGATGATGATGATGATGATGATGATGGTAATGAGGAAAAATAACCTTATAAAATAATTTTGATATAAATTATGGTAGATCTAGTGATGATGTTGATAAGAATGATGATGCTGATGATGATGATGATGATGATGATGATAATGATGATGATGATGATGATTAATACAAAATAAATTAATAAATTAATATAGATATAGAATTATAATAATTATCATAATAATATTAATGATAATAATATGATGATTTAAGAAAAATAAAAAATAAATTAATAAATTAATATAGATATAGACTTACAATAATTATGATTATGTTGATTATTGCCCTCACGGCTTCTTTTTTAATTTATTTTTCATACCATCGCGCTGAGACGTCAAGTTTACAAGCGAAATCTCCAAAACCTGCACGACCAGGTCCAGTCTAAGAGGAACCGTCCTGAACAACATGAGCAGCCAGACCCAGATCTACCTGCACCAGCCCAGTAACTAACCTAACCTGTCCATGGTCCACAAGCCGAGCCTGTGCAACAAGCTGAACCTGTATTACAGCAACCTGAGGCAGCTGCAGTAGTGCAGCTTATCCCTCAGGCTCAAATTACACAATCAGGTAATAGTCCAATACCAAAAATGACCTTGCACATTCCCCCAAAAAATCAAAGAGCAAATATGGAGTTAATCCCTTTTGGTCAGCTCCTAGACAATGGGGACAGCATGTCGCCATCAATAAAATATGAGAATGGAAAATTGGCCATCCAAAAATGAAACAAAACTTAAAACAATATCCTTTATTCAAACATGGACAGATGTATTCTTGATTTTTATGCAGATATATATTATCAAACGTCCTGACATTGCTCTATCTCTTTTGAACTATCTCCATCTTACAAGATCAGCTGAAAAAAGAAACGCAACCGGCTGGATTTTAAACGATAATTTTTTAGGCAACAATTAGCCAAGAGTGCATCCCATGACTGGTCCTCAGTAGATGGACACCTTTGGCTTCTCACCATGACTCCTCATACTCTGGAGAATAGCAAAGTATGTTTTCTTTTCAATGATACGGGTTACGCACAAAGATAAATTGTACCTACCAACACATCTGTAAAATATGTATAGGTAAACATCCAGTTTTACTTTGTTGGCAAAACAATAAAAACATGATGACAAATCATTTCTGACCTAGGGGTCCCGTCAGACCAAGACAAAGATTCGCGCCTCCAGGACCGAACTTTACTAGGTTTAGGCCATTCACATGTTAAAGTAGACATATTAGAGCAACGGCTTAGGGGATACGATGAAATTGGAGCAATACCTAGTTTCTTGCTTTAGACATCGATTCTCGCTCCAATACTCTGGCCCTCGAATTCCCACTTGTTCCAAAAATCTACGCTCAGTTTTACTACAACCGGATATTTGAAAATCTAAATAATTATTGCAAAAATAGTGTAATCATGGTAACTTACTAGGAAAACTTGATATTCAGTCTGCATTTAATCTTTGTCCAATCGAACCCATGGATTTTGAATTTCATAAAATATGATAATCAAATCTGGTTTCAAAAGACCCTACCACAGGGGGCTAGCATAAATAGTTGTGCAATCTTTGGACGCTTTTCTACAGCTCTTCAATGGATTGTTTCAACGGAGACCCAGTCAAAATTCATTGACCGCTATTTAGATGAATTTATATTTCTTGGTGAAGGTAGGTCTGAAAACTGCAAAATTCTCATGTCCAAATTTGAACACATTTGTCAAGACATTGGAGTTCCACTGAGTCAAGACGAAACTGAATGTCCTACAACTAAAATTTCATACTTAGGATATGTTCTTGATTCCATCTTGATGGAGATAAGTATACCTCTTGAAAAAATTACATAAGCCAGGAATTTGATTAAAAATGTCATATCTCTTGAAACAATCAGACTGTGCCCATTTCAGTCTTTGGTTCGACTTCTTAATTTCATTTTTATTTTTCACAGGGGCTATCCCATCTGGTCGTGCTTTTAACTGCGAGTTTTATGCAGTCATGGTCCAAGCTAAATAAATAAATAAAAAAAAAAAAATTCATTCGCATTTCGGGTAGACCTAAAAGTATGGTTGATGTTTTGGAAAAGTACAACATCACTCAGTTTTTAGTAACGTAGACTGGACATCAGATCAAGATCTACATCTGTACACTGACTCTGCAGGTACAGGAATTTGGGTTGTGGGGCTTTCCTGAACGGGGAATTGGCGGTTTTACGTCACGATGGCCGGAGAGTTGGAGCAGGGACGCATACTTAGGACTTCACTTTCTTGGAACTAATTCCAAGTTTACTAGCTTTTTGCCTATGGTCTGCTAAAGTGCAAAGCTTACAGGAAAAAGATTACAATTCATACTAACAACTTGAGCATTATGAAATTTTTAAACAAAAAGTCTTCAAAAAATTAGAGTAATGTTTTTCATGAGAAAGCTTGTTTTGCAATTACTAATTGAAACTATCCAAATAAAAACAATTCATATACCGGCAAATAAGAATGCAATCTCTGATGTACTTAGTCGCCTTCAAATTCCTTTACTTGGTGTCTTTCCACAAAATGCTTTTAAGTTACCAATTTCAATTCCACAGGAATTCATCGAACTTTTGGATCAGAGATTATTTGATTGTTAGAGGGGTCTCTATCGGCTAACACACTTCGCATCTATCAATCTGGGATAGAGTCTTTTGACGCATTTAGGAGGGCGACTTACTCAGAAGCTAAATGGCACCCTCAGGCTTCAGAGATAATGGAATGCATCGCTAACATGTCCATAGTACTGTAAATAGTCATATTTACGGCCTCTGTTTCGTGAAAAAATTGAATTACTAAGACGAAACTTCCTTTTTCATTGTTTGAAAAAAAAGAAAAAAAAATTCTGGAAGGATTGCGTAGAACCCAATCAAGAAAAGACAAAAGGAAACCTATTGATTTGAAATTACTAAACCACATTATCCAAGCTCTGTGCTATATATGCAAATCTCAATACGAAATAACACTTTTTTGAAGTTTTTTCCGTTGCTTATCAGCTTGCCTTTTATATTTTCTAAAAACTTGGATACGTAAATTATCCGTGCCAGACTTGATGGTCAATTCATCTGCCATGTCAATGGGCTACCTCTTACTCACTTCAAGTTTCATTCCATCCTAAAGAAAGCACTCTCATTTCTAGACATCAAAGATGCCCAGTTCCAAAGACATTCATTCAGAATAGCAGGAGCCAGTTTCCTTTACAGTCAGGGCATAGACAAAGTTCCATACAAAATTTTGGACGGTGGAAATCGTCTGCTTACAAAACTTACATTAGGCCTATTTGATAGGTGATTCTTTGCTAATTTTTAATACAATAACAACTTATTTATTGTGGTTTTACGCCGTTTCAACTACTATGGTCATATCGCGGCGTCAAATAATAACAAAATCTGTATATACATTACAGAGAAATTCCAAGTTTGGATAATTGGTTCCTTTATAATGTCAAATTTGATTGTTTCATTTCATGATGTGTTAAATAACCATCCGCCTCCATGCATATTATCCATTGTGGAGGGTATAATTAAGGTCATCTAGTCTATCTTTCACAAATTTCGTTTTGGAAGACCCTATGTATAAGATATCGGCATTATTGCCTGTTCAATTTCTGTATTTCAGATTTGTGACATATCCAATTATATGAATTAAGGCTGACTGAATCTGCGCTTTTCCGCCATATATATGTTCAACATGTTTTTCATGTAATATTGATTTTATATATGATTATTCGAAAAGTTTACTTACAACTTTAATTAGGAGCTAGGGAGTTCTGATATGGCGGAACTTGCCTGTCTGGCCTTCCAGACAGACAAGTTATGGCATGATAGCGCATCTTTTTGTGACAAACACATCGTATTCATTCATTTTAACTACTTTTCTAGACTGGATGATCTTATATATAACACCATGTATGTTTATTTTATGGCGCGTAAATGGTTCGGCGTCTTTGAAACACACCATATATGTTTATTTTATGGCGCGTAAATGGTTCGGCGTCTTTGATTAGTATCATCTGAGATTACGGTGCTGTTTTAGTGGTCCGTTAAATGGGCCCTGTTAATTTTGATTATTTGTGTTGTATTGTGTATAAAGTACTCCCGAAAATCCGGAGCTTAAGTTGAAGCTGCTTAACAGATTTGTGCGGCCGAATATCCGGCGCATTTTGTCTTTAGAAACTTTGGCTTCTGGTCACTGCCATATTGCCCCGACTTTATGTCATTCTTGGGGATCAGCGTAGTACCTTAAAAATTAGAAATTAAAGCTTTGAAGATGTGTTTGCAATCATAAGATTTAGTCAGCCTTTTAGACAGTAAAAATGCCAAACGTTTAGATATAATAAATAACTATTGATTGAACGTTTACATACTCTTGCTCTTCTTTTCCAATAATTAGTCTCATTTCAAGCTTGTCTTTAAATGTACGCTATTATTGGGAAGAAAGACAACTCCTGTGATCTCGTAGACTTGGCGTTCCCAGAATTAAAACGAGTTATCTACCTTCCACAAATTCCCTGACGCGCCCTTTCGTTTCTTACCAAAATCTAAGAAGGTCAAGTTAAAATTTCCAATTTAGAAAAAATCAACCCCCCCTTTCCCAGCCCTTTATATTTCTATGATACTGCTTTCGGTTTGTTTCTGTTTTCTATTTCCAGTTCACCGATGAAAGATCTACACCAATCCTTCCATACTACCGTCAAAGGCTGACACTGACGTCGGAATCACTCGCGAACTTTCCTGAATTCTTCAGACATTTTAAATACATTATTGACCTGCATGATAGCGCATCTTTTTGTGACAAACACATCGTATTCATTCATTTTAACTACTTTTCTAGACTGGATGATCTTATATATAACACCATGTATGTTTATTTTATGGCGCGTAAATGGTTCGGCGTCTTTGAAACACACCATATATGTTTATTTTATGGCGCGTAAATGGTTCGGCGTCTTTGATTAGTATCATCTGAGATTACGGTGCTGTTTTAGTGGTCCGTTAAATGGGCCCTGTTAATTTTGATTATTTGTGTTGTATTGTGTATAAAGTACTCCCGAAAATCCGGAGCTTAAGTTGAAGCTGCTTAACAGATTTGTGCGGCCGAATATCCGGCGCATTTTGTCTTTAGAAACTTTGGCTTCTGGTCACTGCCATATTGCCCCGACTTTATGTCATTCTTGGGGATCAGCGTAGTACCTTAAAAATTAGAAATTAAAGCTTTGAAGATGTGTTTGCAATCATAAGATTTAGTCAGCCTTTTAGACAGTAAAAATGCCAAACGTTTAGATATAATAAATAACTATTGATTGAACGTTTACATACTCTTGCTCTTCTTTTCCAATAATTATTCTTTCGAATAATTTTATCCTACAATTTCATCCTCGTTTTATCAAGAAAGTAAGAAAACATGAACAGATAAAGCATAAAGTATTACTAAAACGATACGCCACTTTTAAAATTTAGTAAAGGTGGGTTCACATTGACGAATTTTCTTACGATTCCTTACGAATTTGGCATTCGTAATCACATTGCCGAAAAGTACACGGATTTTTACGATTTGAGTTAATTTAACGGACGGTTTACGTATTTCTACGACTAGTTTACGGGCTGGTTACGGTTTATTAACGAATCATTAAGAGTGTCACCGACTTAGTTACGAAAGTCCTTTGTTATTATTTGTTGTTGTTGTCGTAAAAGGGACAACCTTGTTATTGAACATCTGACATTAGACAAGACAATATGTCTAACAAACTAAATAGGCTTGGGTTGCACCAACAATTTCTTCAAAACCATTAACCCTTTCCCAAAACAAGGCCCTGGTTTGGGAAAATATTGAGTGAAAAGAAGAAATAAATGATAATCAGCAATGCAATTCTTTCTTTTTACTCAAAATTTTCTATTCAATAACACACACAATTTACACTTCTTACATCAGTGATTTTGATTTTGTCGTCTTCAAACTCTTTTCAAGTTGAAAAAAATCAAATTTCTTGCCTTTTTTGGAAGGGAAACATAAGTGTAACTACCGTGTTTACCCTCGTATTACCACGTGGGGTCATTTATGACCCGAGACATATTATTTAAGGTATACAACCAATCATTGGCACCAAAGAGCCATATGCAAAATTTGAAAAGTGCTGGTAATTCCTAAACTGTGTTACATTTTCATTCCAAATACAAACATAAGCATTTTGAACGGTTTAGAATTTTGAAATAATGCATACTAGATTCTAATGGAAATATTTGACAAAAATGTTCAAAATTACCTCCCTTGCATAATGAGTATAGAGTAAAAAATATTGCTAAATCATTTTCTTCTTGAAGCATAATCTTGAAATCCGGCACGGTGAATCAACTTATTTGAAGCGAATTTACAAGTGTGTGTAGTTTGATGCATGTCGCATGGCTATGAAGTGGTGTTTTTAATGATGGGTCATATACCTTAAGTTTCAGAGTCGTTCTCCGAAACGTGTAAACGTTTTGACTTAGTCAATTTAAGATTCGTCGATGATTTAAGTCAAATTATCCTGACAATCGAACGGCGTTTGAAAGATTTATCATCAATTTTGTGCTAAGGTAAAAATGACCCAGTGAATATAAACGCATTGAAAAGTATAGAAATATGGGATCTTACTTCTTCACTGTCCTATTGCAGCTTCTCCATCAAACATAACCCTCAGCAGGCATTTTGCGGAGCCTGATCTGTTTTAGTATCACTTTTGGGATCTCATACCATAAGAGCACATTTTTAAACATCCCGGCTCGTTTATATTCGTAAAGTTACCGTATACATTCGTGAATCACTCACGTGTGATTTGCGATTAACTAAGAGTCGTTTACGATTGAATATAACGGAACATTTAATCCGTGAACATTCGTAAGAAAATGCATGACATGCCAAAAATGTTCCCGTATGAGCACGAATCATTAAGATTATCACCGATTTATTGCGAGTTATTTACGAATGTATAAGAGTTGTTTACGAATACTTACGTGTAAAATACGATAGGCCTTCCGAATGGACCATTCAAAACGAAATCTATGGGTATGCGCGATTTCTTTACTTTTTCTTTCAATTTTTTGGTTGTAAACAATAAGATATTATCTCAACATCATCATTCAGCAGCTGGCATGGTGGAGAAAGGCATTTTATACTTACGAGTTATTTACGGATGTGAGCGAGTTGATTACGAATATTCACGGATGGCCTACGAATGACCAATTAGTGAGGATTCGTAAGGAAAATTCGTCAGTGTGAACCCACCTTAACGTTATAGAAATTACAGACGAAACTCGTTGTGCCTAAGGCATAAGGCTTAAGGTAGAATACCCATAATGTGGCCATTTTAAGATTAAACAAGAGGACCAGGAGGGCCTGAATCGCTCCACTGGCTAAAGTGGAAGAATTATCCCATGATTTCTTGTAAGCCTTACACAGCGGCAGCCAAATCTTGAAATTTGTGAATAAATTTTGAAGAGAGACAAAGAACATTCTTGCAAAGTCTGGTTCAAATTGGCTTAATGGTTGATTTTTAAATAATTTTCTTATGATTTCTCTAAGTCTGATAAGCCCCTTTCTCCCTGCCACGGCCACATTTTTTTGATAAATATAAAAATTTGTGAACAAATTCTAAAAAGAATGACTAAAGGCACATTCCTACAAAGTTTGGTTCAATTGGGCACACTGGTTGATTTTTAAAGAATTTTCCTATGATTTCTTTAAGTCCGATAAGCCCCTTTCTCCCTGCCACGGCCACATTTTTTGACAAATGTAAATATTTGTGAATTGATTTTGAAAAGAGAGACTCAAAGAACATTCCTGCAAAGTCTGGTTCAAATTGGCCCTATGGTTGATTTTTAAAGAATTTTCTTATAATTTCTCTAAGTCTGATAAGCCCCTTTCTCCCTGCCACGGCCACATTTTTTGACAAATGTAAAAATTTGTGAACAAGTTTTGAAAAGAATGAATCAAGGCACATTCCTGCCAGGTGTGGTTCAAATTGGCCCAATGGTTAATTTTTAAAGATTTTTTTAATGATTTCTCTAAGTCTGATAAGCCCCGCCCTGCCACGCCCACATTTTTTGACAAATCAAAAATTCACGAACAATTTTTGAAAAGGATCACTCAAGGAACATTCCTGCCAAGTTTGGTCAAAATTGGCCCACTGGTATAAGAGGAGAAGATGTTTAAAGAAAAAGTTAACGGACGCACGACGGACACAACGCCATGACAATAGCTCGCTGGCCTTCGGCCAGTGGAGCTAAAAACCATCGGATCTTTTCAAGAGGCGTCGTTACGCATCCGATCCTATTCGGGCGCGGTCGTAAACATTCGCTGGTGGTTCCACCACCGAATGTTTTCGACTTGGCCCGAATAATTTCAACGTCGCGCGTATCTCATTAGGGAAAGACTACCTTACGAAATGTCATATTGTCCTCGCAATATCCAGAGTAAAGGGAGACAGAAGGAGATGGAGACAGAGGAACGTTGGGTTGACAAAATAAATGAATGGAGAGTACTGGACCTGAGAAACGCCATGTACGATAAAGCCGTAGACAGAGAGGAATGGAAAGCTGCGGTTTTTGTTGCTCAAGGGTACATTCATAAATATATTGTAGTAGGAAAAAGAAAAAAAATTGCTCGAAACGAGCAATTTCTTTCCTTTTCCTACTATATTTCAATGACTATGTTTATTTCAAAATAATTTTGTTATAACATTTCTATTTTCACTAATGAGGACAGGACCAAATTTTCACTTCGACTTTAGCAGAAATTCGACTTCACCGCTGTGGACATAAAGAGTGTCAAATGTATATCAAAGCGGTATCTTCCAGACATAATTACACTAAACCTTTCTTTTGAAGGAGGTCAAAAACACAATGTATGCTAATTTTGACATTTATTTTCTCTAAAACTGCTTACTTTTGGATGCTTTAAAAGCGAAAACAAGATTAAAATATGACGTCGTCGCTTTACTTCCAAAACCCCGTAACTGCATTTTGTTTTAAGAGTGTTGATAAAAACAGCTTCTCCATCCGATGTTTTGACTTATCCCCAGACGGCAAACTTTTAGACTTGTCCAAACAACAAAACTTTAGGGTGATCCACCTCAAAAACTGCCAAAAATGACAAAATGGGCGATATTAAAGATAGAATTTGTGTAAAATATGACTTAGAAAATATTGAGACAAAAGGAGAAACTGCTGGTTATCAGCAGTTTCTTCTTTTGTTTCAATGTTTTCCCAAGCCTTTTCTATTAGGGACGTCCAAACCAGGTCTTGTTTGGGAAAGGGTTAAGACTTGTCCAAATTCAAAGATATTTCAGACAACGATTTCAACTGAATGTTTTTTTTTTGTTTTATTTTCCTCCAGGTAGACATTTTTCCTAACCCTTCACATTTTTTCAGTGCCAAAAAAGCATTCTCATGTGGTAATGAATTAAAATCAACGTAAACATAACAAATGTTTAATCCTAGCAAGAATCGCCAAGCGGTGTGCGACGTTTGCAAACAACGCGTTCGTGACGTTGTTTTAGAAATAACCTTTGACCTTTTGACGTTTAACGTCACGACGTCGTTACCAACAACGTCCGCAACGTTGACGTTAAACAGACGTACGGCATCCATCAGGACACGTCTTGACAAACCAGTGAAGATGTTTTAAGATGTCTGATCACTGGTACGGAATCTTCAAAATGAAAACAAAAGTAAGAGAAACCCAGCTTAGTCCGGCCTACAGGTCCAAGCTAGAGTTCTGGCGGACTTTGGAGTTCAGATACTTCGCTCAGCGTCAAAAATGGTTGGACGCCAACTCACAAATGCTCGCAGCCAAAACGGCGGCAGAGAGGGCTAGGAGAGAATGCGAACTTGCTAACAGAGCGCGAGAAAATGAAATCACTGCCAGGAAAGAGCCGTTTGAAGATGAGGATAATATTGAGAGAGAGATTGAAGCGAAGGTTGATCCTAAACGTGATGAATACGTAGAAGAATTCTCTGATGTAGATGATGAGGCGTTTGCAGACCCCGTGGCCCAGTATTATACGTAAGTGTTATTTTTTCTTGTTATATCGTTGCTTTTCAACAAAAAATTCGTAACTGCAGCATGCTTTAAACGGTACTATTTTGCAAATAAAAAGGCTACACATTAAAAAGAATTCATACATTTCAACATAGAAAATGCTGTAGAAGGAAGTGCTGAATACAATAAGTACTTAATAATTATTTTCTCATCCCCCATACATCCCCAATAAAAATCTATTCATGCCATACGACATTGGAATCATACTATAAATATCAAAATTGCGTTTATGCTATTTTGAACCAGTCTTTCTGGATTTGGTACAGTATTCACGTGATGCATTTTTAACGCTGAGTTGAAGTTCGCGTACCATTTGTCTTTTGGATAACAATTAAAACAAAAGTACCGTTCTATAAAACCTCAAATGTTTAGTGGTACACAATTTTTCTAGCAATTATTTCCATGGCGTGTAAAAATATAATCGAGAAAAACACATCTGACCACCCAAAATAACTAATCAACGCATTTGACCGTTTGTCCGTCATTTAACCACTTTAACATGTAAACTTAATTATCCACTCATATAAACTTTAGTGGAAAGTAATCATTTTCACGTGTTAAAGTGAGGTGCCATGAAAAAGATGAGCTTGGATCTGGGAAAAGAGTCCCAAAGCACTAGACACCAACATGGACAAAGATCTGCCGATGCATTTGTAGGCATACAGCCTGATCTTAATCCAAGATATAATCTAATAGCTTAACCCTTTCCCAAACAAGACCTGGTTTTGACGTCCCTTATTGAAAAGGCTTGGGAAAACATGAGACCAAAAAAAAAAAAAAAAAAAAAAAAAAAAAAAAAAAGAATAGAAACTGCTGATAAACAGCAGTTTCTCCTTTTGTCTCAATATTTTCTATGCCATATTTTACACAAATTTTATCTTTAATAACGCCTATTTTGTCACTTGTGGCACTTTTTGAAGTGAATCAACCTTAAAATTTTGTCGTTTGGAAAAGGGTTAATCAATGCCTAAAACAATTTTGAGCACTATATGGATACAGCTTTATCAAACTGCAGTTATGCGGTGACAGATCAGGGTTCATCGTCTCAAATGTCAAAAGCGACCATTTTCCAGATTCCGGCTTCGGTATAGATCAGTATCTTTGAAAGACTTCTAAAAACTCATGTCGAGTTTTGATTGTCGATAAAAATGTTTTATCGATCGTTTAATTTTGGATGAAAGCGCCTTATCGCATGGCAGCCGACCGTCGATCCGGATCAGCTAGGTTGTAAGCGAGTAGTTATTCGTATTCATTCCTGCAGGTAACAAAGAGTATACATGTACAGTCTGATCTGGATCTGTCATGCTAAATCTAAAGAAGCAGTATGTATAGAATAAGACCAGATTACATGTATGCACGTATGTATGGTCTTGTCCTATTCTGCCTGCCAATGCAACCTTGATATTCCGGGATCAGCATAACCATGGTTAAGACCCGTTTTTTCACATATCACTGTTGCAATTTAACACACTTTGTAAATTACGTTTTTCGTATATTATCCGTCTAAATTGTTATGACGTAAATCCTAGAAAATTGAAATCTTTATGACAAATGGACTTAGAAAATTAATCTATTACCTATTAAAAAGTCGTAAAAAGCCAAGAGGGTATTTCCGATATTCTATCTATATAGTTATCTTGAATACATAAGCCTGTTTTTAACAAAAAAGTAATTTTGATAGATTAAATTGAAGATCATTTACCCACACATACGTTAAATCCAAAGGAAATAAAGCTTAATGTGCAATGGGGTTAAAATTATATTTTTACCCTTTCTGAATTTAGGAGAGTCAAAGAAGATGAAAAAAGTGTTATGGTGCAACAGAAATAACTATGACTTGACTATAATTTGTACTTTATTTTTTATAACAAAATGATCTATCATTTTTCCGTTTCCCGCTATATTTACAGAAGTTTGACCTCGGACGAATGGCAGAGAATTAAGAACGACATCACGGCCATACATTTGAGACCAGCTACCAACAACAGAGGGTTCTATAGCAAGCTGATCTGGATCGCCAACATTGTGGTTGTTTTGTTCTGCTTGGCGAGCTATTTGCTAATGCAGGTAAGATTTATTGTCCCAGTGTGAAACGCTAAAATTGCAGATTCGTGGCATATTGTTTGTTTATAATGCTTTTGTCACTTGACAGAAATTTAATATAAACTCAGTCTTAGACTGGTGTGCTTTAATTGTCTCTGGATTAATCAAGAATTCTAGACCACGAGGATCTTACTGAGGTTATACTAAATTAAGGGACAAGTGGAAAAGTAAAAACAACAACAAGGAAAAAACCTTCTGCAAATACTTTTCATCCTCCGTTATTTACATATTCAGCAAATGTCTGATAATGGTCAACACCAGTCAAGACATTTTTTTTTGTAAAATTTGATATCAAGTATGATATAATTATTATTTTGCCTAAATGAGAATAAAATATCACTTCTAAGATAGTGGCATCAAGAACAAACAAAATCCTCAAGTATGCTACCTTTAACACAACCAAGATTGATATTTTCCATCTCTAGTGGAAATTGCATGTAACTCACAATGAATGACCGGAAAAAAAGTTCCTGAAAAGTTTCATTAAAACACGTCTTAGCAGTGGACTGATGACCTGCTAGTGTGTAGAACCATATTTCATGCCTATGTCTATTCTAAGATACAAAATCATGGCAACAAAAGGAGGAAATCAATTTTCGACGGAAATAATTTTAGGTATAGCCTATACTAAGACCCGAAAGCATTTCCCGTAGTGGAGTGTCTCCACTTTGCTAAGGAGGGTCGGGTAATCTAAATCATATATCGCTGCTTTTCATCGGAAAACACGTAACTGCAGCTTGAAACAAGCAGCAGTTACAAGGTTTTCATAGAAAAGAGACTACATGTTTTTCTTACTTGGCCTTACGGTGTTTTTTCCAGATTCAAACTCATTGTTTATCAACGGCTCTAAATCATTTCTTATTTATTACCAAGGGCTGTCTTTAGGAAGGGCTAACTGAAGTATTGTTATCAAATCGAAACAACATAGTCATAAAAGTGCTTGAATAACTGTAAACCTTAGTTTATAATCTGTCAAAGAAATATATACAGTGATTAGGAAGTTCTAAATCATTTGTTTACTAGTCGGAGTAAATCATCTTTTATTTATTACGCGTTACCTGTCCAGTGCTTGTTATCAAATCTGCCGAAAGCCAGGCATGGAAATCCTTACACAGTCTGATAAAGTTTATATTCTGCCAAAGAAACACACTATAGATATAACTTACATTGAGTACTGGGTACCTTTAACCCACTACCAGACGGCAAATTTTTGACAAGTCAAAAATGTTGCAGCCGGCAAAATGAAGTGAATGATATCCTTCACTTTTTGGTCATTTGGGTAGAACAATAAATAATAATAAATGTGGGAAATTAAAAAAATGCTTGTAACAAACAATTCCTTCATTTTCCACAATGTTTTCAGAAGCATTTTTCTTCTAGGGCTCCAAAAGGCGTCATTGCTAAGCCCCCCCCCCCTCCCCCCCCCCCCCAGTGTTGGCCAAAAATGCCGAATTTTCTTAATTTTACACTGAAAATTTTGGGAAAATCCAAATTAGGACCCCCAATATTCATCTAACAAAGGCTTTAGAAGCCCCCCCCCCCCTCCCCCCCCCCTCCCCCCCCATATGAAATTGCTTCCTACGGGCCTGGTGTGGGAACGGTTTAAATTGATTAAACCATTTGTTAATGCTGAATTCAGCGTCGGTCAAGAAGCACCAATACGTACAAGCTTCGTGAGCATCAGCAGACCACCCATTTATAAAATATAAATAAGCCCTGGCCTATGCATGGTCTCATCTTTTCTTCACGGGTGATTGCAACTGCACGGATTATTGCCGCTCTTATGGTGACGTAAGAGTCCCAAATTTTTCAATGCTATGTTGAGCTTTTCTGGGTCTGCAAAAGGTTGCTTGTAATATTTAAAAGAAAAATAACTACCAAGATCCCGATTAACTAACAAAGTTAACGATTTTTGTGTGTAAATTATGAAGCAAGATATCTGATCGTATGAAAAAAAATTTTTTTGTCGAAACAATCCGAATTGTTGCGGTGTAATAATATTGAAATTTATGGTTCATGTGTGTAAGTTCGTTAAGGGTCAATATCAAGATCAAATGCAGAAGTAAGGATCCATTCTGCAATCTTTGTGCTACTGCTGATTACAAAACTATATTAGAGAACGATATGGCGTTCGGATATCCTCGGATAATATCGACCAAAGATCGAATCATCGACTCGGATGTGTGTGTATGAAGAAATCTTGAAAAAAAATGGATTTCTTAGCCGGAAGTGGCTACGCTTCATAAAGTAGTTTTCGAGGTCAACCAAATGCACAACCATGGCAACTTGCGGGACTTGCAGGTTGTAATCATTCTAAAAAGAGAGGACACTTGAACTGCAAACAATGTATTTCAGTATCATTGTCGCGTCATTGTTGACATTAGTCACAGACGAACGTTTTGAATTGTTGTTCTATTCTATTCTATTCATAGTCTGAAAGTAGTTCTACGAGGTGCATCCAAGGTATGATTCGATAGAGTTGTCCTTGGTGATCCAATTGAACGATATGGATCTGCCTTGATAGGATCTTACTTTAAAGTCAGATCTGCATCCATTTCAGTCTTAAAATCTGTATTGCATTTGAGAATTTCAACTATTTATCACAAGGATTCATTTTCCATACCCTATCTCAACAACAGAATGCACTGAATGTACCAATTCATTCTTTACAAATACGTTATCATTGTTACGTGCTTCTGTTGAGTCTGGATTTTGTCTCGGAGCCTATGTACATAGACGGAAAATGATAGGTATATAAAATCATTATACAAGAAATGTCATTTATCTAGGACTATTGGAATATCTACGTAACTTATACCTTAAAGTGACATTTCACATTTATTTCATGTTTAAAGTATGTCTTGATGCAAAGATTGTTTATTCTAATGCGTAGAAATACTATCATTTTTTTTTAATTTGATATCTATAAGCGAAAAATACGCCTTTAAAGTTGAGACGGAAATTACAAATTCTATATAAATCTGAACTGTTGTCCACAACAATTTGTTTATTTTTAGCACAAAAATATATATTTCTCGTAAACGGTTCAATATTTTGGCATGAAATTTTCAGAATTTTCATAAGAAAATGTGCTCTTTCAGATAAAATAACAGTTAAATTTATGTAAAAATTATCGTAAAATGTCACTTTAAGACATTAAAAATTTTTACCGAGAACTTCATGATACATGCATATTATATTTTTACTTTTCTACAGAAAAATAACTTTGGTCTCTTCCTGCATCAGTACATTATGACACGTAGACTCTTAGTTTTCGACCTACTTTTTTGGACCAAAGAAGTTTCCGGATATGTTAAAGTTTCGAGGCCCTATATTTAGCATAAAAGAGACTACTGGGTAGTATATGTGACGTCTATACATAGCCACGCCCTCGTCTCCAATGAAACGCTAGAGTCAGATAGAGTCTAACTAGTAGATTCTACGCGATAAGTATAAACATTCAATGCGCTGCGCGGACTTGAATGTTTATTTCGCGTAGAATCTACTATACAGCCTCTATCTATTACGTAGAATCTTGCTATAAGTTTTAAATACGGTTACGAAGCTTTGTATTTACGTTAAGCCGTGTCAATGAAGGATCGCGATTCTTCAGCGGTGTTAAAATGCCATGTCAAGATGTTTGTTGTCTCCAATAACCGAAATACTTGAACGATCAGCAACATCTCAGGACTATATTACAAAGTCAGACTCAGCTGACATATAAAATAACAAGATGGTCCAATGCGTTTTTGTCGTAGGACATAATTATCCATGTACATACAATCGGACATAATTATGTTTTTGACTAAAAGTTGACCTTATAGCACCAAGGCTTTAAGACTTTAAGTTTATATTTGGAAAAACATATTGGGAATAAAACAACTACAAAAGCAGACAAACAAACAAACAAAACTTGAAAACTTGTTAAACTACTATGACGTAAGTCGTATATGAATAGCAATGGTTGCCATTTGCTGTTCATATTTTTTTATTTTACTTGATCTAGGTTATCATTATAAATTGAAAAGTGATATTTCATACCAAGATGTTCGATGTAGAATGTACAAAGTTTATTTTATTTTGAGGTAAACCATACGGCCTATATTAATGTCAAACTTGGATAATAATTTAAAACATGTTCGGGCGTAACTACGTAAAATAAGAAATTTTGGAGATGAATAATTAATAAAATTCACAACACGTGGTAGGAAATTGATATGTTATTCAATGCAATGGAGTGCAACCACATGCAGATTAACCCTTTCCCAAACGACAAAATTTTAGGGTGGTCCAATTTGAACGCTGATGCAGACGACAAAATAAATGTTGATAAATTTAGATTTGTGTATGATACAGCTCAGAAAATATTGAGACAAAGGAGAAACTGCTGATTATCAGCAGTTTCTTCTTTTGTCTCAATATTTTCCCAAGTCTGTTCTATTTGGAACGTCAAAACCAGGTCTAGTTTGGGAAAGAATAACTGAATTGGCTTGCCTTTTCAAAAGTCCTATAGAATTACGGATTTATTTAAAATAAGGAACTGGTACATCTTAAGGTATCCAACCCCTCGAAAGCACCAAAGAGTCAGAGGCAAAATTTGAAAAGTGCAAATAATTCCTAAACTATGTTACATTTCTATTCCAAATACAAACATAAGCATTTTGCACGGTTTAGAATTTTGAATTAATGCATACTTATGGAAATATTTGATGAAAATGTTCAAAATTACCTCCCTTGCATATGAATATAGAGTAAAATAACATTTGTAAATTATTTTCTTCTTGAAACATAATCTTGAGATCCGGCACGGTGAATCAGCTTATGTGAAGGTAATTTATAAACGTGTGTAATTTGATGCATTTCGTACAGCTAGAAAGTGGTGATTTTTTTTCAGGGTCTGTAAACCTTAAACATTCCTATAGTGAATGATATTCTTGAATATATGAATAGTTCACATAGTTGAGGTCGTTGAATTCGCGGAGGTCCAAGGAGTATTTCAACGCCCGAGTACAAAGCACGAGGGAGTTTTAGTATTTTACGGCCTCTGCGAATGTTTAAGACCGAATGATGAATGAAGTTAAGTTCCTCTGTAAACGCAGTGTCCTATTTTTCAAACGCTTTGAACGTCAGTGCCGATCAATAATATTTGAGTACAAAACCGGGCGTTAAACACGGTGGATAATCACGTGGCTCAGAATTTCCGATAATCTTCAATATCTTTTTTTTTAATACTTGACCAATTCTTATTTGGCTTGAAGCAGAGAAGGTTGGAAAATGCCAGGAATAACCTGGATGTGTTGGATTTTTGAAAATCAACTGATAAAAAAGTTATTGAAGATAAACCAAAATTTTGGTTTATCTTCAATAACTTTTTTATCAGTTGATATTTCAAAAATCAAACACGTTCATCTAATGCGTGACACCTGTCTACCTTCTCTGCTTCAAACCGAATTCAAATCGGTCCCGTATTAAAAAAACTATTGAAGATTTTCTGAAATTGTTGCATCACGTGATTATCCATCGTGTTACAGGCACATGAGATTACTAGTCTAGGAGCCAGCTTTTACAAAGGGGGTTAAATTAAAAGTTCTTGCAACCGGTGCCCTATAAAAATTGGAGTGGTATTTTTCAATACGTTAGGGTCCCACGCTTTGGTTAAGGGTGGATGACATGCTTAAATGTGGTAGGATTTTTTTTAAAATCAAGGTCAAAGGTCATTCGGTGCACTTTTCATACATACCTCATAAAATACCCCATAACTTACTCATTTATTAAGCTAAAACAATTATTTTGGTATCAAAATAAAGCTGATAAATTGCACGTTGACTTACCTGAATAATAAACAGCTTTTTGATTTTGAATTTTTGTGAATATTCATAAATATAGCAGAAATTGGCGAAAAATCACCAAAATTAGTTTTGTCTACAAGTGAAAAAAAAGTTTTTAAAATACAAAAGGTATGTTTGTGTGGTTGAAGTCATATTTAAAAATTGCCCAGAAACCTGTTCTTGAGTTATATGTATTTCTTCACAGAATTAGTCTTTAGCTTAGGCTTGTAGTCATAGCTAAAAGTGGGTGGGTAAATTTCCCAAAAATTACAAAATATGCAAACATTGATGTAAGAAAAAATCTTACACATAAATGTGATGTTTTAGTAGAAATTATGCTTTTGAAATCATATTTGCAGTGATTTGTAAAGATTTTAATGCATATTTCTGGAAATTAATTAGAATTTTAAGAGCCAAAATAACAATTCAATAAAACAGCATGTGAGATGGATACAGATTATATCAACACCATAATGTCAAAGCAATGACTCTTAAAATGAATATTTATCAAGTATCTATGTACTAGAAATCGGCAGCTGAAAATATTCCCCAGACCCGTGCCAGATTTTTTAGGAATCAGAACAACATGGGACGGTCAGAGTTTGCATTGTTGGGTAGTGCATTGCTTTTATAGAGCCAAAGGGAAAGGAATTTAGCGCTGGAACCAAATACCAACATAAAAAGCTCATTTGGTTTGTATGAGGGCTGTTAATAAAGTATCCAGAATTATGTCATAACTTTTTCATGTAGGCTACTAACTGTTAGGATATTTTCAGAACTTAAAATTTAGGAAATTATGCTTTTGATCCAGCAACAAAATCAAAGTTTTTTGCATTATGGTTTATTCTACAGTTGTTATGGCAACGTAGGGTCATATTGAGCGGCGCAACTTAGGTCTGAGATGGATACATCAGGAACGTCTGTATTACACATCTAATATTTACATCTTTTCTATATATTTGCTATTGCACGATATCCACATTTCCCAAATATGAATTTATTCCTCAAAGAAGCGTCTGAACTGTAGTTGGGAAATTCTAAAGATAGTTTCTGGGAAACAATTGGCAAGTCATTGACGATTTCGCCGACGTCCAGATCTATTGAGGTCAGAATCATCATGGGTAAAATCATTTATAAATGCATTATACCACTCATAAATGCTTGTTTTTTCTCATAGAAGTATTGCCGTACGTGTTCATAATCATAAAGATCATCTCGGATTTTAATTTTCCAATTTACACTCAAATCATTATTGAATACCATTGCCCTAGCACCATATTTGCTATATAAGCTAAGCGATGTATTCACCTATGGTTGTTTACGGGAATTGACTCCAAATGTCAGCTGACGGTGTTACGTTTGCCGAGAAAAATGTCCGATCAAAGGTAGATCTAACAAGCATTTTTGACAACTGTTGAAGTGAAAAATACAAAATATGATCGCTTTAAAAGCGATTGATAAGTCATATTTTTTTCAAATTATCCAAAGTTTTCCCGCTCAACTTGACCCTATGTTTCCATAGCAACTGTCGAATGCGCCCTTATCAAAACAGCAGCGTTTTTGTTGCAGGATCAAATGTATAATTATTCAAAGCATATGTGTTTTAAATTTCATCTCTGTTGGTTTAAAAGTCAAAAAGCCATGCTACTGCAAACGACAAAATGGCAGATTTAAGGTATTCACACACTAATGGACATAAAATTCTACGGGATGGATCACTTTATTTTTTCAATCTATATACAAGGAAACACCTTTTATGAAAAAATAAGGGAATTTTACCGCAATTTTACAATTTTATGGCAAATTTAAGATTTATCACACCGATATGAAAAATGGGCTTTCCGCGCACTGAGTAACAGATACTCAAAACTGAATAAAAAGTGACATTTCCTAGAAATATCTATAATTTATGCACCAAACAAAAGCTTATTAAATGTACTACTATAATATTTACCCCTGACATATTGTGTCTACAATAATATTGGAATAAATGCAAAAGTCGAAATGCATAGCAACAAAATTCTCCTGAGAATCTGTTTGAAATATTTTGGGTTGTCTTATTTACAAAGTCGTTCTACATTAAGTATTAGTGGGGCCTTTCTAATAAGAAATTGAAAAATATCTACACAGGTATAGGAAGTAAATGCATAAGAATAGGGAAGGTTAGCCGACCAAAATTAAAGAAATTACCATGGAAACATGCTTTTTGCGTATTTTGGCATACACAAAGCACATGTTAAAATTTCATTTTGCTTTCAGTATCTAGCCCTTCGGATATGATTTTGTGAAGAGGTTAAACTGAAAATTGAAATATAATTCACCTACAAATCACCCATTTACAAATCCATATAAACAGATTTCCCTACAATTTGGTATTAGTTGCATGTCAACAAGCTATACACTCGTCGACGTCAATTACACAGAACGCGGGAACGACGTCGTATTTTTGGCGGCGACGTTATGACGTCATCAAAACAAATCCTTAACTTTAACTTTTGTTTCAAGATAAATGTAGTAAGAGGTTATTTTTTTCAACATTTAATCTTTAAAATTCTAAATTATTGGGAGAAATGGATTTAATGATACTAACACCGATAATTTCCTCTGGAAAAATATTTGAAAGAAACTACGGAAATTGTCGACATATGTCGACATTTGCCGATGATTTATGACGTTCATTAGTGTGTGAATACCTTAAAAGATTTGATTTGTGTACAATATAGCCTAGAAAACATTGAGGCAAAAGAAAATGCTGATAATCATAATTTTCTCCTTTTGCATCAATTTTGCCCAAGCCTTTCTCCTAGGGACGTCAAAGCGAGGTCTTGTTTGGGGAAAGGTTAATGATTTCTTTGATATAGATTACAGATACTTACAAATGATAGATGCACAATTGATTACAACAAAAGTTATTACCAGGAATAGTTTTAGCCATGTAATAAGTAAAACATTGTCCAGATTTTTGTTAGGTATATTTTTGTGGGGTTAGAGCTATAACAATCGTAGGTCCGAAGATTTCCACTATTTTTATACCAAAAGTTTCTCTGTGTCTACTCAAATATGTATTAGTCGTGAATCAATAAACAAAGTTATGTTATCATGATGGGATTGTGAAGGATAGATCAACAACTGTGGTATCTTTATTTTCTACTATATTTACTTGTAACATAATGTCACATGCAATGAATGATTTGCATAATAAAATATATAGGGACTATTGGGTTCAATTTCTTGTACAATTAAGCTTATTGGGTCACAAAATTAATTAAAAGACCAGATACTCTGTTGTCCCTTTTGAAGGCATGTACATAAACGAATATACGGTACTAACATGTTCATGGTTGCTCTTGGAGACCTTCATAATCACACATCAGAACAACCAGATTCCAGACTGATGATAGTGATATGTATTCACAATTTGCAATATTCTGTTCCTAATTACATTTTATGAATACATGTTCGAATGTTCGCTACTAGGTGTAAGCATTGTAATGACGGCAGCTTTGTAATTATCTTTAAAGAGACCCATGCTAGGTTGTCGGGCATACAAACATATATGTTCACGAAATATTGTATAGAATGGTCGACCTGGATAGCTAGATCATTTCTGCACAAGTAAATTTCAAATGAAGTTCATTTAGTTCTTCTAAATTAAGTCTGTTCTTCTAAATCAAGTGTAAATTATTAACTTACCCGCACTTTATATTTATAGTAACATTTATGTGTCACTGAACCTTGATAGTGAAAAATTTAGTTCCAGCGCTAAAATTGTTTTCCTTTTGGCTCTATAAAAGCAATGCACTACATAACAAAGCAAATTCTGACTGTCCCCATGTCGTTCTGATTCCTGAAAATCTGGCGTGGGTCTAATGTCATATGCCCGTAAGATAGAAAGAGGAATATGTTCAGCCGTCGATTATGCTAATTTGAGTCTTGCTTTGTATTAAAAGAAATTGTTGATGATTGATAAATATTCGTTTTAAGAGTCATTGCTTTGACATTATGGTGTTGATATAATCTGTATCCATCTCACATGTTGTTTTATTGAATTGTTATTTTGGCTCTTAAAATTCTAATTAATTTCCAGGAATATGCATTAAAATCTTTACAAATCACTGCAAATATGATTTCAAAAGCATAACTTCCACTAAAACATCACATTTATGTGTAAGATTTTTTCTTACATCAATGTTTGCATATTTTGTATTTTTTGGGAAAATTTACCCCACCCACTTTTAGCTATAACTACAGACTACAAGCCTAAGCTAAAGACTAATTCTGTGAAGAAATACATATAACTCAAGAACAAGTTTCTGGGCAATTTTTAAGTATGACTTCAACCACACAAACATACCTTTTGTATTTTAAAAACTTTTTTTTCACTTGTAGACAAAACTTATTTTGGTGATTTTTCGCCATTTTTTGCTATATTTATGAATATTCACAAAAATACAAAATCAAAAAGCTGTTTATTATTCATGTAAGTCAAAGTGCAATTTATCAGCTTTATTTTGATACAAAAATAATTGTTTTAGCTTAATAAATGAGTAAGTTATGGGATATTTTAGGCGGTATGTATGAAAAGTGCACCGAATGACCTTTGACCTTGATTTTAAAAAAATCCTACCACTTTTAAGCATGTCATCCACCCTTAACCAAAGCATCGGACCCTAATATATTGAAACATACCACTCTAATTTTTATAGGGCACCGGTTGCAAGAAAAGTTCCATACCAGGACCTGGCTCCTAGACTATACTGAATGATTCGCATTCTCTAACGCTAATACGCGTTTTCTGTTTGTAAATTTCTTGCATTTTATTCCATAATCTGTGGTATGCCTTCAGAGTTTGATAAGCATGGTTAAAATACACCATGCTGAATCACATGTTTTCACTGTTGTGTACGGTGCTAATAGTTAAATATGTCAGTCATAAAATGGTCCATTTCACAAGGTTTTGGATTGGAATTCCTAAACGTCAATGAAAGAGTGATACATCAAAATGAAGACCACCTAGGCACCTCCAAGTATTTAGAAAACATGTTATATAGCCTACGGTGTTAACTTTGTACGGAAAACAAGTTTAATTGAAACTGGAAATACAAAAAAAAAAAAAAAAAAAAAAAAAGAAAAAAAAAATCCTCGAATTTCTCAATTATAATGACACGTGGCTGTAGCTTATTGCTTTCACATTTCGGTCGGAATCTTGAAAAAAGGGATCCAATGCCATTTGATGTCATCATAGCTTCAGATCTAACTGCACTTAACCCATTACCACACAATGACTCTTTTTGACTCCCTACAAGATCATGACTTTGGAAACATTGTGGAAAATGGAGAAATTGCTTGTGACAAGCAATTTCTTCATTTACCACAATGTTTTCACCCCAAAAGAACAAAAATCTTTAAATTTCATTCACTTGAAATTGACGTCTGCATCAACTTTAAATTTGGACAAGCCTAAAATTTTGCCGTTTGGTAATGGGTTAAATACACTTTGATCATGATCCGAACGATCAACTCACAGCTGATAAAGCCTTATTTAAAGAAGCTATATGAACATGTCTTTACAGAAAAAAATACGGATCCAGATCAGACTGTGCGTATGTAGGCTACAAGCTCATTTGGGTCCATCTTTCCTGACCCTAGCTTGAATGAAGACGTCCATTCAATTTTATATTACAGTCGACACTCGTTGTGTCGAAGTCAGAGGGCCCTTCAAAATTTCTCGACATATCCGGAGTTCGAGTTAACCGATTTGACCGGTTTTTGTTTGAACATCATTTGGCATATTTGTTGCTAATCAAGTGCGTTCATAATTGAAATATAGTAGGAAAAGGAAAGAAATTGCACGAACGAGCAATTTCTATCCTTTTCCCACTAAATTTCAATGGCTATATTTATCTCATAATAATTTTGTTTGTTTTTAAAATCCGTTGAAGAGGACGGGACCAAACATTCACTTCGACTTTAGCGGAAATTCGGCTTATCCGATGTCGACATAACGAGTGTCGACTGTATATTATGGTTTTGAATTCTTCGAATGTCTCATTTATCGCGGCACGTGGTTGTAGCTTATTGCTTTCACCTTGTAGATAACACATTATCTTACAGGGCATACTTGAAACACGACTAGGGCCACCTGCTTGCTCTGACATAATCATGTAACTCATGAATGCTCTAGAGTTTAAAACACTATTTTACGCACAGAAATGAATAGGTGGATCAATGCTTGTAGGGAAAAGGAGAAAATGCCTGTCGTTAGCGCATTCCCTTTCCGTAAAGAGTTCTAAACTTTTATTAGACGGAGTTGCAAGTATCCGACTCGTCGGCGAATTGATTGGCAAAATGTTGCTTTTGGGCAGGTGGGAAATAAAATCACTCCAAATATCTTTACGAAGAATTAGGTATTTTTGAGTTTCTTTTAAGTATTTTAGTGTGAGTGAATCATGAAAAATCTACATGTATAATATGGAAAGTTTAAGTTGCAAGTTTAGTAATAAAAGCGTAAAGGAAAAGTAAGCCATTCTTTTCAGAATCAAGCCACTCTATTGAGAATTACGTATTTTCACTGCAGTATCTTCTGTTCAAATCTTTATTTATGAATGGAATATTTTAGATAAGAAAACATGCCTTACGCGAGAAGATGCTCCATAGCGCAATAAAATTTATGTTAACCCTTCCCGTGACAGCCATATTTTAGGGTTGCCCAGTTTGAAAGCTGCTGCTGGCGAAAACATTGATTTTGATTTTTGTAAAGAATCTGTGTACAATTTAGCACAGACAATATTGAGACAAAAGAAGCAGATGCTTATTATCAGCATTTTCTTCTTTTGTCTCAATCTTTTTCCAAAGCTATTTCTAATATAGAAGTCAAAACTAGATCTTGTTTGGGAAAGGGTTAAATCAAAAGTAATGACGGAATTACTCTTAAAATAGATTTGCAGGATGCTCAAGTTTTTATTATGAATTCGCTTTTCACAAAAAAAGCTCGTAACTACACTTTGTTTCAAGCTGTAGTAACAATGATTTGGAAGATTTCAGCAAAGAATTGGTGTTTCGAGAATGTAGAAATATTACGCTTCTTCGTTTACTCATACTTCCCACTTCGAAAGATTTTATGATTTCCTAAAACTGAAATCTGACTAATTGAAATTGTACGATTTCCAAAAAGAACTCTTAGTTTGGGGAAATATTCAGACAAAACAAGAAAACGCTGATTTACTGTTGTCTATATAACTTTCCGTATCATTTTCAGGTCCATTTGGAACTCCTGGAGTAATCTCAGTTGTAGGAGCATGAAAAAAGGCTTAACCCTTTCCCAAACAAGACCTGCTTTTGACGTCTTTTATAGAAAAGGCTTGGGAAAACATTGAGGCAAAAGCAGAAAATGCTGATAACCAGCATTTTCTCCTTTTGCCTCAATATTTTCCATGCTATTTTATACACATATTTGATGTTCTTCAACATCAATTTTGTTGTCTCAAGCAGTTTTCATATGGGACTACCCTGAAATTTTGTTGTTTGGTAATGGGTTAAACATGCTATTTTTGCCCTAAGTCATTTCGCTTCATACATAAAGTAGTTATCATGGGCATCCAAACGAACAAACATGGCGACTTACACGACTTGCAGGATGTAAACATTCTGAATAGAGAAGACATTGGAGCTGCAAACAATACACGTCTGCATCGTTGTCGCATCATTGTTGACATTAGTTACAGAAAAATCTTTTGTTTTGTTGTTGTTCTTAGTCTAAAAACACACGGGTGGTAAACAGAGAAACTAGCTCCAAAAAGAGTCAACGGTATTTTGTTTCCTCGTGACATCCGGCCTCTACCGAGGTAGTTGCATAGAGCGAAAATCTGTAAACAAATGTAGGTCACGGACACATTTTTCTACAATTATTTCTTTTACAACGAGTTTTTTTTTTAAAATCCGGCGATGCTGTAATATGAAGAAATGGTCAAAGTTTGTTGTGCACGAGAATATTCGGTGTTATTAAGCAGAGTTTTAATACAATTGTTGAAAAACATTTCAAAATCGAAAGTATAACCTTTTTTACTTTCGATTTTGAAATGTTTTTCAATGATTGTATTAAAACCCTGCTACTAATACCGTATACTCCCGTGCACAACAATCTTCGACCATTTCTTCATATTACAGCATCGCCGGATTTCTCAAAAACTCACTTTAAAAGAAATAATTTTAGAAAATGTGTTCGTGACCTACAAATTTTCGCTCTATGCAACTACCTCTTTTTGGAGCTAGTTTCTCGGTTTACCATCCGTGAAAACAGTCCCATAGCTTACACCCCATGTATGATATATACTATAATTATATCATATATTATATATCATGTAATATATAATATAAATTATGTATATATAGAATTGTACAAGGTGTTTCGAATATTTCAGGTCATGACCCCTACTGTTGAAGAACACCCGGAAGACGTACAGAAATGTCCCGAATGTTTGGATGGAGTTGATGTACCACTCCGAGGTCTGATCAACATGTTGTTTCCAGCGAGCAATGAAAACGACGAGGTGAGTTTATTATCCCCCGCCGATGAAATCATCGTGGGGGATATTGTTTTTGCCATGTCCGTCCGTCCGTCCTTCCGTCCGTCCTTCCTTCCTTCTGTCCGTCCGTCCCACATTCGTTTCCGCGCTATTTCTTGAAAACTATAGACCGGATTTCAATGAAACTTGGCACACAGCTTCACTACAAAGAGGACATGCATATATCGTCAGGGTTACCCGGTTCGACCGTCGAATTTAGAGTTACTGCCCCTGACTGTTTAAGCCATATACATACAGAGTGATATTCGTTTCCGCGCTATTTCTTGAAAACTATAGACAGGGTTTCAATGAAACTTGGCACACAGCTTCACTACAAAGAGGGCATGCGCATATCGTCGGGGTTACCCGGTTCGACCGTCGAATTTAGAGTTACTGCCCCTGACTGTTTAAGCCATATACATACAGAGTGATATTCGTTTCCGCGCTATTTCTTGAAAACTATAGACAGGGTTTCAATGAAACTTGGCACACAGCTTCACTACAAAGAGGACATGCGCATATCGTCGGGGTTACCCGGTTCGACCATTGAATTCAGAGTTACTGCCCCTGACTGTTGAAGCCATATACATACAGAGTGATATTCGTTCTGTTGAAGCCATATACATACAGAGTGATATTCGTTTCCGCGCTACTACATTGACAATGAAAATATGTTCGGTGGGGGATATCAATTCAACGAATTTGCCTGTTTGATATATGAGCCAGGATCGCGTTAAACGTCATTTAAGGCCTTTTCAAGAGCCCTACATATATACACACAGTCTGATCATGAACCATGTTGTTCTCCACTCGATTTATCATGAAATGCAGCAACCTTAAGAGAGTAGCATAGATTCAAAACCGACTCCCCTTCCCCTCCCACAGGCTGATCTTGAAATGTGACTGTCTAATTGATATAATGGCCATTTTACAAGATCCTGTCTCATACATGAGCATTTATCTGGAAAAAGACCCTTACAGCATTTCGAAAATCGAGTTTCGAGAAAATTTCATGGTTTAATGTAGTCTAAAATAGATTCAATCTACTAAATTACAACTGCTACTGGCCATAAACAAGATTTGGTGTTGTTTGTTTGTTTGCTTGTTTCTTTCTTTTTTTTTCATGTTGTTTCGACAATTCGTGTCACTTAGTGCTCATTTCATACATATGCGATTTGTTCATTGTTCGGCTAAAAATGACTTTTGTCTAAATGTCATGTAAACTATTTTGGTCTGGTTGGGATTCAAACCCTGAAATTGTCAAACGGAATCAATGGTTTGGTTGACTCAAAAAAAAAAAAAAAAAAATCTTGATTTCCTAATGAACTTTCATTGTTACACCACAATGACCTACATTGTTTATCGGACTCTGGTCTAAAATTCAACCATTTATCGGCATTAACTCATCACGAAATGGAAATCCCCTTGTCGTCTTTTTCAAGGAATTCAACCCTTTCAAAATCTGAGGCATGTTCTTTAGAGCGAGATTTCTTAAGATTTCTCGAGATTTTTAAGATATTTTAGAATAGAGCGTCCTATAGAACAAGACGCTCGATGGGAGGCGCCATTACCTTATACTTCGTGCGGAATCCCTCGGTCAACTCTATACAAACAATATAAAAGCGATTTGACCGAGTTGTTCCGAATACTCCATAATTTATAAACCGAGGTGTTCCGAATGCTCCATACTATATACAAATGACGTCATGATGACGTCATTTGTATAAATATGGAGCATTCGGAACAGCTCGGTCAAAGTCTCGATATTAAAAACGCTTTATCCAAAAGACCTTAAGAAATCTTAAAAATCTCGCTCTAAAGAACGCGGCTCTGGTGTCGACGTCCCTGAACAGAACAAAGAAAAAGACAAAAGGAGAAATGCTGATAGAGTATTTTCACTTTTTCCCTAAACGTTTTCTGTGCTACTATATATCATTCATTTATTAATAAACACCCATTTTGTTATCTGAATCGGCTTTCAAATAGGATCACCTTGATGCTTAGCCATTCTGGAAAAGTTTTATTCTCAAATTACAACAACTAGTTAGTTAACACCAAATTCCATTGTTATTTATTGCAGATTTGAACGGAACAGAGTCATCGAAAATCGTTTATATTTTTGAATTGGTGCAAATTGTTTGTTTTGTAAGGTTACTATTTTTAAAAATTCAATAAAGCCGCTTCGTATATTTTTCTAAATCTTAAGGTTTTATTGTTGATAATTTCCCCATGACCCTCTTATCATTTTTATCCTATAATTTGGATGCGCATTAGAATCGTCTAAAATCTAATTTCTGCGAATTGGCACACGTGAATGAAATCCAAGATTAATTCAAGATCGACATCTCGGCTGGTTTTCAAACATTAAACCTGTAAATATGGGTTAAACCAATTATATTTAAATAGAATCAACCGATGCTTTTCAACACAAACCTTGTAGATGCAGTTTAAAACAGACTGCAGTTACGAGTGTTTTTGTTGAAAAGCGACGAGATGCTCTTTTGTTGAAACGATTATGCAAGTTCCACCCGCACAAACTTCGGGTGGTTTGTCTTTACATCTGTACTTTGTATACCTCACGATAAATGATCTGGCAGATCAGCCCATGCTAATCGAATGGCAAGCTCTGCCAGGTCAATTCTCGTCCGCTATATGTACGAGTACTGTTTCCAAAACGGCACAGGTTATACCTTTACACTCAAAAAGCTGTTACAGACCACTAAAATCATATCAGTGATTATTAAATTTGGACATGGACACAAGATAGCCAGGAAAATATTGAAGCAAAAGGAGAAAATGCTGATGATCAGCATTTTCTTCTTTTGCTTCGATATTTCCCCAAGCCTGTTTTATTCGAGACTTCAAAACCAGCTCTTTTTTGAGAAAGGGTTAACCTTTTCTAAACCGACAAATTTTCGTACCAGTCCAATTTCAGACGTAGAACAGACGATACTATAGTTCATTCACGATATTATGGCACATGTTTACAATCTCACTGGTTGTGAACTCGGCCAAAGCGTGGGACGTTTTTTTTTTCGCGATCATAGTATTCCGTCGGTGCTGTTATAAAATATCGTAACTACGGCTTCGATAAAGCCGTAGTTACGAGATTTTATAACAACACAGACGTTTTGTCAATACATATCGGTAAACCCGGTCTATTTTTAGAACACATTCATTGTTATTTGAAAAACTATCCAATCAGATCTTTAAACTCACATTTAAAACGCAAAATATCTGCACCTTGTTGTAGCGAAAAACGTCCCTCGCTTTGGCCGAGCTTACCACCAGTGAGATTATATCTTTCCAATGAAAAAAAAGCTGTTACAGAGCACTGAACTCGTATCAGTGAATATTAAATTTGGACACAAGATAGCCAAGAAAATATTGAAGCAAAAGGAGAAAATGCTGATGATCAGCATTTTCTTCTTTTGCTTCAATATTTTCTCAAGCCTGTTTTATTCGAGACTTCAAAACCAGCTCTTTTTTGAGAAAGGGTTAATCTTTTCTAAACCGACAAATTTTCGTACCAGTCCAATTTTAAACGTAGAACAGACGATACTATAGTTCAAACACGATAATTACGGCACATGTTTACTAACTCTACCTATGTAAATAAGGGAAAGGACGATCTTATTTCTCAATATTTTTTTAATTGATTGGTTCAAAGACGCCTACAAGATTCGACCCATCAAACATAAAGATACAGTAGTTTGGAGCTCGTCTTTTCGCTGTTTACATTTGTAAATTTTGTAAACATTTGTCATGATGTATAATGACCGTACTATAATTATTGTACGAAATATGTTTATAAAAGCATGAGACTCTTTGGGGGAAAAGAAGAAATTGCTGGCCATCAGCTTAATATCCGCGCTATATTTATTCTCTCGATCGTTCAATTTACCGTTTTTTAGATAAAATATGTCCAAGTAGCATGTTGTTACTTGCCAGACCTTTTAATTCGAACAAGGCTAAACCTTTGTCGTTTGGGAAACAATTAACAGGCACATGCAACCAAGACAAGTAGATCATTAAGTAGATCTCTAAACGCAATTGGGACTGACAAATGACTCTCTTTATTCTTACAAGAGTTTAAAACACTTATCGGTGCTTCGAGAAAACATAAACATTTACATTTTCTTAACAATGTCATGAACTGGGCCAATTCTCTAAAAGAACAAGGCTGATGCTAGAGACCACCTACATAAATCAATCAAGTTCATGTTGCTTTGAATGTTGAGCCACTCAATAGATCAGTCACGATACCATGGCACATGTTTACAAAATTTACCTATGTACTCGTAAAAAACACAAGATCGAACTCTAAACAACATTAGTTTTACATGCGCTGGTTTGAATCTTGCAGGTGTCTCACACCTGCAAGATTCAAACCAACGCATATAAAATTGTATTGAAAATAAAGAACGCCTTTACCACTTTTATTTCAAAGCTAAATATTTGTAAACATGTACTATAAAATCGCGACTTGACTATAGACATGTAAGAGTTCATTCTTTCATTATGGCTCAAACATGAAATTGTGTATATGAAAAAATGTCGTTTTTCTTAGAAATGACAATGTCGCGTTATTTTTCAATAATTAACGTTCAAAAATGTTATATTTTTCATTTTCATTTTAAATCATACAGAGATCTAAATATACGCAAAAATGTCCAAATTATTCAAGTTGAATAATAACCATACAATCAAATCAAATTCAAAATACGGACCACTAATACGTTAAGGTCTGTGTATCAAATGATATAAAAGAACAATTTGAAAATCTTGGTTTTCATGGCCTTTGTCTGCACTTTTATACTTTTATAACAGTTTGTTTGAAGCATCTAATATCATGTAATACATTGACAGAAGATGTATTTTATCAGCCTACTAAACACTGGTTCAGACAGAAACAAGTTGAAAGCTAACGTAAACATATGTCATGTTGCCGTGAAATATGGGGAAAGTCTGTTTCTATTCAATTTGGCGTGAGGTTTACCTTTATACTAATAATCAAATGCGCTTAATAATATTTTCCATTATTACGAATAGAATGTTGTCAAGCTTCTAAGCAATGTCAGTTCGCAAGGAACACAGCATGATCATGCTTTAATGACTGCGCTGCCAAGACCGGTGCCATGTAAAAAAAACGACAGGAATCCATGGATAGGTAATCCAGCTGCCGCGATTTGATGATAGCAGCTGATAGGTGTGGTTAAAATCAATCAATCAATTAATCAATCAATCAATCAATCAAACAAACTAATCTACTCAAGAAAGTTAAGTCATTAGAACAAGCTTACATAATCCTTTGCAATGATACTGATGTGTTCGCTGATTGGTAAAACACTTTTCCAATAACAAATATCAACGTTTCTACAAGTTTTAAACATTAAGGTAAGGCCTGGGTAATGCACTTCTGGTATAATCGTTATATTTCGACTTATTCCGTGACGTCCGTAAGTCCGAGCCTTTTTAAAGTACCGTTAGATGCAAAACCGCCTGTTTTCGTAACAACGGAAATAATTGAGCGTGTTCACATTTCCGGTGAATATTCTAAACAATTTTTGTGAAAATGTTTCTAAATTGTATGAAAGGTCGGCAAAAAAACCCAACGAAAGTCAAAAATTCAAAGTTTGAGAGCAATGAAAATTACTTCCCCTTAAAATTGTCCTAGAATCATTTACAATCGTCGATTTGCAGATTTCGTTCCATAACTGATTACCCAGGCCTTACCTTAAAAGTGTTTTATTTCGTCTTTTAAATTGGATAGTTTGGTCAATTCCGATCTTTACCGAAGACGAAATTTGAAACAACCGCAAAAAAGTCTCAATATTTATTATTACATGTTAAACCTTTCAGATATAAGGGCATCCAACCAATTCTCTTTAAGCCAGCTTAATAGCTAAATTCGATAAAAACGTGAAACCATTTCGTTATCAAACGATTTACTGCTTTCAATTCACGATTTATTTTTAATGCACAATTTATGGTAGATTCCAGGCAGATTTCACTTACATGCTCTGGTACAAACAATACGCCTTTTAAGTTTTGTTTTTATTTTCGATGTACATCAGAATTTATTTAAAGATCATTGTCCTTAACCTTTTCCCAAACAAGACCTGGTTTTGACGTCCCTAATAGAAAAGGTTTGGTCAAAAATTGAAACAAAAGAAGAAACTGCTGATTATCAGCAGTTTCTCCTCTTGTCTCAATATTTTCTGTGCCTTATTTAAAACAAATCATATCTATAATAACATCCATTTTGTCATTTGTGGCAGTTTCTGAAGTGGATCAACCTGAAAATTTGTCGTTTGGGAAAGGATTAAGAGGACTTCATGACAACATCCGGGGTTGATATCTGTATCAAATATTGCTGCACTGACTTTTGTGTATTCCTCCGAGATCTACTTTTGAAATGATTTATATTGTAACAATTATTTTGACTCCTGTGTCATCTATCCACTTTAACCCTTTCCCAAACGTCAAAATTTTAGGGTGATCCACTTCAAAAACTGCCACAAATGACAAAATGGAAGTTACTAAAAATAGAATTTGTGTAAAATATGGCACAGAAAATATTGAGACAAAAGGAGAAACTGCTGGTTATCAGCAGTTTCTTCTTTTGTTTCAATGTTTTCCCAAGCCTATTCGATTAGGGACGTCAAAACCAGGTCTTGTTTGGGAAAGGGTTAACAAGTCCAGAAGAGTATCGTTTTGAAAAAAAGTTTTAAAGTATGTTCCTGTGTACAAACAAGAAGTATTCTTTCAATAATATTTCCTCGTGGCTTTAGGTTATATTTCATCTTTTTGAAGCTTCCATTTTATTCAGGATGTTTATTTCAAAACTATGTCAAACATAAAGATTGTTATGACTACGGCTTTCATATCCAAATTATTACAGAAATAAATATGAAATTGGAACTTTGGGAGATAAACATGCAGTGAACCGATGCTGCTGAATTAACCCTTTCCCAAACGACAAAAAATAAGCCCAAATTGAAAGAAGTAACAGGCGGCAAAGTAATTTTCGTCAAAAGTAGAACACGGCTATGTTATATCAAAATGTTAAAACAAAAAGGGAAAATCATAGACACCAGAATTTTCTTCTTTTGTCACAATGACTTCCCAAGCGATGTCTGTTTGTCAAAGAAAAAAAAACGGGTAAAAGACGTTGCGGTTAGGAATAATTTTTCAGCATACATAAGCTCTTACATAATCACTACGTTGTCAACATTCTGAGCTCTGTGTGGATTAAGAGTTGTTGATTTCTAGCTTTTTTCATTTTGCGCTTTAAATGCGATAAAGCAACAGTAAGTATTCGCAAAAAGCATCAGGAATGTTGCTTAAAAAATAACATAACAAATTTCACAAAAGTCCAATCACCACAGAAAAAGCTATGTTTGTTTTTAAAGGTCCATTTTCCCAGATTTGTTCCAAAAAACAACTTTATAAACCTTTTTATTGTGATTAGTAGGACTAAGTAATCGCTTTTTAAACCAGTCCATTCAACAAACTTAATTGCACTCCAATTGCGCTAAATTCCTCAATATTTTTTCGAAGCGTAAATGGTCTGGGGAATTTTCCAATCCATTTCGGCTATTTATAGAAAGGTACGTTGTGAGACTTTGGTAGTGAAGCGTGTTCTTTCTCAACTGACCGCTATATATAGAAAACAAAGTTGACCGAACTTTGGCAACATCGGAGTCGGACTGTGCGTTGACGATCTTCTTCACATCATTCCATCGCTCTATTTGATCTCCGATTATGACCTGTCATGATCGGTATCTCCTCTGACGCTCTAAGTTCACCCCTTTTTAGCGCTATCGGTTTTCTTCTTCAGACCCATTTTTTCTTTTGTTGATGTTTACATAATTTTTTGTACGACGACCTTGACCTATTAATCTCGTTTGGGTCCGCGCTGTATGCTGTATGCGCATGCGCAACAAGTTAAAAATAATTATAACCCCATCTGTGTCGGGGTTGAATTTAGGTTTTGAATCTCCCTCAATTCGGCTATCTGTCTTGTAATTTCGGCTCATTCTCTGTCTGAATCGCATATCATTAACCATCCTGAGGTGGTCAACACAAAAGTTTTGCATATTTGTTAAAAAAAATCATTTTTTTGCAATTAGACCATATGTTACCATCACCCTTTAAAGTGAGCGGTTAGAACGTTTGTCAAATATATGTTAGACAAAATTGGTTCTGATCTATGTTGTTCTCAAATGCCATTAGACCCGTTTTAAAAACCCGACTCACGTCGGTCTGAATATTCCCCAATAAGTGCCAATGCACCAGAAAATTATATTTACCAACGGAATGCATTGGATATGGTATAGGATGCAGATTATAACTTATAAAAGAACTGATTACATTACGTCTTCCCACAATTTCTTTGATACAACCCCCACTTCTAAACAAACTTTCATCAGCCCAAAATGTTGGCCTACTTTCAACCTTTCCCAAAACGAAGAAATATGGACTTTTTCAGTTTGAAAGCTACTGCAGACGAAAAATAGTTGTTGAAAGAAATAATGTTCATGTTCAATGTAGCACAGAAAATATTGAGACCATGGGCGTAGCCAGAAAATTATTTATATTACGCACGAGCGTCGTGGTCCGAGAGAAGGAGAGCACGAGAGGGGGTATCCCCGCCCCCCGAGAAAAGTTTGATTTGCAAGAGTTGTTTTCGTACATTCTATGTGCATTTTGAGACACAAAACAGCAAAACTGACCCTGAAAACGATACAAATCAACCGTCGGTTGGTTGGTTTATATCGTTTTCAGGGTCAGTTTATGCCGTTTCAGCGATTTCTTTAACATTACGCATGTGCGTATTATGCGTAATGGGCGCTACGCCCTTGGAGACAAAAGAAGAAAATGCTGGTCCCAGAATTTTCCTCTTTTGTCTCATTATTTTCTGAATGCTTTTATCTAAGGGGCATCAAAAAGTCTTGTTTGGGACAGGGTAAAACTACAAACAAATGCCAGTTTATAAACAGTATGCTATGTAGGTGGCAATTGTCCATTTCAAAACTTTTTGGAATACTGGCAAAATGTATTACATGAATATAATAATTTTATCGGTCATAAAAAAGCATCTGAAAAATGTTTTGAAAGATTAAGAGCTATCAGAGGACATGGCGCCCGAATCTCAAGCAACGGTTAGTGAACAAGAATTTCTATGTTAAATGGTCGAATTTGTACTAAACTTAATGTGCAAATAAAGAAACTTTTGATATTACGTAAAGAAATGATCAATTAACCAGTGAAATAACATCATTCGGTCAGAAGAAGTACAAGGGAAATTCAATGCATAAACCAAAGGATCTTCAGAGCAACAGATAAGAGGGGGTGAAGACATTCTATTCTTTATATTTTGAATTCTAATGAGTACTAACAACATAGGCCTACGGCATGAAGATTATTTTATTGAAATATTTCATTTTGAAAATGGATTTAGAGTCCTCTTTTCAAAGTCCGACTCACATAGTCCTGCATATTTCCCAATAAGTGCCGACGAACCAGAAAATTATATTTACAAACGGAATGCATAAAAGATGGCATAAAATGTGATCATAAGTTATAAAAGAACTGATTACATTGCTTCATCTCGCAATTTATTTGATACAGCCCCCACTTCTAAACAAACTTTCATCAGCTGAACAAGCTCTCTACACTTCATACAAATGTCAGTCTATAAACTATGTACTATTTCGGTGGCAATTGTCTATTTCAAAACTCGAACCCCGAATATCAATGTGCCATTGAATTTGACAAAATGCTATTCTAAAATTTGTTTTCGCCGTCAAATATACAAATATTCACCGATCAACACAAGACTTGGACAAAATGTTGTTGACCATCATTATCTTGCATGCTATGTTCGATTATAATCTTAATCCTGAGTTGCGTGCCCTTGAGTTTGACAAACTTGCCGTTTCCCTGTTTGTCTTTAGTCTAATATCGTGGAAGATATTAACTAATTACAATGAAACTAGTACAAATGTTTTGTATACAGGATCTTACAAAAATTTGATTTTGAGCCTAATCGGAACAGAAAGACATGAGTTATATATTCTTGATTATTACCAGATTTCCGTCTTTGCTCATGTAATTTGCTTCAAGTGATCGACTTAGGACCACCAAGGTCCTCTTGTTTCAAGATTCCGGCTCATATATGCATGTATATTTCTTAATAAGTGCAAATGTACCAGAAAATTATATTTACAAACGAAATGCATTAAACATGGCATAAAAATGTAAATCATAAGTTATAAAAGAACTGATTACATTACTCCATCCAACAATTTCTTTGATACAGCCTCCCACTTTTAAACAAACTTTCATTAGCTCAAAAGGTACTTATCCTTTCCAAAACGACAAAAACATGGACTGTTTAAGTTGGAAAACGACAGCAGACGACAATATATATTTTGATGAGAGGTAATATTAATGTACGATATAGCGCAGTTAATTTTATGACAACAGAAGAAAGTGGTGGTTCACAGCATTTTCTTCTTTTGTCAAAATATTTTCTGAATGCTTGGAAATAGGGGGTGTTTAAAAGGTCTTGTTTTAGAAAGGGTTAAACTACAAAACAAATGCCATTTTATAAACATGGTGCTATTTCGGTGGCAATTGTCCATTTCAAAACTTTTTTGTGTCTTAATCTGGATCTATAACAGGAAAAAGTAAGTTTATCGGTCATAAAAATCGTCTGAAATATACAAGTTTGGAAAAGAACTAGGGCTATCAAAGGGCATGGCGCTCGAATAACAAGAAATGTTTTGTGACAGAAGAATTTCTATGTCAATATGGTCAAAGATGTACTACAAAGTATTTTGCAAGTAATGTCACGTTGTCAAGAGGGCGTTTGTATTGTCATAACAGCACGTACAAAGTTTCAAAGCAATATTATTAAATAAGATCTGAGACAAGAAACTTGAACGCAAAAATTTAACCTAGTCGTTTTCTTAATGACGCTAACGCACAGGTACATGTATCAAATAGGCCCCAAATTCTTCGATTTAGTTTATTGGGGTTTTACGCCGTTTTCAACTTCTATGGTCATATCGCGGCAGCTGGAGCACCTAACCATGAATTCCTGTTGTTTCTTATACCAGTACTACCACGACACCCAAACCGAGCCTCCAGCTGCTCGTCCACATAGTTTAACCATGGAAAACCATCGGTGTGTCACATTTGTACCTGAAAGGATTTTTGCTGCCCCAAAATCTTCGAACAGATAAACTGTATAATGTCCTATTAAGACTGACAATGTGCAATTAAACAGGCTTTCTTGAATTCAAAGTAACAGGGGATGTCGAATACCTTCGAGATACATGAAAATAAATGATTCATTGTAAAAATGGTAGTCCGTATTATATCTCTATTTTTCATATTATGTAAAGATAATTGAAGAATTGAAGTAATCAAAGAAGATAAATGACTCGATATTTTTCTCCGATGACATAGATTACATTCTGTTCTGGCGGGTACCATATTTCCCCCCTTCTGGGAAGATCCCTTCGCACGGGGGTTCATTTATTACGCCAAGAAAAGACTATTTCAAGTACTTATATTCTTAGATATTTGAATCTGGAACTAGAAAAATATCCTTTATAGATCTAGATCGGCTTCCCTATACACGCATTTTGATCTGGATCCAGGTTGTTTTCTTATATCTTTAGAACATACAAAGACTCTCTAATTAAGGGGAAAATGGATCATGGCCATACTCATTGCACTTTGGTACAAAATAATCTTGATCAATAATGGACAAAAATACATTAGATGCCTTTTTTGCAGATCCCGGTTCATTTTTAGAACTTTGACATATAACCAGTTTAAGAATCTACGTGATATTTATATCATAACCTGGTAAGCATGTTATTGCATTCAGGAATTTATCTCGATTGCCAGTAAAAGTCTCTTAGCGTACATATCGATCAACTTCAAAGAAGACCGCCGATGCTATTTAAATACCTGGGTGAACTTTGCGTATGTAGGTGGTTTTGATTGCTGTAATGTATTTCTTTCTTTTTATTTTTAGATCTCGAAGCATACTTTTCAATACGTTAAAGATTACCAGATTTTGACAAAAAAATAATAAAAATAGGAAATAAATAAGATTAAAAATCAAAATTTTACAATTACAAGAATTGAATCTATTTAAATTGCGTATTTAAAAAGAAATGTGTTTAAAATAGCATTGATGTAACATAAATGGAAAAAAAATGAAAATGAAATAGATAGATCTAACTAAAAGAATATGAAATTACAAAACTTTACTAAACTAACCGCTTCAGAAGCTATTCCAGTTGAACATTATAAAGTTATGCTAACTTAAAAGTACTTATTCTGTCATTGGTCAATTATCGACCTGCAAGATTTCGGTGACCTGATCATGACATTCAATGGCGCCAATCAATGATCCAACTCCTAAGGCAGAGATACTTTCAAAATATTGTAATTATGTCATCCGTTTCTTTCAGGGACAATCGACTCCACTGTCATTCAAATTAGCGAACGACCGGAGAAAAATGGGACAGTTAAACATAGCATAAAATGATGCTGATTAATTTTGTTTCTCGCTGGTATAGCCGAAATAGTACTGATTGTATTTAATTTAGATGTTTGATGCTATCTGCTGATTTTGCATTTAAGCCCCTTTATCAAGTTTACAATGACTGGTCTTGGCGTTCTTCTTTGAGATTGGACAAGCTTTTTTTCGAGTCCTAGAAAAAGTGATGCTATATAGTATAGAACTGTATTGTCTGAATTTTAAGTTTGCCGTCGATCTATTTCCCGTTATATTTCGACTTATTCTGTGACGTCCGTTACAAATCCGATCATTTTTAAAGTATCGTTAGATGCAATATCGACTGTTTCCGTAACAACGGAAATAGTTGAGCATGCTTGGAGAATATTCTAAATAATTTTGTGGAAATGTTTCTTAATTGTATGAAGAGTTGAAAAAAACAACAAAAGTCAAACAATCTAAATTTGAAAGACATGAAAATTAGCTCCCTTGAAATAGTCTATTCGCACCATATAGATTTCGTTCTGTAACTGGTCACATAGCCCATTACCCAGGTCTTGCCTTAATTTTCAGGGGGTTGATTTTAATTTGCTACAAAGTGTATTTTTGCATTTGTTATCAATCACTAAATATGTTTTAGAAAGTAAAAACCACATCGTTTGTAATAGCATCACGTATTTATCAGCATGCGCATACTTAAATTTATCATATCATATCATTTTGATGCTCGTTATTTTGGTTACTTTCTAAAAATTGCCAGAAATCATCGACCTTGATCGCATGAAACTTGATAAAGTGCATTCGAGTACAAGATGAATGTGTCTTTAAAATTCTTCGTGTATTTCATCAAAATTAATGTACATTGTAGAATTATCATTTTGTCTACCAGGGAATTTTCTCTTGAAAAAGGCTGACCACAAGAAGGAGTAAATGCCTAGAAATTAAAATGGCAACTTTCTGCACCAGGTGGACATCACATGTCGACAATCCATTCTCGGATTTGAATAGAAAGTTATCGGGTTCAAAACGATCTGCCAATAAAGATGTATAATTTAAGGTAGAAAACCCGTAATATGGCCATTTTGAGATAACTAAAACATTGGATTTTTTTCGGGCGGTGTCGTAACGTATCCGTACCTATTCGGGCGCGGTCGTAAACATTCGGCGGTGGAAAGTTCCACCGCCTTAAATGTTTACGACCGCGACCGAATAATTCTGATGTCGCGAGAATCTCATTGCGGATATTCTACCTTAACTGTGCGGCAAAAAAACTGCTCTTATTTTCAGATCTGCAAGATTAGAATCAACACATGCAAAATTGTTTTGAAAATTAAACTCTTTGTCCTTGTCTACACAGATTACATTTATATAATATGTGGGATTATATCTTGGCATGACTATAGCTAAACCAATTGTGGTCCTAATCACTGACCCCATTTCCAAGCGGCCAAAAAGAAAATCTAGGTCTTGAAATGGTCTTCAAAAGATATATCATTTTCAAGAACTACTTAACTCAAGTGGGTCCGAAGTGTACACGGCTTGGCTACCATTGAGCCGATGCTGAGTTTACTCATTATTATTCTATTTGCAAATTAATATAATTATCCTTTCCCAACAGCAAAAATCTAGACTGCTCAAATTTGAAGGCTGATGTAGACTACAAAATGGGTGCAAAGATACCATTTGTGTTCATTCTAGAACAACAAGTATTAGACCAAAATGTTATTGACAGTCTATACAGCTGTATGGAGTGGGTAGTAGTGAGGTAAAATATACTGCCTATTCACTTATCGTCTCATTTGAAAATAACTAGACTTATGCTACGAATATAAACAAAAAAGGACCAAAAGAAGCTATAAGTAGCTTATGTACATAGTGTACATCTAGCATCGAAGACTTTATTAATTGTATTTGAACTGTATGTGAAAACGTAGGGATTATCAATATTTTCCTATTTTGCCTGAATGTTTTCCCAGAGTTTTTTTTTATAAAGATGGTCAAAGCAAGGTCTTGTTTGTTTGTCTGTCTGGGAAACGGTAAATGGTCATTACCCTGCGTGAATATTTAGCTTAATTTGTAAAGTGAATTCTGATCAAGATCCATACTGTTGATAACCTATTGCCACAGAATCTGAAGAAACTATCTTTAGCTTTGGAAAGGAATAAGTGCATTCTGAACAAAATTCGGCCACTTTTCTTAGAGTTGTTTCAGGTTAAGAGACAGAAAACGTGGATCTGGATCAGAATGTGCGTATGCACAGACTGATCTAGATCCATGTTGTTCTCAAATGCTGTTAGGAATCTCTTTCTCGACCCCCGCTCAAATACAAATTCTAAAAAGAACTAACCACTTAGTAGTATAGCATAGCTCAAGATAAGTGATCTGGCAGAGCATCTAAAGCTACTTCCTAGAGATGCATTGCCAGGTTATTGAATTTTATCGGGACCTATACCTTGACATATTTTTCTCATAATATTTATGCACTTAATGATATTTCATGTAAAGTAATAAAAACATCTAAGCTCATTTAACACAATTTCTTGGATTTTATGGAAATCTACATATTGCAAATTCATTAATTTGAGAATAAATTGTTTAGCAAACTTGCCAATTTTTCGTAACTTGATGCGTTTATTTTCATGAACCACTAATTTTCTTCTCGTTTTACAAATTATCTTCATACTGATAAACTCATTACGAACGGTGTTTTATTTAAATAGTATTCCTTAATTTACTGAAAAATGAGAACTTCATCCAGATTTCAAGGTTTAACCCACTTCCACATAATAGCTTTTTTGATATTCCCGTAAGATAAACGCTTTGGTAAACATTGTGGAAAATGATACCGTTTCTTCATTTCCAACAATGTTTTCTACAAAACTATAAAAAAAGTAAAATTCAATTCACATGAAAACGTGTCAGGATAAGTATTTTCTATCATTTTTGAAAAGAAACGTTCGGATACACCTACGTTTCCGCGAATCTATGGACAAGTTTCCACTAAGACCCACACACACAACAGCCTCCGGAAGTCGTCCTTAGAGGCAAAAGGCGAATTTTTAAATGGGGAACGGTTGACTGTAAATCCAATAGAATAACCATCTTACCGACTATTAACGAATTCATTCAATTTTATAGTTTTTGTTCCACTTAAAACTTCGCTTTATCGCTGTATATTGAATGCACGTGCGTCGGCATTGTTTTCTCCGCATTTTTTGGGAGCCTCGTTTTGATTATGTCGTTTTGTTACTATTTTTTGTAACAATTCTCATGTATACAATGTTAATTTCCCATAAACCCATTGTTTGCCTCCGGAAGTTAATCCGAGTCTTCTATGATGAAAATTCGCTCTTTGATATTTGGATGTCGCTATTTACATCAGAGCGCTGTCCCATACAAAAACAAAAGACAATTCCGACACAAGTTATGTCGCTGTGTCGGACTTTTCTTTTGTTTTTGAATGGGACACCGCTCTGTTGTAAATAGCGACATCCAAATATCAACGAGCGAATTTTCACCAGAGTAGACTCGGATTACCGAAAGTGTTCTGCGGGTACGGACTAAAACAATGAGTTTAACAATGGGATAAAAAGTAATAAAATCGGGACCTGAAGTTCTTCGAAAAAAAAAAAAAAAAATAGATTTTTAAGGGCCTATATAAAGCCGGGATCTGGATAAAGGTCTTATTTAAAGTATTTGAAAAGACTATTTTTCCAGATCGTCTTCTTCCTATATGTGACCCATCTTGCTAAAAAGGGACCTTATCGGAAGTGTGAAAAATATCGACCCTAGCCGGTCTGCGCAGTCCGCGCAGCTAGACTAGGGCCGACACTTTTCACTTGTAAGTAATTTTCTAAATCCAGAATGTTTTCCCTATAGTACCATATAATTATTTTTAGCTTACGGGATATAGTTGACATGTGTTGAGTCTGACATGTTTGACAATTTGGCTTTAAAGAGTTCGGATAAGGTCCCTTTTAGCGTGACGGGTCACATTATGCAATCTGATCAGGACCCATTATGATGTCAGACGATCGTATCAGATTATGCATAATTAATTTGAGAACAGCATGGATTCAGATCAGACTGCTAGTATGCGCAGTCTGATCTGCATTCATGTTGATCTCAAATGTCTTGAAGACTCTTTTTTTCAAGATCTATCCCCATTTCACTGTGCATAAGCATTGCATTAGCACGGTGGGGATTGTGCATGCTGGGATGGATAACGAATACGGACAAAAATAATCTCGAATCTTGTCAAATATTTTGCAATAACTCCTTTATTTCTTTGTCGATTTTCAAAAGGTCTGTTGCGTGTACCCCGCTTTGAAAATCTCTTTCCTCGGATACATGGATTACTTGCGGTATCCTTTTAATTTTTACAAAAATTGATCCCAACTGACCAGAAAACGAAATGATAACGACTACGGTATTTTAAAGTAAGCCACGCTTCAGGTATGAAATTGTGCAATAACTTTCTTATTTCTGTGTCAATTTTCAAGCGGTTTGTTGCATGTACCCCATGGATATTTTTCCCAAAAATTGATCCCAACTGACCTGAAAAAACGATCAGATTTTCTGTTGTTTTTCTGATCGGTTGGGATCACTTTTCACAAAAAGTACAAAAAGGTTTCGTGTAAACACGGTTGGTAAACAGAGAAACTAGCTCCAAAAAGAGTCAACGGTATTTTGTTTCCTCGTGACATCCGGCCTCTACCGAGGTAGTTGCATAGAGCGAAAATCTGTAAACAAAGCAAGGTCACGAGCACATTTTTCTACAATTATTTCTTTTACAGCGAGTTTTTTGAAAAATCCGGCGATGCTGTAATATGACGAAATGGTCGAAGTTTGTTTTGCACGAGAATATTCGGTGTTATTAAGCAGAGTTTGAATACAATTGTTGAAAAACATTTCAAAATCGAAAGTAAAACCTTTTTTACTTTCGATTTTGAAATGTTTTTCAACGACTGTACTAAAACCCTGCTACTAATACCGTATACCCTCGTGCACAACAAACTTCGACCATTTCTTCATATTACAGCATCGTCGGTTTTCTCAAAAACTCGCTTTAAAAGAAATAATTTTAGAAAATGTGTTCGTGACCTACAAATTTTCGCTCTATGCAACTACCTCTTTTTGGAGCTAGTTTCTCTGTTTACCACCCTTGGTAAAGCATACATCGGAGGAAAGAGCTCAGTAAGGCGGGGTACATGCAACAAACCGTTTTTGAATTAACGCAGAAATAAGGAAGTTATTGCAAAATGTCTTACCTGAAGCGAGGCAAATTTGTCCGTAGATTTACCCATCCCAGCATGCACAATCCCCACCGTGATCAGTATGTTCATGAACTAAATTGAGACCTGACAGGGTCACGGTGTATAATCACCTGGCTTAGAATTTCCGATAATCTTCAATAACTTGTCAATATTTGACCAATTTGAAGTCGGCTTGAAGCATAGAATGTGGCAAAATGTCAGGAATAACATGGACGTGGTAGATTTTTAAAACAATCAACTGATAAAAAAATATTGAAGATAAACCAAAATTTTGGTTTATCTTCTATAACTTTTTTCATCAGTTATTTTTTTTCTTCAAAAAATAACCACGTCCATCTAATGCGTGACGTCTGTCCACATTCTCTGATTCAAACCGAATTGAAATTGGTCCCGTATTAACAAAGTTATCGGAGATATTCAGTAATTATTGCATCACGTGATAATCCACCGCGAGGGTATTCAACCAGACTTGTTTTAAAGAGCCATTGCTAAATCAGCTCGGCTGTTTCGATTACTGTCATGTTCATGAATTTGTATTTACGCAACAAGTCCAAGTTACTGTCGGGATTTCAGTGTCTTTAACCCTTTCCCAAACGGCAAAGTATTGGACTGTTCCAATTTGAAAGCTACTGCAGACGACTAAATGGGTGTTGATTTTAAAGAGGAGTCATGTTGAATACAGTGCAGGAGGCATTTACGCAAAAGGAGAAAACGCTGATTATCCGCATTTGTCTTTTGTCTCAATGTTTTCTTAAGCACAGGGGCGTAAAAGCCAGTTATTACTTAGGAAAGGGTTTTAAGAATACTCGTACATGAAAGTTCACCAAAAAATACACCAACAAAGTTACTTGCATTATTTAACCCTTTCCCAAACGACATAGTAATAGGGCGGTAGTCAAAATTGAAAGCTTATGCAGACGGCAAAATGGACGTTGATAAAGACAGTATTTGTGTACAATATAGGAAAGAAAATATTGAGACAGATGAAGAGAATGCTGGTCATCAACACTTTTTCTTTTGCCGTAATGTTTTCCAAAGCCTTTCTTTTCCGGAACGTCAAAACAAGTCATTATTTGAGAAAGGGACTCAAGGGCGGATCTAGGGGTGGGATCAGGGGGTCATGACCCCCCCCCCCCCCCGGAATTGGCCGAAAATTGAATTTTGACTATATAACTTTACATATTTAACACATTTTAAGCCATCATTTGGGCTTTGACCCCCCTGGAAAAATTTGTTGGATCCGCCCTTGAGGGTTAGCGTGGATTCCTTATGACTATGCCGTATCCCAATGATATTCTATGGTAACATTGCAGGCATTATAAAACAGGGACAAACTGCACATCATACGTGTACCCTGACTCAAAATCAGGACTTGTTTGAGAAAGGATTCAAACTTTGAATTCGTACGAGTAGTCAGTACAAACTCACTGATGGTGAACTAAAACAATTTTCGCTACAACAATGTATAGATGTTTTGCGTTTAAATATGAGTTTATAGATTTTTTTTCTAATGACAATGAACTTAATCTAAAAACAGACCGGGTTTACGGTTTTGTATTGACAAACTGTCGGTGTTGTTATAAAATCTCGTAACTACGGCTTCGATAAAGCCGTAGTTACGATATTTTGTAACAACACCGACGGAATACATTGATCACGAAAAAACGTCCCTCGCTTTGGCCGAGTTCACCACCAGTGAAACTACTATCTTTAATTGTTTTATTTTACAATCCTCCAACATTTTGACAATTCCCGGTTTTGACTGGCCAATATAGGCATATTTGAAAAGCATTAAGAGAAAAGACGAAAATGTTGATCGATCTGGGTTTACTCATCTAATTTTCTCGCAATATATCCAATGTCTTACATAATATTTTGAATGCTTACATTTGTATTTCTTAGTCTGCGTTGTATTTAATCTGAATCAGATTAAAATCTCAACAACTTGGCAAGGGTTAAGAGTAAATTAAATTTTTAACGTGAGAAAATAATGAAAACAACAACTGAGATAAAAGATTTGGTGTTCTTTTTTAGTCGACGAACAACTGTGGTTTCCCACCTTTTCTAAACAAGACCGGGTTTTGACGTCTCTACTTGAAAGAGGCGCTTAGGAAAACATGGAGACAAAAGAAGAAAATGCTGGTGGCCAGCATTTTCTCCTTTTCCTCATTTTCCCCGTGCTATATCAATTGCAATTTTTTCCTTCAGTAACACCCATTTTGTCGTTTGCAGAAGCTCACAAATTCAAACAGTCTAAATATTTGCCGTTTGGGAAAGGGTTAATTCTACCAAGAATTTTCCCACAATGTCTGTAATAAATGTTTGTATACAAATGTGAGAAGGCGTGTATTTTACGTATATAAAAAGAATCTTGTTAGTGAATTCTTGACTGATAGAAAAATTAATTACGCTGGCGTAATGTGTGATTGATTATGGATCTAAGATCTGAATTTCCTCGAAACAGAGCCATTCAGTAGGCCTAACAGTCTGATATATGTATATATTAAATGTTTTACAGACGGAACAGGGAAAAATGTGCCATCAGGTATTTTAGACATTTGTGTTGTCAGATCTGCCTGTGGTCAAATATAGTCTCACTAGTAAAAACAATCGCCTTACAAGTCCTTACAATCACCCATGCTGTAATCTTATATGCCTTAACACTTTCCCAAACAAGACCTGGTTTTGACGACCCTAACACATTAGGCTTGGGAAAACATTGAGGCAAAAGAAGAAACTGCTGATAATCAGCAGTTTCTCCTTTTGTCTCAATATTTTCTAGGCTATATAGTACACAGATCCTATCTTTATCAACATCAACAATGCTGTTTACATCAGGTTTTGACTTGAACACCCCTAAACTCTCACTGTTTGGGAAAGGGTTAAGGGACCCTTTTCCAGATGTGTCCAACCCATATGGTACATCCGTAACAGGCCTTAGACGTATACAACATTGTTTTTAAAGCAAGACTTGCAACTGGTCAGTTAATTTAAATGGTATGCCCTATTATAAAAAAGTTGCCCGTATTCTACTAAAGTAAGAACAGAAACCAACAAGATCCTCTAAAGGGGTGGTCTTATTTTAAACACATGCTAACTTGCATCGTGAAGGGATGGATGGACGAACAAATGATTATTATGGGCAGTCTAGCACATAGTCTGGCAAATATTTCATGTCCAGAAATATAAAAAAATAACTTTAGAATATAGAAATACTTTTGATTGACATTGAATGTCCTCGTTTAGAAGTTACTGTTTTGGGAGTTCATTTTTACTGGTGGTTGTTCTCTAAAATCGAACAAATGTACTTCCCTGAAGTACGATTACCGCTTTCAAACTTCGGAAAGTATGATTGAAACTTCTCTACAAATCAAAAGGATGAAAACTGTCACAAGATTGTTTCATAGTCGCCATTGTCTTAAATCGGCCGTGGCCAGAATCTCGAATTATTAACGAATATTAAACTGAAAGAATTTGCTACTTACTTTTGGCGCGGTTTCATATCCATCCGGCAGATTCAGTTCCGCCAGGTTGACCGTTAATTGTACATCCGAGGCCACAAACAGCACAGTGGCGCTCCATTTTGACGAGCGTCGGTTAGTCGGCGTCGATATCGCCAACGCCGCCTCTTCACCGACACTTAGTTCATCCGAGTCTTGTGGTGTGGCCTCATGAATATCCACAGAAACGTCAAACAATTGTACAGAACTATTGTCGTCATTGTGACCATCTGAATGTGTGTCATCGTGTGAATCATTGACACCGTTTACATTGTCATCATGTGGATTATTGGTATCATTTGTATCATGATTATCTGGATCGTGACCATTTGTATCGGTATCATATGTATCATCATCATGCTTTTTTAATTTATCATCCATTTCAGATGCATCAATAACAACAACATGATGATCTGGTGGTATTTGTTTATCTGTTCGATACCTTTCTGGAATTATTAATTCCTTTGATGCTTCTTCTATAGTTTTCTCTAGCACCGTTATGAGTTTGTCAGCCGTATTTGCTTGACCATCATGGTGGTTGTTTCTCTCTTCCATACTCTGTGCTGCATGCTCGATCTTGTGCAGCAGTTCCGGAGACATTGTAATGAGGTTAGATCGTGCTGTCATCGGCATCATCCGTGATAGTATTAATTATAAATAGTGCTGTCTTTCCGACTAGAGTCGAATTGCTCATAATCTCGCATTTTCCTCAATGTTACACATAAAACTTTCGCTTTCGGGTATTCGTCAATAAATGTAGCTTATATCACTTATGATTAGCGGCACATACTCGAACAATGTCGTTTGCAAGTGTGGGAAAGAATAATTTTTATCTTTATTACATGTATTTCTGTTAGTAAAATTTACAGTTTAAATTAAGTGTTGCCTTCATTGAAATAGAAAAAGGAAATGGTTTAAAAATGAATAAAAATCTACTAATTGCCAGCATTTCCCCTTTTCCACAAAATGTCTTTCTTTCATAAGACAAAAATGGTAGTTATTTTTCAGATTCAAACCATAAAAACAGGTTAAAACTTTATATTCATTTAGTGCTACTGCATTTATTGTAAAATTAAATTGTATATACACACAGTTCACATTTTTAATAGCAAATGGGGTTATTTATATTTTATTTCGAATAAAGAACTATATATTTAAATTATTCGAAAACAAATTATTTTTTCACATAAATCACCCCTCCCTTTAAAAAAAGAAAAAAAAAACTAATGATGAAAAATATAAATAAAACATATACGTGTTTCAGAATGTTTAATTTTTATTGCACAGCTTATAACAATCATTTTGTATTCCAATGATTTCAATGTTCTACAGTCAGTAAGATATTCACATATCTTTTTTTTTAAAATGGCGAAACTTTTCAACACAAACAATAAGGCTCCTTTTTCAAAATTATTACCAAGACGCACAACAATGCATTTTACATGTATCGAACACCAATCAATAAATCCACTATTATAACAGGCGTGCTGTTATATCAGTTTTGCTGGAAAAACATAAAATCGAAGGTGCTTCCTAGTTCCTACTTATCAAAGGTAAACGAAGATAGCATAGTAGACTGGGGTAGATTTTTGTTTCTAGCTCGAACGCGCAATATAGAAACTACAGCTTTAGAATGCAATTTTGCTTCGTGCTGAAACTTTAACAAGTACAACCCCCTGTTGAAGAAGAAAATGATACTCCGATAAAAATGACACCCCGATTTTAGATTCTACTTGTCGAGAGGATATGAAAGATGGAGCATCCAGCTTATCAGTTAAATTTTTGCAAACACTTCCAGAAAATATAATGAGTCCCGGTCCCCTCAATTTCTTGTCAAAGCCGAGAGCACTCACATCACTTTTCACGAATGTTCTCAGCGTTGAAAAAGAACTGAGGGAATATCCTTGTATCAAAATTAACCATAGGGCATTATATGAATTTTTGGAGGTCTTTTTTTATATCGAAAATATTTAAATGATATTTAAAAAAAACCACTTTGGTAGAAATGTTTGTGGATAAAAGTAAAGGAAAATATGTTGTAATTTAATCACAATTTAGCTACAATATGAATTTGTCTGATATTGTTTAAATCTTTATGTAATTAACATAACGAATGTATTTTAAATCTCACGTTGATATGTTATGATGTGAAGGGTAAATAATAAGTAAATGTTTTCGACTTGAAGTAACTGATATAGCATCACTCCTTATAATGTAGATTTTAATAATTTAGTGAAGTATCTACCCTTGAATCGCTCTTATTATATGTTATGGAGCGAAATAACAATTTCATTGTTAGCTCCACTGGCCGAAGGCCAGCGAGCTATTGTCATGGCGTTGTGTCCGTCGTGCGTCCGTGCGTGCGTCCGTCCGTCCGTTAACTTTTTTCTTTAAAAAATCTTCTCCTCTCAAACCAGTGGGCCAATCTTGACAAAACTTTGCATGAACCTTCCTTGGGTGACCCTAACCTTTACTTAAACTTGTTAAAGAATTTTGATTGGTTGATAAATGTGGGCCTTGCAGGGCAGGGCTTTTCAGACTTAGAAGAATCACAAAATAATTCTTTATAAATCAACCACCTGGCCAATTTTGACCAAACTTGGCAGAAATGTATCTTGGGTGACACTTAACATAAATTGTGTGTGAAATCTTGATTGGTTCATAAATGTTGACGTAGCAGGGCGAGACCTATCAGACTTACAGAAATCACAAAATAATTCTTTAAAAATCTTCTCCTCTCAAACCAGTGGGCCAATTTTGACCAAACTTTGCAGGAGTAATCCTTGGGTAACCCTTTACTTAAATTGTTCAAAACATTTTGATTTGCCCATAATTGTGGGCGTGGCAGGGCGGGGCTTATCAGACTTAGAAAATTCACAAAATAATTCTTTAAAAATCAACCGTTCAGCCAATTTTGACCAGACTTTGCAGGAAAAATCCTTGGGTGACCCTTCATTTAAGTTATTCAAAAGATTATGACGGGTCCATAAATGTGGGCATGGCAGGGCGGAGCTTATCAGACTCAGAGAAATCACAAAATAATTCTTTAAAAACCAACCATCCGGCCAATTTTGACCAAATTTGGCAGAAATATACCTTGGGTGACTCTTTACTTAAATTGTCTTTGAAAAATTGATTGGTCCATAAATATAGGCGTGGCTAGGTGGGCTTATCAGAATTGGAGAAATCACAAAATAATTCTCTATAAATTTACTAATGGGCCAATGTAGACCAATTCTGGCAGTAATGTTCAATGGGCAGCTCTTTACTTAATTTGTTTATGAATTTTTTTAATAGTCCATAAAAGAGACATTTCATTCCAATTTCAATTTTTTAAAGTATGTCTTGATGCCAAGATTGGTTATTCTAACGAGTATAAATACTATTAGTTTTTTAAGTTGTTGCCAATAAGCGAGAAACACGCGTTTAAGGTTGAGACATAATCGATAAATTGCATATAAATCCTAACTGTTGTCCACAACAATTTGTTCAATTTTAACACAAAAATATAAATTTCTCGTAAACGGCGCAATATTTTGGCTTGAAATTTTCAGAATTTTCATAAGAAAATATGCTCTTTCAGATAAAAATAAAAGTAAAATTTATGACAAAAAATTCTGAAATGTCACTTTAATGTTGGCTTTGCAGGATGGGGCTTGTAAGAATTACACAAACCATGAAATAATTCTTTAAAAATAAAGCAATGAGCTAATTCAGGCCAAACTTGGCAGAAATGTTCCTTGTGTGACCCTTTTTAGCTCACCTGAGCAACATGCCCAAGGTGAGCTTTTGTGATCACCCTGTGTCCGGCGTGCGTCGTGCGTCGGTCGTCGGAAGTTGTCAACAATTTCTTTAAACATCTTCTCCTCCTTAACCACTGGGCCAATTCTGACCAAACTTGGCAGAAATGTTCCTTTGGTGGCCCCTTTCAAAACGTGTACGTGAATTTTTGATTCGTCAACAAATGTGGGCGTGGCAGGGCGGGGCTTATCGGACTTAAAGAAATCTTTAGGTAATTCTTCAAAAATCTTCTCCTCCTCAACCACTAGGCCAATTCTTTCCAAACTTGGCAGAAATGTTCCTTGGGTGACCCTTTTCAAACTTGTTTGTGATTTTTGGATTTGTCAAAATTTGTTGGCGTGCCAGGGCGGGGCTTATCAGACTTAAAAAATCTTTAGGTAATTCTTCAAAAATCTTCTCCTCCTCAACCACTGGGCCAATTCTTTCCAAACTTGGCAGAAATGTTCCTTGGGTGACCTTTTTGAAAACTTGTTGGTGAATTTTTGATTCGTCAAAAAATGTGGGCGTGACAGGGCGGAGCTTATCGGACTTAGAGAAATCACGTGAAAAATCTTTAAAAATCAATTATCAAGCCAATTTGAACCAAGCTTGGCAGAAATGTCCCTTGAGTGACTGTTTTCAACACATGCTCATGAATTTTTGATTGGGTGAAAATTGTGGGCGTGCCAGGGCTGGGCTTATCAGACTTCGGGAAATTGTAAGATAATTATTCAAAAATCTTCTTTTCCTTAACCATTGGGCTAATTCTTACCAAACTTGTAAGGAATGTTCCTTGGGTGACCCCTTTCAAAACTTGTTCGTGAAATTTTCATTTGTCAAAAATTGTGGGCGTGGCAGGGCGGGGCTTATCGGACTTAAAGAAATCTTTAGGTAATTCTTCAAAAATCTTCTCGTCCTCAACCACTGGGCCAATTCTTTCCAAACTTGGCAGAAATGTTCCTTTGGTAACCCTTTTCAAAACTTGTTGGTGAATTTTTGATTCATAACATATTGTGGGCGTGGCAGAACGGGGCTTATCGGACTTAGAGAAATCTTGTGGAAAATCTTTAAAAATCAATTATCAGGCCACTTTGAACCAAGCTTGGCAGAAATGTCCCTTGAGTGACTGTTTTCAACACATTCTCATGAATTGTTGATTTGTCAAAAATTGTGGGCGTGCCAGGGCCGGGCTTATCAGACATCGAGAAATCGTAAGTTAATTATTCAAAAACCTTCTTGTCCTTAACCACTGGGGTAATTCTTACCAAACTCGAAAGGAATGTTCCTTGGGTGACCCTTTTCAAAACTGGTTCGTGAATTTTTGATTCATCAAAAATTGTTGGCGTGGCAGGGCGGGCTTATCAGACTTAAAGATATCATGTAAAAATCTTTAAAAATCAATTATTTGGCCAATTTGAACCATACGTAGCAGGAATGTCCCTTGAGAGACTGTATTCAACACATGTTAATGAATGTTTGATTGGGTGAAAGACATCAGCTTGGCAGGGCGGGGCTTATCAGACATTAAGAATTCGTTAGATAATTCTTCAAAAATCTTCTTCTCCTTAACCATCAGGCGATTTGTTACCAAACTTGGCTGGAATGATCATTGGGTGACTCGTTACAATATCTGTCCGATAATTTTTCATTCGTCGCAAAATTTGGTCTTGGCAGGGCGGGGCTTATCGGACTTAACAAAATCATGAGAAATTCTTTAAAAAAGTAATTATAGGGATAAGTTGAACCAAACCTTACAGGAATGTACATTGAGTGACTGTCTTCAATACATTTATTGAAAAAAATGTCGGCATGGCAGGGTGGGGCTTGTTGATTTTTAAATGAGCTATGTCCTTTTGTTGAAAATTGGTATTTTTTGCAGCATTTACATGTGTTGTTTGGTCTGTTGATTTTTTTATTTACTCTTTTTCCCCAATTGATCAGCTCACAGTTAAAATGAAATGTACTTCTCAAAATGCACATAACCAGTGCTGTTGGGGGTACGATCACTTTCAGTGATATTCTAGTTTACAATAATTTAATGTGACATACTCGTATACATTTGTTTACAACAAAATTTATATTGTACACAAACAAATACACAAAGAAATCAGGTGAGCGATATCAGTGCCTTTCAGGCACTCTTGTTATGATTTTGCAGTGCAAGGCTTTCAGGAAGTCATGGGATAATTATTTTATTTTAGCCTGTGGAGCGATTCAGGCTCTCTTGGGCCTCTTGTTTACCGTTGTGGCATTTTGATAAAATAACATAATCTTGAAAATGTTGGAAAAATACATATTTCCTTGCAGACTTCAATGCAAAATTTAAAGCTAATTATTCACCTTTGGATTCACAAAACTTAAAATTTAAAATGGTTAAATATTTTGTTTATCGGTGTCTACAATATACCGGTATCACACTTTCAAATTGATGCTCTTAAGGGGGAATGCTCCAGTTTTTCGGAACACTCGGTCATTACTGTAGTAAATCAAATGTTTCGTACCAATATGTTTCGCTACCATATTTTCAATAATATAACATTTCATTACAATTTACCATTTTCGACGGTAAAGGTGTATTTATTATGCGAAACTGATTGCCTCGAGATGGAAATCGATTGCTTAGAGCAAGAGAGTCGTAAGTGTGTATGCAGTCACCACTGTTTTGCGTCATTTTATTCATGTGTAGCTGATAAAAAATGCTGTAATCCACTAATAAGTGCGCTGACCGATACATTTTTAGCTCGACTTTTCGAAGAAAATGAGAGCTTATACTGTCAACCGGGCGTCGGCGTTGGCGTCGGCGTCGGCGTTGCAACAAATGTTAAAGTTTATTCAAACATCAATAACTTCCATACTATCAAAGGGATTCAACCCAAACTTGGAATACTTATTCACCATCACACCCTCTACTTTACTTTGGAGTTATGCCCCCTTTATACTAAGTAACTTAGAAAGTCGAGCGCGCTGTCTTCGGACAGCTCTTTTTGAATTATTACCAGGACATATTGCTTAATACAATGAGGGAGTTTTATCAAATTCTATTATGTAGAACTTGAAATATTTCCAAAATCATGCAAATTTTGACATAAAACACTCCAGCTTCATTGATCAAACCGAACATGTGAGCATGCTGTTTTATACATTTACGCGTTTATAATAGCATATATTTTGGGGTTTCTGTTCTTATTAAATGTAAGACGTTACTTTAAATCCGTTTTCGGGACTAAACGATGAATATAAAGCATTTTATTAGCATTTTAGATACCTTAAACAGGTGCAAGAAATTGTGCACTATTTCGATGTAGGGGTGTGTGATACGAATGCCTATAAAATTCCAACAAGATCGCTGACCATCCATTTTTATTTTATTTTTCAATTGGTAATAACATGTATTTTCAACATACAAAATATAAATGAATTCTATGATTGGGAACAAAATTCGGAAACTGGTGCATTACCCCTTAAATGATTCTACCTTTTACAGACATTATAGTTCCGGTTCAGACATTTAATGAAATTCACGAATGAAAACGGATGTAGGCCCTACCTCACTTTGCAGTCATTGGTAAACCAAAAGCCGCCTTGGTTTGAATACTATTTTTTTTTTTTATTTTTCCTGATTAAATTACCTAAAACTAGAGGATCATGCATACAAAGTCTAATTTAGTGCACTAACATACTTATTCTATATAGCGTAAGTTGTGCGATAAGTTTGCGAGAAAATAACATATCAAACGATCTGGAGAAGGTGCCATTACTTCTCATAGTATGTATTGGAGATAAAGGCAACCGACATAGGATATCTTTCTTTTCAAAACCTGGCACAAAATTCAGACATGCCAAGTAAAACATTTGTAGCTTTTGATAGATTTTCTCCTTCTACAGAATGTAGAGTAAGCGATTCATTCACAGTTAATTACACAAAAAATAATCAAAATGTTGACTTTGATATATCTGTCATCGAATCAAGGTTACAGCAAAGACAAAAAAAGAGAATAAATGTTGTTTTGTACACAGTTATATCAATTCTGCAGATTTCTTTCTGTTCACTCGGTAAAATCAACAGACCATAGGTTATATTGTACGTGCAACGTAAGAACTTCCATCAAAGGTGATAATGACAAACACAGTCCGCGTAATAGTCTGATGGAAAAACCACGTGTTTCCGGTATACCATCGTAACCGAAACACACTTGTAATCACCAGTTACTTTACAATTGCCGTGACTTAGGATTGTTCAAGCTGTAGTTACGGTGTTTTAGATGGTTACAAACACAATATCGCGGTGTAAATGTCTGAAACTGCAGACTTATTGCTGGCAAACATTTCACATATTCCCATCAAATGACCATTAGCGAGAAAAAAATAGAGAAAGAAACTACCACAAATATAATGACATGCCTTTCTTTACTATCATATATATTACATGTTGCCATGTAGGTCAAATGTCTACATTACATGGAATGTCTAATTTCAAATCCTTATAAAAAAGGACTAAATCGGAATGTATTTTTTTCACAACAGATCCTTTAAATGTATCGGAGTGACCCCAGTCTTCCTTTTACTTCCGGGTCCTTGTAAAGTAGTCCTAGAAGTTTTCATCCCTGCACTCCATGGGCTCTTCGAAGTGTTAAACAGTAGATTGATGACTGCTTTCTTTGATAATCTATCATTTCTTTTTTGGCTTTTTGTTTCATGCATGACAGTATACTTTTGCTTTATACATGTATGCAGGACTACATTTTGCAGATGCTTTCTAAAAATCTAGGAGTGGTCTGTCTGCGGAATTCAGATTTTCCTATGTGAAAATAGATGACTGTCGTATTCTGTGTCAGATATCTCGAAAGTTTCCCTATGTTATCATAATATACTGTATGTACAGCGTATTCATATTATACGTAAAAATTACATTAGCGGGGAATTCAACTGAGACAAGCGTTGAAAGCCACTGGTCATTGTGAAAGGTGTTGTGGCATTGAGAAATTGAATGTTTACACAAAGCTTAAAGAAGGGACATACAAGTACATGTATTATACCAGTGTGTCCCCTTTCATCATATCATGTTTCGTCCGGAAGCCATTTAGCACATGCGCGAGCCTAGATTTGTTACCTTACTGATCCCACTTCATGTTTACTAATAAGAAGTAGGGGAGACCGGGGCTATTTCGGCCCCCTAATTTCGATTGTTCATATTTTGAATTATATGAAAGTTATTTGGGCGTGATTTATATATTTAAGTTCGACAGGCGAAAGCCTTTCAAACTGCGTCTGTCCTTTTTATATTTTTCTTTTCAATAAAGAGAATTTCAAATTTTAGAGTTTTGATCGTGGTGGCCGAACTTGTTCGGCCCACACTTGGGACAAGGTATGCACAGACCTATAAATCCTTATATTTGATTTTTAGACTGTTTGAATTTATAGGATGTATTTATTGAATGTATAGGACTTCCAAATGAATGTATAAATTGAAAAGGCATTGTTATAACAGTCAAATCATCGTGAGTAAGGGGACATTCGGGATAACAAGTAGAGGATGGGGCAAGTTCGGCCTGTGATTTTGAATTTGTCCATTTTTTTACATTTCTGTTAGAGCTAGGTCTGAACAATTGATATATTCGGAGTCGTCAAGAAATGGCAATTCTAACAGCGATTATTCTTTTTATTCATGGGCAAGTTTGGTGGTGGCCGAACTTGCCCCAACCCCAAAGGCCGAACAAGCCCCAGACAGACCTGGTGTCAACATCACGCCATATCTTCTTTGAGATAACATGAACACTTCATCTTTAGTTTTAATATGAAAGAGGACTAATTTGTCTTCATAAATATGCAAAAATGAAATCTGAATCCTGGCGCATATTACTATAAATTAAAACTTACATAAATGTGGAAAAATACTGAAAGTGTCTTAAAATCAGAATCGTATTCTAAATTCTATGTTTTTGTATTAAATTCGACCAAAAACCTTCTGCGAAAAGCTTTCGTCATGAGTGACATTAAAATCCGGATCAGAGCTCTCTATCTCTGTCGACAGGCTCAAAAGAGCCACTAGCCGAACTTGTCCCGGGGCCGAAATAGCCCCGGTCTCCCCTACTTATCAGGGATTATATGCGGTCTGAGCTCACGCATGACATTTCAAAGCTTCCAGACGGGAAAATTTATGGTACAAAACATTCGTGAAAGGTGAAAGGCAATATATATATTTTTCTCAATTACCGGACATTTTCGTTTTCGACACTAGTCTAGCGGCGACATACAAGTATAGCAAGCACATAATTCATTTCAAAATTTGTCATCTATGTATTGTCAACTGGAATTTTATAAAACATCTGGAACTGTGCGAGATGGTACAAATGTTTACGATTTTGTGTTTTGTGGAACTTCATAATTGTACCATATGAGCACTTAAAGAATCTCCTACATATTAAAGGGACATTTCATTCTCATTTTGATTTTTTAAAGTATGTCTTGATGCCAAGATTGATTATTCTAATGGGTATAAATGGTATCAGTTTTTTGAAGTTGTTGATGATAGGCGATAAACACGCCTTCAAAGTTGAGACAGAAACGACAAATTCTATATACATCCGAACTGTTGTGGACAACAATTTATTTAATTTTAACACAAAAATTTATATTTCTCGTAAACGGCGCAATATTTTGGCTTGAAATTTTCAGAATTTTCATAAGAAAATATGCTCTTTACGATAAAAATGAAAGTGAAATTTATGAGAAAAAAATCTGAAATGTCACTTTAAACGCGACTTTGTGCAATTACACCATTTTAGAACTACATTTACCACCAAATATACATTTGAGCCGGGATCTGGAAAAACGTCCCTTATAGCATTTTTCAAAATTGAGTTTCAAGATCAGCCTGTTGTCAAATGTATTCCAATATGCATCCATGCAGCTCTCTTTAAGTTTCTACAGGTAATAAAGAAACAAGATGGATCCTGATCAGACTGTGCATATGCACAGGCTGATCGGGATCTATGTTGGGCTCAAAAGCCTTAAGGGACGTTTTTCCAGATCCTGGCTCATTTCTATTTAATACGTCTTTTTTGAAAGGCAAACGGTTTTGTTGATGAAGAAATCTTTTGCGATAAAAATGTGTTGTTTTTTTTTTGCATGTGTTCGTTTTTATTCTTTAAATTACCCAAATGAAAAAGTACAGGGTTAAACGGACAAATTAATACATCTTCATAGAGATGTTTGTTTGTGAAACGCATCATTAGAAGAACTTGGTATATTTTACGGGTCAGGTGGGAGTATGAATGTTTACAGGGTCATTTAGTCCTAACGTGATTGTACTTATAACATGGCTATGAATTTATAAACGAATATTAACCCTTTCCCAAACAAGACATTGTTTTGACGTCCATTATAGAATAGGATTGGGAAAACATTAAGGCAAAAGAAGAAACTGCTGATAATCAGCAGTTTCTACTTTTGACTCAATATTTTCTGTGCTATATTGTACTCAAATTCTGTCTTTACTCACACATTTTTTGTCGTCTGCGACAGCTTTCAAAATGGACTACGCTAATATGTTGTAGTTTGGAAAAGGGTTAACTAGTTCGTGATATTTGTTCGCTCATGACCAGTGATTACTGAGTACACCAGACTCTCATATATTAGTTGTACCTTTCTGATCATACATCGCCTGTTCAAGGGCAAAATATTAATAGTAATTTTCTTGTAGTAGTTAAAAAGACATTTCATGGATATTTTCTCATAAATTTTACTTTCATTTTTAACATCTTTTTTCACGATCACTCGTCGTTTACGAGGAATATATATTTTTCCTTACAACTAATTTAATTGTGGTAAACTGCATTTCGCAAGTATATGGAATTTTGACATAACCGTCTCTCAACTATTTAAAAGCGTTTTCTTGGCTTATCAACAACAATTAAAAAATTATACTATTTAAACGAATTAGGATAACCAATCTTGGCATGAAAACATACTTTAAAAAATGAAATGACTCGTTAATAAGTACTTAATTGAAACTGCTTTTGTAAAAGTGAGAGAAAAGGAAGAAAATACTGATTACAAGAATTTTCTCATTTCTGCTCAATATTTTCACTGTCATAAAACGCAACTTCATTTTGAATGAAAATCGTATTGTTGTCTAAAATATTTTTTGGCTTGAAATACAGGTAAATTACTCGTTTGCTTCGAAATGGAAAGTGATCCTGTTTACCACAATTTCCGCCTATTTTTTCTGCACTAGGTCAAGGGTCGCTTAAGCACTAGGTATATCAGACATTTCTAAGACAACAGTTGCATACATTTGAGACAGGATATGGGAAAAGGTCCTTTTATTTATAGCATTTGAGTCTAACATGGTCCAGATCAGCCTGCGTATACACGCAGTCTGATCAAGAACCATGTTGTTATCCAATAGGTTCTTCATAAAATGTAGCAACAGTAGAGGAGTAGCATTGATCCTGGTCAGGCTGCACTTTGGGCAGATAGTGGACTTGAAACATGGTTGCCTCAAATGTTACATGTATAAGGGGCCTTTTTTCAGATCCTGACTTTATTGAATACCGCTCGTATACTATTGTTTACCACAATTTCCGCCCAGTTTTTCTGCACTGGGTCAAGGTTCACTAAAGTACTAGACATAGCGATAGATAAGAGGGTACGAAAGCATTCTAAAATTTTGATTTTGAACTCAAACACTATGTTGTGGGTACTCATTTTAATCGTCTTAACGAGACGATTAAAATGAGTACCACAACATAGGGTTTGATGAACATTTAGTGAAATAATTCACCCCCTCGTGTATGTAGCTCTGGTGCTAGATATTCCAGACATTTCTCAGACGTCGGTTGCATACATTTATAACTCAAATAAATCATCTGCTTCAAAACAACAAAAACAATAGGCTAATTCTCTGCTCTTTTACATAAGTGCAATGGCCAAAGGTAAAACCTATTCATTTGCACATATATTTCGTTGCTTCTAAACAATCTCACTTAAATGCAACTTTTAAACTGCAGTTACGAGGTTTTTGTTGAAAAGCTACAATTACACTTAACTTTCCCAAACAAAAGAGTTTAAACTCCTTAAATTTGAATGGTTCTGCAGACAAGTAAATACACGTTGAAAAAGATACCTTAATACAACTTTTGAATGAGGAAATAAAATTTATGCAACTCATGTAACACATTGAGAAAAAACTATCTAATAACGTCTACAAATTCATTTAATATCAGAAAGGCAGACAAAAATTATAAAAGGTGAATTTAATCTCAAACAGGAAACAAAGTAAAGAATATGCATCACTAAATGCAAAATTGAGCAAATTTTTATATATAGAACAGAAAATATTTATTACCAATTGGCAAATTTCTAGACTTGTCCAAATTCAACAATGTTTTTGAAAACAATTTAAAGTGGATAAAATTGTATATTTTTGGACTGTTTAGGAAGAAAACGATGTTGATAAAGATGAAATGGCTTGTCACAAGCCATTTCTTCATTTTCAACAATGTTTTCCGAAGCTTAAATCTTGCGAGGTGTCAAAAATCTTCAAAATGAACAGAGAAAATGTACCACACTGGTCCTGTTAGTATGACTACTGCACAACCGCGTAAAGTAACGACTATGAGCAGCCTTGGTAATCCACCCAGTCTGATTATAGTCGACGCGTTTGTCTTTTCTTTCTATTGCAATTTTCCGTATCAGCTTTACATCGGCTGTGAAGCCTTTCGTACCTTTCATTTGTGATTATATTGGTAGCATTTTTGACGTATCATAATATTATGATATTGGGCACCGAATTTAATTTTACTAATTAACTTCGTAATACAAATGCTCTCCCACATAAGCCCTGATATTGACCTCTCAAATATGAACAGTTTTGAAAGTATTTTGGAAAGAGATTTAGAGGGCTGCTCCTGATGTCTTATTTTTTCTTGTCTCAACATATAACACAATTTTCAATAAATCGCCAGCGAATTATCAAAAATATGTTAAGTAAGAGATGATCTGCCAGGTCATTTATTGAACCCTATAACACTTATTTTTCGTCCACAACTTATAACAAATTAGACCAGTTAAACTAGTTTCGGAGAATGTAAACATTCTTGTATTTGAAGATAACTCGAACAAGTATGAATGTTTAAGTTTTGACAGTTATCTCCCTTGCGTATTAATCTGACAACGAATCATAACCAAGATTTTGAACTCCATTTCGATCTGTTGCGCTGGAACTGCTAATCACGTGACTTATACCGGAAGTACTCTCTCTGGGATCTGTACCGGAAGCGGAAGCGTCTTGATTTATGGTTCCCGCCTTCGTCTCTACTTTTCTTGGGTCTTGGTACCAGTCGTGAAATCTAAAAGATAGTTATAAGTTTTGAATAATTTCCCCTAAGACATCAAAAAACAAAGTCATCCTTTTTTGCCTCAATGCAGGTTAACAATCCGAACCCTATCAATCACGTTCAATCTGATTAAAGTCCGGTGGCACCGGACAGTAAAATCTGACATGGACTAATAAGAAGTCATTTTCTTCTGACCAATCAAATAAACGCTTTCAAGATTTTGAGAGTGAAAACTAGAAAACTAAGTCACGCGGACATCATCCTTCAGTACAGAACCATGTGTTTAGGCGTGATTGTCATGGAAAGTTATATATAACAGGAGATATGAATAGTTAGCAAATACAACCGATTTCAGTTTTCCAAGTTTACAGATGACCCATTACTGGTGCTTTTCAGATGTTACCTTAAGTTAACACCGGATTTAATTAAGATTGTCTATATGTTATAACCAAATATGGTTTAGGTGATGATGTAACTTACTTCTCCTTATAGTAAACTCTCGTTACTGGATAAGTTGTGTTGTATGTCGTTGGTTCAAACTGAATTTCCGGCGCTTTGATTGGTTTAGCTTGGAATAAGCGCCATCTGTAGTACTTCCAGAGCTTTGATCCGACCGCAATACACACCACGAGAAATATAAATCCACCGATTATTGCGCCAGCAATTAGTCCCGCGTTAGATTCCGTGTCCACTTGCGTTCTTGTGGCAACTAAAAAGAGCAATTGAATTGTCCGTTTGGTAATGTTTATTTGTAAATTTCCCCTAGAAATATTTTTTTTAAAATAATTGCTTTTGCATGTATCCTATTATGTATACTAAAAAAAGTAATGGGATTCGAATCGTAATGCAAAAAGAGTCTATGGTAATTTCCTTTTCTTGGCGACAATTTATCACGGAAAATCCTGCATGTTATAATTGGTTTATTTAAATTAATTGGTGTCACAAGAACTGAACCCCAACTTTTTTCTAACCATAGACAAACGAATTGGGATCTGGCAAAATGTCCTTTGTTGCATCTCAGAATAAGAATGATGTCGATTTTTGCATAAATGTATAGTGACCAGGTTACATAGGCTATTCACCATAGGGGAATCATGTGACAAACTTTTTGTTTTGGGGGGGGGGGTACAATAATTATGTTCACGTATATGACAACAATTTGGTACCGGTTTGAAGTCGAGAATGCAAAAAACGTCACGCATTTGCTTCGTGTATCAGAAGATCCTTTGCAAAATCAGCTCGAATTCAAAGATGATTCATACTTACAGACACAGTTGTGTTCGTCCCATTCATCTCCGCATTCGTCCACTGTGTCGCATTGTAGAGAACTGTCTATACATATACTTGTGTTTACACACGAAAATTGTGTTGACGAACACGAACCTGCAATATATGTCACATTGTAGAGAACTGTCTATACATATACTTGTGTTAACACACGAAAATTGTGTTGACGAACAGGTACCTGCAATATATGTCACATTGTAGAGAACTGTCTATACATATACTTGTGTTTACACACGAAAATTGTGCAGACGAACATGAACCTGCAATATATGTCACATTGTAGAGAACTGTCTATACATATACTTGTGTTAACACACGAAAATTGTGTTGACGAACAGGTACCTGCAATATATGGAACACTGTAGAGAACTGTCTAGACATATACTTGTGTTAACACACGAAAATTGTGTTGACGAACAGGTACCTGCAATATATGTTACATTGTAGAGAACTGTCTATACATATACTTGTGTTAACACACGAAAATTGTGTTGACGAATAGGTACCTGCAATATTTGTCACATTGTAGAGAACTGTCTAAGCATATACTTGTGTTTACACACGAAAATTGTGTTGACGAACAGGTACCTGCAATATATGTCACATTGTAGAGAACTGTCTATACATATACTTGTGTTAACACACGAAAAATGAGTTGACGAACAGGTACCTGCAATATATGTCACATTGTAGAGAACTGTCTATACATATACTTGTGTTAACACACGAAAATTGTGTTGACGAACAGGTACCTGCAATATATGTCACATTGTAGAGAACTGTCTATACATATACTTGTGTTAACACACGAAAATTGTGTTGACGAACAGGTACCTGCAATATATGTCACATTGTAGAGAACTGTCTATACATATACTTGTGTTAACACACGAAAATTGTGTTGACGAACAGGTACCTGCAATATATGTCACATTGTAGAGAACTGTCTATAGGGCGTACATATAGGCCTACTTGTGTTTACAGGTACCTGTAAATCAGATAAAAGTTCTCTTGTAAGAACAATTTTTATTGGTTTAATATTCCCCGTAAAATAATGAGTGACGAGTGAAGTGTCCTGTTATACGACGGAAATTCAATATATTGTTTCAGTGCTGAAACAGCAAAAAGCGTATGCAAGACCTTGGTCCTAGAGGATGACTTGCAACATGCATAATTAAAACATGGTTGTACGTTTTCCTCACATGGGAGCTAATTATTATTTGTGATAAATATGAACAAGAATTTACGATGCATGAATGTGTCGTTCATATTAAACGAGTTTCTGATTAACTTCGCCTTTTTAAGCAAAATTGATATACATTCCGAATTGCATTAGATACCAAACATCTCGTGAAACTTCGGCATCGTCATCCGTGGTAACGGATGTCCCTATCAATTTCCGTCGTCACGAAAAACGGCTAATTTGGAAGTGGTGTCGCACGAAATGTTTGGTATCTAATGATGGATGGAATACCTTTTAAAACCCATTGATTTACCTATCAATTCTCAATTTACGAAAAGATACTAAGTCTTGTAGATTTATATGATAAATCATATAAAACCTACTCAAACAAATAAATAATTTCGAAGAAAAAACAGCCTATTTATTCAACCAAAACTATACTACGTGTATAAATATGATTAGAGTCCGATGTTAACTTTTCAGTTACTTAATTAATAATATCATTTACGAAGATTTAGTTTTAAGGTAGTCCATCTCCAATGAAATTCTCGCGACGTAGAAATTTTGCGGACGACGTCATGAACTTTCGGTGGGAAAGTTCCTACTTTCTTTTGAACGTGTCGGTGTCGTAGATAGGATACTTTACGAATGTTTAAACCGACATTACGCGAAAATTTCCGACGTAGCTTGAATCTCATTAGGGATGAACTACCTTAATCAGATCAGATAACTTACCCGTAGTAAAGGCCACAAATATAAAATCAAATCCCTGTGCCTGTCCGGTGGAGTCAGACTGAAAATAGATCGTCATCTCGTTGCCCGTAGACGTAAAGTTGTTCGGAACATTTGTACCACATAGAGGGCTCGTGTTTAATGTTGTAGCTGATGTGTCGCTGCCGTCATGTATGTTTACAAAATCTACGCAAACCCCGGAAACTTCAGCCTCTAACTTGAAAATTCTGAAAGAAAGACATTCTTAATATAACTACAGTTTTCTACACCAGTAAATCTCTGCTTTTCAACAAAAACTTCGTAACTGCAGCTTAAAATAAGCTGCAGTTACGAGGTTTTTGTTGAAAAGCGACGAAGTGGTCATCTCATTACCCGTGGGTGTAAAATTGTCCCACAGGAGAGGGGTCGTATTTAATGTTGTAGCTGATGTGTCGCTCCAATCGTGTATGTTTACAAAATCCACACAAACCCCGGAAACCTCCGCCTCTAACTTGAAAATTCTGAAAGATAGACATTCTAAATATAAGTACAGTTTTCTACACCCGTAAATATCTGCTTTTCAACAAAAACTTCGTAACTGTTACGATGTTTTTGTTGAAAAGCGACGAAGTGGTCATCTCATTACTCGTGGGTGTAAAGTTGTCCGGAACATTTGTACCATAGAGAGGGTTCGTATTTAATGTTGTAGCTGATGTGTCGCTCCCATCGTGTATGTTTGCAAAATCCACGCTTAAGCCTCTAACTTGAAAATTCTGAAAAAAGAGAACAAGGCATTCTTACGTTAAGTTTGATTTGCCAATTGGATGCCTGAAAAACTTCTGCCTGGCCACACATATTTTTATTCGAAACAAACAATGAATTCCAAACAGGCTTCGGAAACCTCAGCCTCCAACTTTAAAATTCCCCCCCCCAAAAAAAAAAAAAAAAAAAAAAAATCTGGCACAGATTTTCTTTTTATGAAAAGGGCAGTCTGTTCACAAGATATAACACCGTGGTGTTAGTTTATTCTGAAACAATTGATGATGGAGTGTAATTTGATGCTGGTTCCGATGCCAATTGCATAGTTCGAACTATCTTGCAGAATTAAACACAGGTTTAAAGTGACATTTCACATTTATTTCATTTTTTAAAAGTATGTCTTGATGCAAAGATTGTTTATTCTAATGCCTAGAAATGCTATCAGTTTTTTCAGTTGTTATTTTTTAGCGAAGAATACGCCTTTGAAGTTGAGACAGAAATGATAAATTCTTTATAAATCTGAACTGTTGTCCACAACAATTTGTCCAATTGCAGCACAAAAATATATATTTCTCGTAAACGGTTCAACATTTTGACTTAAAATTTTCAGAATTTTCGTAAGAAAAGATGCTCTTTCAGATAGAATAAAAGTAAAATTTATGTGAAAATAATTGTAAAATGTCACTTTAAGTGTTGGTGGAACAGGCATTTCGGGATCTCAATGATTTTTAAAAGGGCGTGGTTTCATTACCATCTTATTAGCATATCGCTACTTTTCAACAAAACCCTCGAAACTACAGATTGTTGACAGGGAGATAATATTCCCATTACGTTTTTAAGTGTATCTTGATGCCAAGATTGGTTATTTCCATGCGTTTGAATGCTATCAGTTGTTTAGTAAATGTTGCTGATAAGCAAAAGAAACTCCTTAAAAGTTGATGCGAAAATGACAAATTCCATTTACATCTCCGCTTCTGTATACATCAATAAGTTTAAGGTATAAAGTGCCTAATGAAAAACAGCACTTTCTAGCCATACGAAATGTATCAAATTACACACACTTGTAAATACACTTCACATAAGTTGATTCACCGTGCCGGATTTCAAGATTATGCTTCAAGAAGAAAATTATTTACAAATATCATTTTACTCTATATTCATATGAAAGGGAGGTAATTTTGAACATTTTTGTCAAATATTTCCATAAATATGCATTAATTCAAAATTCTAAACCGTACAAAATGCTTATGTTTGTATTTGGAATGGAAATGTAACACAGTTTAGGAATTACTGGCACTTTTCAAATTTTGTCGCTGGCTCTTTTGTGCTAATTATGCCCTTCTTACCTTAATCTAAGAAAAAAATTCTCGTAAACAGCGCAATACTTTGCGCAAAGATTTTCAGAATTTGCATAAGAAAATGTGCTCTTTCAGATGAGAATAAAACTAAAATATATAGTGAAGTGTTTCTTTAAAGCTGTAGTTACGAAGTTTTGTTAATCCCTCCCCAAACAAGACCTGGTTTTGACGTCCTTATTAGAAATGGCTTGGGAAAACATTGAAACAAAAGAAGAAACTGCTGATAACCAGCAGTTTCTCCTTTTGCCTCAATATTTTTTTAGCTATATTATACAAAAATCCAATCTTTATCAACATCCAATTTGCCGTCTGCAGCAGCTTTTGAATAGGACAGCCCTAAAATTTTTCTGTCTGGGAAAGGGTTAAATAGCGACCATGTTTAGAAAATACTCAGCTAAAATACCTCCTAAAATGACGTCATCTCCTTTTGCTAAAGACATATCTAGAGCTCCTTGATAACTGTTTTTGTTTCAATTAATAATATTTTTTCATATGCCTTGGTAATCATTTGACGAGGGAAATACATACCTGAGTAAAAGTAGGACCTGTTGTCCGGTTGGAGCAATCACATGATACGAACAAGCTGTGTTTGCGGAGTAATGTAGTCTAGTGCTAGACTCTAGTCGTAGACTTGTGGAAAAAGCCTTAGATGACGCATTGCAAGCGGTGTTCAAATAATCTGTAAAGAAAAGGATTTAATGTATTCCGCCCTCTATTTGATACTAAACACTTCGTTCAACTTCGGCGTCTTCCGTGGCCATGGAGATTGGCGAGATTTTTCAGATAATCTTATAAATCGCCGTTGATTATCAGATACAGGGACGTCGTCGTTGCACGAAGTGTTTGGTATTTAATGATAGGTAACAGGTATGATACCTCAACCCTTTCCCAAACGACAAAATCTTAGGGTGATCCACTTCAAAAACTGCCACAAATGACAAAATGGGTGTTATCAAAGACAGGATTAGTGTACAATATGGCACAGAAAATATTGAGACAAAAGGAGAAACTGCTGGTTATCAGCAATTTCTTCTTTTGTTTCAATGTTTTCCCGAGCCTTTTCTATTAGGGACGTCAAAACCAGGTCTTGTTTGGGAAAGGGTTAATAAGATGGGCTTCAGACGACACATTGCAAACTATGTATAAGAAATCTGCGAAGAAAGTGTGTAGTATATGAGACAAAAGATGAAAATGCTAATAATCAACGTATTCCCGGGTATTTTCTACTTGAGACGTCAAAATTTCGGTTTGTTTAGGAAAGGGTTATTCTACCCGAGGACCCGGGGTGTTTTATTGAGGTCGTTACTGATAAAGGCATGCAACGTCTACATGCATTTTAGGCGGAATCTGTAAAAGGCGGTCGTTATGGTATTTAGCTCTTTCACAGACAACAAAATCACGGCGTAGAATCATGTGACACACCAACAACAGTCGCAACCCCGGTCTCAAATATAATTTCTACTTTAAAGTGACATTTCACTTTTTTTCATTTTTTAAAAGTGTGTCTTGATGCAAAGACTGTTTATTCTAATGTGTAGAAATGCTATCGTTTTATTTTTTTTTATTTTTTATTTTTTTTTTTTTTGAAGTTGTTATTTAGGATATAAGCGAAAAATATGCCTTCAAAGTTCAGACAAAAATGACAAATGAACTGTTGTCCACAACAATTGTTTTAATCTTAGCACAAAATATATATTTCTCGTAAACGGCTCAATATTTTGGCTTGAAATTTTCAGAATTTCAATAATAAGACATGCTCTTTCGGATAGAATAAAAGTAAAATTTATGTAAAAATAATTGTGAAATGCCACTTTAAGGCATTTGTCACGAACCGTGGGATCTGCCTTTTTCTAAAAATAGCCTACCATTAGCCATTTAGAGCCGTTTTCCTAGAGCCCAAATTATTTATTACATAACGTTGTGCGACGATATTAAATCTTTTCCCAAGGTTGACGTGCTAGATAGATTTCGAACTTACACCCATTACTGCACAGTGACGCATTTTGACTCCCTCATGAGAAAATGCTTGGAAAACATTGTGGGAATGAAGAAATTGCTTGTGACAAGCAATTTCTTCACTTCCCACCCTGTTTTCTACCTGGAAAGACCATAAAATGTAAAATTCCATTCCCTTGAATTTATTGTCTGCAACATCCTTGAATTCGGACCAGTCTAACATTTTGCGGTTTGGGAAATGAGTTTAAATGTGGATCTTTATGGTTTCGTTGATAGCCAATCAGTAACCAGGATGATGACAAATGTGTGAGTGGTGTAGATCACTTTTGTAAGTAACAAAATTACTGTCATATCCCCGTTGAGTTACAATTTAATATCCCTTTTGACATTTGAAAAAAAAACCGAACAATTTTGTGCTATTTTTGTCTCCGTCACATGAACAGCTATAGTCCGCTTATGATGACTATTGCGACACGAGCTTAGTGTTTACAAAACGTACCTTTGAAAACAACAAAATATCGAACTCTATCACTTCTATAATTTTGCATGTGATGGTTCGAATTTTGCTGGTGTCCCGAACCTGCAGGGACCAAACCAGCTCCTTAGTTTTAGGACTTTTAAAGAAAAGGATCTGCCAAGCCCCGCTTTCTTTCTTATCCAACAAAGTTTCCTGTCATGCTTTACTTAAATTTGCCCTTGTAGTTCCTATTAATTCTGGAAAAGTGTAGACGTATAATAATATTTATCATTTGAAGCAGTTTAGATGTTTTAAATCCTTTCCCAAACGACAAAATTTTAATGATGAAAATGGAAAGCTGCAATAGACGACAAAATTCATGTTAAAAAGGAAAGGATTTGTGTACAATATAGCATAGAAAATATTAAGGCAAAAGGAGAAATTGCTGATTATCAGCATTTTCTTCTTTTGTCTCAATGTTTTCCTACGCCTTTTCTAATAGGGACGTCAAAAGGTCTTGTTTTGGAAAGGGTTAAAGCAATCATAATTACACCTTCTGACAGCGCGTCGTCGTTCAATTCCGTCACAGACAACCCCTGGTTTTAGAGCTCCTAATAGAAAATGCTTGGGAAAACATTGAGACAAAAGAAGAAAATGCTGAAGACCACCATTTCCAAAATGTTTGCGGCAGCTCTGAAACTGAAACAGTCCACGTTTTCCTGTTAAAAATTTCGCTGCTTTTCAACAAAAACCTCGTAACTGCAGCTTAAGACAAGCTGCAGTTACGAGGTTTTTGTCGAAAAGCGACGATTATGGGTTTGTAGGCCTACCTGTCGTAATTCCTTGTATAACTCTAGGATAAAGTATTGCTATCATACACAATGTAAAAATCCAAAAAGAATCCATAGTTATTTCAACTACTAGACATCTCCATTTGCTGAGAAGAAGTCATAAAAGACGTACTAATAATTTAAAATATAAGTCTGGATTCAAAGTTATTCCATACAAAATATGGTTATTTCAACGCCATTTTATTTTCTCTCAATTTCAAAGAACACAAAATTGACAAACATAAAAAGAGCATTAAAAATAATTCAATTTTTAAACGTGTATTGAAAGTTTTAAATCCACAAAACAAATATTATGGTACCGATTTCACTCAAAAACAACTTAACAACAACTTTCAATGAGCTTTAGTTACACAGTTTTTGAAATAAATCGAAAATATTAGTTTCACAGTTTGATTGTATGCATTAACCTGTACGAACATGTATTAACCCTTTCCCAAACAGTCTTCTACGTCGCTAATAGATAAGTAATGAGAAAATATTGAGAGAAAAGAAGAAAACTATGATGTTCAGCGTTTTCTACTTTGGTCTCAATACTCGTTTTTTCTGTGCTTTATAGTACACAATTCACGTCTTTATCAAAACCAATTTGTCGTCTGCATTTGGTTTTAAATAGGCCAAGTCTACAAGTTTGTCGTTTGGAAAAGGGTGTACAGTATTTATTGATTCATGTATCGGTCTATTGTTGATTTCTTAACCATGTTATCGGCTAACTTTCTATATATAAATATTATATAGCATAGAATATAATAGAAGAGAACTGAATAGAATCGACTAATATTGTGTTTGGCTAAATTATTATCATGATGGGGGACTCACGTGACAGGTCCGTAGGAACTAGTTGGAGAGGGGGGGGGGGGGGGGGCTTAAGTCGGCCAAAAATGCCAACTTTCCTTATTTTACACTGAACATTTAGGGGAAATCCAATTAAGATATATGACCCACCATTAGCACCAAAGAGCCAGAGGCGAAAATTGAAACTCCTTAACTGATATACATTTCCATTCCAAATACAAACATAAGCATTTTGGACGGTTTAGAATTTTGAATTAGTGCATACTTATGGAAATATTTGACAAAAAATGTTCAAAATCATCTCTCTTGCGTATTAATATAGAGTAAAACAATATTTGTAAATTATTTTCTTCCTGAAGCATAATCTTGAAATCTGGCACGATGAATCAACTTATGTGAAGTGTATCTACAAGTGTGTGTAATATGATGCATTTCGTATGGCTAGAAAGTGGGGATTTTTAATGATGTGTCATATACCTTAAGCCCCTCCGATATTCAGACACTGGCCCGGACATGGGATCTAGCCACCCATCCCCTATGAAATTGCTTCCTACGGGCCTGCTTGACACAAAAATTGCAGAAAAGTTGTCACATCATCAATACTTTACCAGTTGGAACTCGTCTTGAAGCAGAGAAGGGTGGAAAATTATTATTAATAACGTGTAAGCATAGTGCACCAATATTCAGGTAAGTTTGGAGAGCGGCCATGTGACTTGCAAATTGTGTGTTTATTCTGCGGCAACAAATGTCCATGCTACAATTTTCATCAAATTTTTAAAGCGAGACATTCCCCTTTTTGTGAAGGTGAATGTCAAATGAAGTATTTTATTATTCTAAATGTAAACATATGCCAGAAAATTTTAGTATTTTTTGAAAATATAGGTATTTTTGTCATAATTAGGCTTAAACAGGGTGGTTGGGGTAAGATAAAGTCAAATATCTTTTTTATTTGCGTGGAAAGGTGTGCTGATATTTTTTGTGTAAAAATAGCTCTTGGTATTATCTTCAAAAAATCAAAACACAAAAAAATATTCATTGGGATTTTTTTGGCAAATTGAAAAAAAGTTGTTTTTTTCCAGAAAATGGTTTTCAAATATTTCTTTCAATCATATCATCATTTTTGTGCATATGCTAAGTCTCTAAATTGATTTAACATTTGAAGTAATCAACTCAGAATAACTTGCTATAGGACTTTAAAACATAAGGGTAATTTTGCGAAAATGGCCATTACTAGTCAAGGGCAGATAACTCTGACACGAAAACGAGTCAGGAAACTAATCCAGATTTCTCTTTACATTTTGTTCAGGAAATGTTACTTTACAACATATGTAAAAGAAAAAATATCGGGCGGATAAAAAGTACCCCCCGAGTCAAAACTTACCTCAACTCGGGACAACTTTATTTTCGGCTGTAAAGTCCGTTAGTTGAGCGCATTGCCGAGGTTGGGTCCTGACATATGCAGATGCCCTGACTACACTGTGTTGTAAGTTGTCCGTTAGATTTGTGTAGTTTGTACGGAAGTTTTGAGTGGTCAATCAAAGATGGCGTCCGTGGAAAATCATGAGAGGTAGGTGTCTTAGTTTTTTGTCGATAATTTCCTTAAATGGCCGTATCTTGTCTTGATACTGATATCATCGTACAGGAGAAATGTATACCTATTCACGGTGCTATATAGCCAAGTACCAGTGTTGTCCTATCGTCTTTGGTCGTAGTGCAAAGACAGCCCTACACGGAAAACTTTTTTCGAAGCGAGAAAGTTGGCCTTTTAAGGATGATTACATAGTAAACAGCGAACTAGGGAACAAACTATTGCTCTAACTTGGATGTTTTTAACATTCTCTTTTCTATGGCTACCGTCATTTTACACAAAAATGTCCAGAGTGACCACAAATACCGTGTTTACTAAATGGCCAAACAACGGTGTAGTCACAGTGGAAATATGCAGACACAACGGTGCAGTTTCTGTGTTATCTGTACGGTGTAGTTA